>CALYLW010000357.1:568299-1086045 GCA_944989445.1 Ampullaceana balthica
TGCAATTTTTTAGAAATATGTACTTAAGTGAAACAAATGAAATAAAATAATAATATTTCGCTATTTTTTAACTTCTATTTTTCCGCCTGACGAAGAGATGACGACAGAGAGACAAGATTTCGAAGTTAATACAAGGGATTTAAAAATGACACACTTCCCATGATGCGATCGAGCTGAAATTCGGCACATAGACTCGTGTCACCTAACAATGCATCGTATCAAAATTTTAGATCGTACCGTAATTAAATTAATGCATTTTTAGTTTATCTCTATATAACATATGTAATTTAATTTCACAGTTTGTTATTGTTTTTCTTCCACGTGCCAGTTGAGTTGAATTAACGCGTTGACGCCACCCGTCGACATCCACACCCCTCCCCCCTTCACCCGGTTTTTGAAAGCCAGGGGTGGTAATTTGGTTTCAGTCTGTAAATGTTTGTCGCGTTTGAACATAATCAATACTTTTAGTTATGTCTCATACATAAGGGATTTATAGTAAAAAACTTTGTTTTTACGGGGTTGTTTAATTTTCTACATCTGCACTGACCGCCCCCAGGGGCAATCATTACTAAGCAATTTATTATCTGAAAAGTTTTCCAGAGTCAGAGTAAGATCCGTTAGTCATGTGAAGGATAAGGGGGAGGTTTGGACTGGGATTGGGGATTTTTTTGCACGCTTTTATTTAAATCACACTGTTTGTATTTTAATTAATTTTTGTTATATATTATGGCTTGTAATGTGACAAATCAACCTGATTTCTGATATCTTCTTACATACAAATTGTCACCCTGCCCGGGTATCACCGGTTGGACAGATACCAAGATAAGAACGACAATACCAAAAAAAAATATAAATGAAGAAATTTATTTCATATGAAATTATCTGATGCCAAACTGATATATGTACATAATACACAGATAAAGGTGACCAGACATAGGATCAGTTCTGACTTGATGTTGTTCTGATGCAATCAAGATTTTTTGTAACGTGATATCTGGTCATTAGTCAGTGACGTCATTTCTATGATCCAAAAACAAAACAAAACAACCCACAACATCAGACACTCCTCCCTCTCAGTAACATTCAAATATGAAACCACAGGTCAAGTGTTTAACAATCGTCCTCAGTATTGAGTTATCTTTCTTGCCGCCATGTACGCCCCGATACCTTCGCTGCCCCTCACCAGCTCCACGTTCTTCTGCAGCAGCGGATGTTGGTCAGTGACCTTGACAAAATCCGCCATCAGCCCGGTCACAACGTCGAACGCCGTGACGTCAGCCAAGGTCAATCTGTCCCCCACGAAATACCCCGTTCCAGATTTCTTAAGTTCCCTTTCAAAAAAGCCCAAAATGCGTGGCCCATCCTCCTCAAGTATTCTCCTCCTCTCCTCTGCTTTCTTGGCCTCCTCCTGGGGCACGAATATGTGTTTGATGATCATGGTAAAGAAGTCGTCCACGAGGTGGACCATCTCATCAATTTTAAATATCTCCAGGTTCGTGCGGCCGTGGAAGCCCAGCTCCCGGGCGAGGAAGTAGTTAATGGCCAAACTCTGAGCGAACCGGACACCGTCCACTTCCAAGACCGGCATCTGGCCGTAGGGCGTGTCAACTTTGAACGCCTTCCACTCCTCGTCGGTCAGTCGAATGTCCTCGTAGGCTTTGCCGGCAGCCGCCAGTAGCAGACGAGCAACCTCTGCCCGCCCCTTGCTGTTAAAGTAATAGAGTTTCAGATCTGAGTTGGCCATTTTGATGACAGTCTATTGAAAGCTGAAAAGAACAGAAAAAAACCTAATGAATCAAATAGATAATCGTTTGAAATGATATTCAGCTTTGTTTGAATCAAAGTTTTTGGTATTTTTCTTCTTCTAATTTTACCATTACTATTACTATATTTGTTTTAACTTTATTACTATTATTATTATTTTATATACATGTACTACTTTTCCATGCTGCAAGGGATAGTAAAGGAAATAAAATAGGATTTAAAATTTAAAAAAAAACCGTAAAAAAACAAGTTTTTCACTATAAATCCTTTATGTACGAGACGTAACTAAAAGAATGTTCATGATAATATGCAGCGCCAGACCATCCAGAAATACAAAATTGCAGTTGTGTCGTAAAACATGTTTAATATAATGCGCACCGATCAGGAATTTGTATAAAAAGAGTTGTCAATAAAATACCCACCTTATTGCGCGACAGAAAGGTTGTTCAATATAATACGCACCGCGACGCTCTATCTCAAGAAATAGCATGATACATTGGAATAAATAAAATAATCTAAAAAATCAATAATTTAATTACGGTACATGCGATCGATCTGAAATTTTGATACATTGTTTTTATTATCGGTACGAAACAGCCTGCAAAATTTCAGCTTGCTAGCTTACGAGGAAGTGTGTTAAAAATCGATCAAAAGTTTTGGCGACAAGCAATCAAGGGTGCAGACACCACGAGTTAATATAAAGGATTTTTAAAAAAAATTCTCACCTCCCCCCACACACACATACTCTTTTACCAGCCCATCCCATGTGTAAGCTGTATCCAACAGTTTATGAGCCACCAAATGTTGGCTATCAACCAATTTATGAGCCACCAATTCTAGGCTAGCAACCAATTTATGAGCCACCAACTGTAGACTATCAACCAATTTATGAGCCACCAAATGTAGACTATCAACCAGTTTATGAGCCACCAACTGTAGACTATCAACCAGTTTATGAGCCACCAACTGTAGACTATCAACCAATTTATGAGCCACCAGCTGTAGACTATCAACCAATTTATGAGCCACCAATTCTAGGCTAGCAACCAATTTATGAGCCACCAAATGTAGACTATCAACCAATTTATGAGCCACCAGCTGTAGACTATCAACCAATTTATGAGCCACCAATTCTAGACTATCAACCAATTTATGAGTCACCAATTCTAGACTATCAACCAATTTATGAGCCACCAATTCTAGACTATCAACCAGTTTATGAGCCACCAGCTGTATCAACACGTCAGACAAAGTTCTAGTCTTTTTCGAATCATGAAAACTGCTTCATGGTTTCAAGATTTCACGGTCTAAATAGTTAGTTATGATATTATAATATTAAGACTTAATATTTTTGTATGGCCCGGTTTAGTCTACAACTAAATAACTTTGCTTACCTCAAGATTGTCAGTTCCTTGTAGATCTTGCTGACAAGTGCACAAAACAGCCGGGCAAAGCAGCACAAGTGATGAGTGGTCCAGCTGAATGTGTACATATTCAAACAAGGACGGGGCAGGACATGGTTGGATGATTCCTGGGTTAGGCAACTGCTGTTGACCCATTTAGGCAGGTTTTAAAAATAATGTTCGGTGGCCATGATCTGTGTCGCTGGAATGTGTGGAGTGGTGATTGCTGGGGTGAGGGGGGGGTGGGGTGGGAGACGATATTAGTGCAAGGCTTAGAGCAGGGGCGTCAAACCTTTTTGCATTGCGGCCATATTCCCTGAAATAAAGATATACGTGGGCCGGATTAAAACAATATTTAAAAAAAAATGTCAGGTTGAGAGTATTTTATGCAAAATTTTAATGTGAAGTAAAGAAACAGATCTTGAATGCAGAAATTAGGTGAGGTCAGGCTCAATGCCATTGTCAGTTTCTCGCCAAAAATAACATCTATCGTGTTGAAACAAACGCCAAACGATAGCTAATGATATTTAGAACAATGTTGGAGAAGGCATTTTTCAAAAATCTCTTTTCGTTCGACTCCCGTAATTTTAGAAGCAATTTGTAGATAGCAATTGTTTTGTTTAGTTTCAGAATTATTGATTTGAAATGACTTTAATGTAATATAGAATGATTTCCCTTGAATACATTTTTTTTGGAAATTCGAGTTTTTACTTGTTTCATTCACATTGACCGTGTCCAAGTTTCGCTTGACCATGGGGTAATCATCTGTAAACCGACGAGACGCCAGTGCAGGCGTCAACCATCACAATGTCTGCTAGAGTCAACCGCCTACCAACCAGAAAATTCGTCTCATTCTTCTGTAACATGGCCTCGAAATGACCCAAATATTTTGGCGCGTCTTCTTGTTTGATCTACTTGGCGTCCTCAGATTTCTCGCTCTCGTCAACGACGTGATAGTTGGTGGCGGCCAGCGTGAACATCTCGTCAACGTCGTGATAGTTGGTGGCGGCCAGCGTGAACATCTCGTCAACGACGTGATAGTTGGTGGCGGCTAGCGTGAACATCTCGTCAACGACGTGATAGTTGGCGGCGGCCAGCGTGAACAGCTCGTCAACGACGTGATAGTTGGTGGCGGCCAGCGTGAACATCTCGTCAACGTCGTGATAGTTGGTGGCGGCCAGCGTGAACATCTCGTCAACGACGTGATAGTTGGTGGCGGCTAGCGTGAACATCTCGTCAACGACGTGATAGTTGGCGGCGGCCAGCGTGAACAGCTCGTCAACGACGTGATAGTTGGCGGCGGCCAGCGTGAACAGCTCGCCAACGACGTGATAGTTGGTGGCGGCCAGCGTGAACAGCTCGTCAACGACGTGATAGTTGGCGGCGGCCAGTGTGAACAGCGCGTCAACGACGTGATAGTTGGCGGCAGCCAGCGTGAACAGCTCGTCAACGACGTGATAGTTTGTGGCGGCCAGCGTGAACAGCTCGTCAACGATGTGATAGTAGGCGGCGGCCAGCGTGAACAGCTCGTCAACGACGTGATAGTTGGTGGCGGCCAGCGTGAACAGCTCGTCAACGACGTGATAGTTCGCGGCGGCCAGCGTGAACATCTCGTCAACGACGTGATAGTTGGCGGCGGCCAGCGTGAACATCTCGTCAACGACGTGATAGTTGGCGGCGGCCAGCGTGAACATCTCGTCAACGATGTGATAGTTGGCGGCGGCCAGCGTGAACATCTCGTCAACGATGTGATAGTAGGCGGCGGCCAGCGTGAACATCTCGTCAACGATGTGATAGTATGCGGCGGCCAGCGTGAATAGCTCGTCAACGACGTGATAGTTGGTGGCGGCCAGCATGAACAGCTCGTCAACGACGTGATAGTTGGTGGCGGCCAGCGTGAACAGCTCGTCAACGACGTGATAGTTGGCGGCGGCCAGTGTGAACAGCGCGTCAACGACGTGATCTTTGGCGGCGGCCAGTGTGAACAGCTCGTCAACGACGTGATAGTTGGCGGCGGCCAGCGTGAACAGCTCGTCAACGACGTGATAGTTGGCGGCGGCCAGCGTGAACATCTCGTCAACGACGTGATAGTTGGCGGCGGCCAGCGTGAACATCTCGTCAACGACGTGATAGTTGGCGGCGGTCAGCGTGAACATCTCGTCAACGATGTGATAGTTGGCGGCGGCCAGCGTGAACATCTCGTCAACGATGTGATAGTTGGCGGCGGCCAGTGTGAACATCTCGTCAACGATGTGATAGTTGGCGGCGGCCAGCGTGAACATCTCGTCAACGACGTGATCGTTGGCGGCGGCCAGCGTGAACATCGCGTCAACGACGTGATAGTTGGCGGCTGCCAGCGTGAACATCTCGTCAACGATGTGATAGTATGCGGCGGCCAGCGTGAACATCTCGTCAACGATGTGATAGTAGGCGGTGGCCAGCGTGAACATCTCGTCAACGATGTGATAGTTGGCGGCGGCCAGCGTGAACATCTCGTCAACGATGTGATAGTTGGCGGCGGCCAGCGTGAACATCTCGTCAACGACGTGATATTTGGCGGCGGCCAGCGTGAACATCTCGTCAACGATGTGATAGTTGGCGGCGGCCAGCGTGAACATCTCGTCAACGATGTGATAGTTGGCGGCGGCCAGCGTGAACATCTCGTCAACGATGTGATAGTTGGCGGCGGCCAGCGTGAACATCTCGTCAACGACGTGATAGTTGGCGGCGACCAGCGTGAACATTTCGTCAACCAGGTGAACGATTTCATCAATCTTGAACATCTCCAAACTGTTCATGCTATAGACCCAACTCCCGTGCAAGGAACGAGTGGATGGCGAGAGTTTGTGCGAACGGAACCCAGTGCACTTCCATCCATGGAGCCTCACCGTACGGGGCTTGTAGCTTGGCCAGTCCTCCAGGGAGAACCTTACGCCATCGAAGTCCTGTTAGAATGGAATATCTTTTAAAAATATTTATATCTTGCTTCCTCTGACTTTAAACAGCACATCATACGTCCTCTCACATTAAATTTACATCACATTACAGTCATATCTCATAAGAATTCCATGGCATCACATGAGTGTTATTGTACAGTGGTACCTCTAGAAACGAGATACGACAGGCTACTGGAAGAATATTTGTTCCAAGATACGAAACAAATCCATGATACGACAGACCATTGGAAAAATTTTATGTTCAAGATATGGAAAAAAATCCAAGATACGAAAAAAAAACGCACAGCTGACAACACTGGAAATAACGTGACGTCATTCTACGTGCCACTAACAGTTCTGCTCTCCTATTGGTCAGTTCTAGCCCTATAGCGGTGTCACCGTGGTGTGTTCGTGCGTTTCATGCATGCTTTATATACTTTCGTGGAATCTTTTGAAAAGGATATTTTTATGGCCATGGCTTCAACGAAATTAATAATTAATCGCCTGACAAGAAAGGTAAAGTTTATTATTTTTCATTTATTTATTGTGTTTTCATTGTTTTATGATTATTTATTTATTTGTTTCATAATGTGTACTTTTAACGATTGAAGAATCCTACTTTGTTTTTCTATAGTCTATAGTTTGCCATGATATTTTCCATTTTTAGTGTAGTTTCTGTGTGGCTTGGAATGGATTAGGTATTTTACATGTAAATCTTTGTTCAAGATACGAAAGCCACCCGGAACGGAGTAATTTCGTATCTCGAGGTACCACTGTATATCATTTTGAAATCACACTACAGTCACATTTTGTTAAATCTTTAAACTGCTTTAAAAGCCGCTGACATTGGGCATTACTCCTGGGAGGTAACTGCCAGTGACCGAGCCTCCTAGCGCTTATGATACGGAACGGTGCAGACACAATCATATCTTTAGAACATGAAATATGCAATGAACGAAACTCTATATTCGTCGTCAAAACTTTGATGTAAACTTACGGAATATATCTGGCAACAGGTTATTTTTGGCTATTGAGATGGCCTGGTTGCACTTCTCAGGGAAATACAATGAAGAGCTCAAGGGAAGAAACGACTATGTCACATTCTTGTAGTTTTGAGATATTCAAGTTTTAAAGTTAAAAAATGTACAGATTTGTTATAAATTAACTAAATAAATTTGAATTTTTAATAGGGTCAGAGACATAATTTTTTCATAAAACCTCATTCAGAGCATTCTATTTTTCATCCTCTATCACAGGGGTGGGAAAACTTTTTCTACGGAGGGCAGCATTGGATATTTTAATGTTATAGGCGGGCCGCATATATATTTTGTCTACTTCAAATGCAATTTACAACGATTTATATAAATTAATGATTATAACCATGTACTTGTCATTTTACTTCACATTCACACTCTGTTACACCTGTATATTACATTTTGAAGAACTGAAACAGTTTCTAGTTTGATAATAAGGTTATACTATTCATAATTTCAACAAAAATTTATTATTACCTGTCATAATAACTATGAAGAAGTAGTAATATAATTTAAATATAAGCTGACCATAGAGTACAATTTTAATTAATGATAAATATGTAACTGTTCACAATTTCGGATAATTTTATTGAACTGTGGAACCAGTTTACTGGTTGTTATTCGCATGACTGCATTCAAATTGCAGTCAGTCAACATCGATCTTTCCTTAGACTTTTTTATTTTCAAACAAGAAAAAGCTTGCTCACAGATGTATGTGGACTCAAACAGTGACAAAAGTTTGGCAGCAATTTTTTTTTCAAATCGTGACAACAGTTTGGCAGAAAAGTTTTTTAAGTGTGGAAATGCTGCTAACAAACATCCATAAAACTCCAGCAGAAGAACTGACTTGAACTTTCCTTCAGGTCATAATCTGCTTGTACGTAAAGCAGCTCTGACTGTATGTCCTGTGTGGCTGAATCAGCTTCTGCACTAAGTGGCGAACTGATGATATTGAAGAGTGGTTCCAGGCTCTTGAAGTCTTGGAACTTCCTTTCAAATTCCACAGTCAAAGCATCCAACTGAGCCTTGTACTTGTCAGCCGTTTCACCAGAATAGGTATTGTGTTTCAGCAGAGGAAGATGGCAAAACCTGTTATTACCTGCTTGCCTGGAGAACAAGGAGAGCTTTGCCTGAAATGGTTTAGCATGCACATACATTTCATGTGCAAACAAGCTATTGCACTGAAGTTTGACAATCATTTCATTTTTATGTTCCATAATGTCAACAGCAAACATGAAGTCTGACTTCCACTCCTCATTAACAATGTTATTAACAAAGTCACAAACAAAACCCTTCATCTCCAGGAACATAACTATTTCTTCCTTGAGATCCCACACTCGCCTCAATATCTTGCCCAGGCTCAGCGCAGTGGACACTGCTGTAGTATATAATGTGCTAATATTCAGTTTCCAAATATTCAAGCAGTGCCCTGAACTTCATGTGGTTAAGTGTCCTGGCTCTGATTAGGTTTATCACACTGACAACTGTGTCACGTCTGATTAACATAATTTGTGACGCAAGGTCACGTGAATGGTGGACGCGGGAAGAAAGGAGCCTGCCTATTGGTTGAAAGTGTTGGGAGAGGAGTTGTTAGAAGACTTCCGTCAAGGAAGGATGTAATGTGTGTGTGCGCCTCAAGATTTCCACGTTGTATTACCTCAAATGATATTTATGTGTACATAGTATATAAAGTTGTTTTGTATAAACAAGTTCTTCAGTGGATTATTGTGCACAAGATTCTGTACTGTGAGAACGCCTACAAAAGAGTGACATATATAATAGTTACATATACATAAAAATAAAGTTAATAGTTACAAACTGGGTCAATAAGATTCTTGATATTCAACGTAGCTTTACACAGACTTTCGTGATGGATGACACAGTGGAGAGGAAAGAGTGTATGGTGAGGGTGTTCTTTAATTTTAGTTTTTTATCAACTTCACAAGACCTACGTTTTTTCCTGTCAAAGCACACGCTCCATCGGTTATTACACTTTCTTTCTTGTTCTACATAACCCAGTTCTTTCAAGACAGTTCTCAACAGCACTGAATAAATCCTGGCCTCTAGATGTGTCTTTGAGGGACTCAACACTAAGTAAGTATTCGGTAAGCTCAAAACGAGTGTTTATTCCCCTTTTAAATACTGATTAATTGTGCCGTGTCATGTACATCGGTACTTTCGTCCAACGCAAGAGAGTACCACAAAAAGTCTTTGCTTGCATCTTGAAGTTGGTGCATCAAATTGTCATTAATTTTCAAAACGCCTGACTACAGTTCTCATTGATAAAGAAATGCTATCAACTTTTGTTTTATGTTCTGGACACATAATGCTTCCTGCATCTTACAAGCATTCTTTGATGAACTCGCTGTCAGAAAAAGACTTGTTCCGTTTTATAATCTTATGGAACGGCACCAAACTGGATTCGAATGCTGGATCTTGTATTACAAACTGTATGGTAAAAACAGTTTTCTGATTCTTTAAACTATTAACCACCTCTTGGCAATTCCTTTTTTCTCTCTCCGTTCAAATTGAATGTTACATTGTGCCCGAAATCCAAATGTTTTGTTCGGTGGTGTCTTTATGTTGTACTCTTTAAAGACGCTCACACACTCACGGAACAGCAAGCAGACTGTTTTGCTGCCATCGCTGGCGAAGCAATATTTAGCGGTCCATTCGTCAATAAAAAAAACACGGCATTCGTCCTCAAACTTTCTTCTTTTGGCAGCACTCATGGTTCAATAAATGTCTATTTGCTTTTAAATTACAATTTTTCGGAAATCGCCAATATGTAAATCGTAAACAAAATCATCTTCCGGTTAAGATGAAATGCATTTTCGAATAAGGATTTCAACAATTAATGACTAGTGATCACTAATCAATTCAGGAGCCATAAAACCAATTTATTATCCCTAGATTCGTATCAAATATCTTATCTTATCTTATCTGTTTACAGACGCTCCTTCTATACAGAAGATTATTGCGTCCTACGCTTATCTATGGTTTGTGTCTAGTCCTGCATTTTTATTAGAGATTTAAATGTCGATAAAGTGTTGGTTTTCCTGGATTCTTCAGGCAACCCATTCCACGCCCAAATTCCGGACGGGAAGAAGGAAAACTTGTATGTGTTTGTTCTTGCATGCGGAATAAGAAAGGTGTTTTTATCCTTATGTCTATCTGAGGGTTGTATTAAGTTATCTTTGTGTTGTATTTCTAAATTAGAATTAATTGCTTTATGTATGATTACTACTTTGCTCTTGGTTCTTCTATCCTCTAGTGTTTCAAGGTTTAATGATTTAACTAATGGTGTTATTCTTGTCAGTTTTGAATATTCTCCAGTAATGAATCTGGCAGCTCTTTTTTGAATTTGTTCTAGTTTATCAATGTTTTCTTTGGTGGATGGGTCCCATACAGAAGATGCATATTCTAGTACAGGTCTCACCAAAGTGAGGTAGCATTTTAGTTTTATATCTCTATTACATTTGTTAAAGTTTCTTTTTTTATAAAGCCTAAGGTTTTGTTTGATTTTTTATTAACCTTATTGTCATGGGGATTCCATGATAGTTTCTCATTTATTAAGACTCCTAAGTATTTTGCATCTTTAGTTTGGGTAAGTTCTTTTCCATGAATGTAATATTTTGAATTTATTTATATATTTAAATACTCGGAATTTTAATGTTTGTTTTAAGATATAGCAAAAATTCTAAAGAAAGAAAATTAACATCGAGATAAGGTAGGTCGTAACATGTACATGCCTACGGGCCGCATGAAATGCCGTAGTTTGCCCACCCATGCTCTATTAGATAAAGGGGATAACTAAAAAAAAATAAAAATGTCACATAGCCGTTTCTTCCCTTGAAATATAGTCTAATGGGGTTTTCCCGCTTTGGGAATGTTAAGGTTAGGCTGTTGCGCCGGTGCGCACTATTGTTGACAAAAGCTTTGTGTGACGTATTTTGGAGATATGACGTAAATAGAGGATAGGCGAGAGGGACGGTTTGGTAGCGGATGGAAAGACAGTGTTGTTATTATGTATTGGAGGATTCCTGTTTCAATTAAAAGATAGATTCATCTAATGGTGTTCTGATTTATTGAGTTCAAGCCTTTGAATCAACAATACCCTAGAAATTGACAGCACTCATAAACTAGATGCACGCAATTTATGTTTTAAGGGATGGAATTTTAAAAGCAGTCAAAAGTTTTAAGACCGTAAAAAGCCATTTGAAGGTAAGTTTATTTTATATCTACAAACTGATAAACGAGAAGGTGATCTTTCATTGGAGAAAAATTCTTTGATAGAAGCTGTTTAGAAAGAAGTTGTTTAGACAGGAGTGGCTCAGACAGAAGTTATTCAGATAGAAGTTGTTCATATTAAAGTTTTAAAAAATAGTTGTTCAGATTGAAGATTTTCAGATAGAAGTTGTCGAGATAGAAGTTGTTCAGATAGAAGTTGTTCGGATTGAAGTTTTTCAGATAGAAGTTGTTCAGATTAATTTTTTTTAAAAAATAGATATTGTTCAGTTTGAAGATTTTCAGATATAAATTGTTGAGATAGAAGTTGTTCAGAAAGAGGTTTTTCAGAAGGCCGATGGTAGACACCACGTAGCGCGCAGTCTAAACACAGTTGGGTGGATGGCGCGCATCACTCAGCCTACACTGTTTATTTTGGTATACCCAGTCCACCTTAATAGCTTAAAATTTATTTTTAAAAAGATTTATGATTTTAAAATTAATTTGGTAAAAGCAAAGAGAACGGTGCGCTCGATAAATCATATTTTTGGTTGCTATATTATATTTGTTGTTTTTTCTATTTTAATTTAAAAAATAGACAACTAAACCTAACCCAGACCCTAAAACTGAAACTACAACCTTAAAAAAAAAGACTCAAACGAAACTCCACCTGACACCTAGAGTTCAAGAATCTAATGTCCTAACCGTGAGACCACAGACGCTCATGTAACGTATGAATTTTTAAAAATCTTATAAAGTAATCACATGAAACAGACCCGGATGAAAGAGCAAAATGTGACGTCACACACAAATTTACGCGGTTTCTACTTTCTCGGTGTAGGACACAGTGTATGCCGCGTAGGACGCGACAACCTTACAGTGTATGCCGCGTAGGACGCGACAACCTTACAGTGTATGCCCCGCATTGCGCGGTATCCACCCACTTTGTTTTCAGAATGAAGTTGTTCAGATTAAACTTTTTAAAATAGATGTTGTTCAGATGAAAGTTTGTTCAAATAGTAGTTCTTTAGATTGAAGATGTTCAGGTAGAAGTTTTTCAGATTAAAGGTGTACGGATTTATTTTTTCAGATTCCGGTTGTTCAGATACACGTTATTCGGATTGAAGTTGTACAGATATAAGTTGAAGGTTGCCATTGTGTCTAAATTATGTGCGATTATATTATGTTCCAAATATAATGGAGACATTTTAAATCCCGTAATATGTAGGAACATTGCTTCATTTATCTAGCTATTGGTGCACTGGTTGCTCACGTCAGGTGGATGTTGTGAGTTGTACTCAGTTGTCGGCGTAAAGTGTGTGAACAATAGCCCCCATAAAAGTTTGGAGGTAAAACCAGGGAGAAGGTATCGTCTGTAGAGTATATCAGGGGCGGAGTCAGTTACTTTCCCTCTGGTTTGGGGAGGGCAGTTAACCACGATGACTGCCCTTTGAAAATTATCATAGAGGAAAAAACATATTGATTGCGAAATGCATTTATGAGATATATTTTTACCACGTTTTTATTAACTTGCTTTCGTGTCTGTCTGTCTGTCCGCAATTTTTTCAAATTTTCCAACGTAAAATTAAACCACTTCTGATGGTCATAGAGAGCTCAAAATTTTACCACAGATAGATCTTGGATGAAAATACATTGCATTTTCTAGTTTATCTCTATAAAAGCATCTGTATCCGTCTGCTGTTAGATTTCACGTGCTGAGTTCACCCCGTGACCTCATCGCCCTTGTATTAAAACGTTTGGCGGGCACTGATGAAGTGTTTGGTAAAATAAATAGAGGTTAAAAATTATTTTTTTTAAACCACGTTTTTATTAGTTGAATAAAAAGAAGAAAATAAATAAAGGTAAAAAGGGATTTTTAAAAACCACGTTTTTATAAGTGGACTAAAAAGAAGAAAATAATATAAAACTTACAAGTTCAAGTACTTAAATTAATATGACTAAAACGTGCGGTGGGCGCTTATGAGGTTTAACATATGCAGTTCACTCATTCTCTTAATTATAAATCTCTCTTTTGCCTTCTAAATTATAAATATTTAATTTGTATACCAAGCACCCGCCCCATGGTTTTGGTACTGTGTTATGTACCTTCTTCAACTTGTAAGTTTTAAATTATTTCTTCTTTTTAGTCCACTTATAAAAACGTGGTTTTTTAAAATCCTTTTTTACCTTTATTTTTTACTTTTGCTTTTCGCCCGTCCGAACTTGTAACACTGTTTTTTCCCACTCTGTTATTGTTACGAGTTGTCCACTCTTGACTCAGACACAACGCATTGACCGAGAGGTGCCTCAAGTGGCCGGGTTGGTGGCGGTATATAACATTTTGATTGATTGCAGTCTGTAGACGAACAGCAGAGGATTTTAGAAGAAGGTGTAGTATACGTTAGAACAATTCTACTGAACTGTTGACACGAAAATATTACGAGTGTTATGTATTCACAATAGCGTAGCCCGGGGGGTGGGGGTGTGGGGTGGGTGAGGATGATGCGAAACGCACCAGTTGACATCCAGCGGGAGAGAACCAAATTGAGTAAATAATGCATTTTTACAGAGAAAAGTAATTGGTCTAGGTATTTGTTAAAAAAAATAAAATTTAAAAAAATTATGCTTTATATATAACTAATCCACTGTTTTTTTCCTATCCAAATGCGTGCTTTATAAAAGTAAAAGTGTGTTTAATTTGTTAAGGCTAGGGTTATTCAAATAAGTATTCAGACAAAAAAAATCATCATCATTTTTGCCTATTATTTAACACCGTTTGGAGATTTAAGCGACTTCCAAAGTAATGAAAAACTATAGATTGCTCAAATTTGAAAAACTCCTATTCATTGAAGTTGGGAGATTTTTGTGAACAGTCAGTAAGAACATAACACATAGTATTAAAATTAGTTTTTTTAATTAAAAAAAATCGACATAGGTAGTTAAAAAAAACACTTAATTTTAGCTTGTGCATTTTCCCTACGTAAGGTTCGAGAAGGAAGCGAGCCGAAATATACCAGGTGTTGATAGTTGGAATTATGAGACTAAGAAAATTGATGCCCCCCCCCCTTTTTTTTTATCTTCCGAATAACCCCAATAAGTTTGATGAGCGCGTGTCAAGGTAGAAACAATTTAGGCAACATTCGTTGGCAAAATGACCAGGGCTATAAGTATAACATTCGTAGCATTTATATTTCAAAAGGTCCTGTTCCATTTCTGAAGTCTATGCTAGCACAACCATCTGTCTGGCCAATTATTGCAATCATTGGCCCCATGACCAGATCCATCGCACCAGTGACAAATTTGTTAAAAAAAATCTTCAATAATCTTGGTAGCTACGAGAGTCAGTGTATGAAGCAGAGGCGTCACTAGGATTGGTGTCGTGTGGCAGTTCATGGTGTAACCCCCTCACGACTTACCCCGCATAGACCTGCTCCAAGTCTGCCAGTGCCAAATAACAGGAACATAGAACAATTTTACGTTTTGGGTGTCACTCCTTGTCATGGTGCGTTCCGCACCAACCGCATCTCCCCCCTAGTGACGCCTCTGGTATCAAGGCTACCATTTCAATAAACCGTGTTTTCAGTCACATGCTGGTCAGTTAAAACACTTATCAACACTTGTCACAAATCGATGGACTTTCGTGCTGACCTGCTTAACTACAGAAATTTCCATGAAACTGGAGCAAACCAGTTGTGTTCTTGTTTGTAAACATGATGGAAAATTAGGAATGACACCTCTTTTGCGTCACTGATTTCTGAGCTTTACACTCTGTCATTTCATTGGTCGCTGTAAAATAAGCGGGCTAACTCGAAACGGATATGCGGCCAGTCAGTATCGTCTTCCACCCTGAGAGGCGGTTGTTGGAAATTGTTCGAGTCCATGTACACAGCTGATCGGATTCCGTCTTCCTCATTTCACTCATTACAAAGTTCTAAGGTAATTTTGATGTGATTAATTTACATTACTATATTTTGGAAAACTGTTGATTGATGATGCCGAGGAATAGTTCGGAATTTTTGCGCTCTTGGGTAATCTATAAAATTGCCGCGCCACATAAAATTAATATCCTTGTAAATTGTTACCTAATGATATTTTTGTTGTTATGTAGGCGTTCTTCTGTGACTTCTCGTCAGGTTAATAATACCTTGTTTTATAATGAAGACCTTTATGAAAGAAATAGCTATAATAAATAATGTCTCTGACCCTATGAAAAATTAAAATGTATTTAGTTAATTAATGATAAATCTGTATAGTTTTGAACTAGAACACTTGAAAATCTCAAAACTTATTTATATGAAAGCCTTATGCAGTCTCGCCCATACTTTGTCAGCTTCATTCACTGATATTGTAACGTTGTAAACCTAATTTGGGCGCCCGTTGACACATGTACGTGCCCACCTCGATACGTCCCTGTGAAGCTGAATGATTTCTGCCACTGTTTGTGCTCACTTTCGTCAGCAACTTTTAGTTGCAGTCCCATTTATTTGTCGTGTTTCAAACGAGATTGTTGTCATACGTCATCTCCTCTGAAGTCAAGGCCAAACGGCCTGTAACCCCGCACGCAGTTTAATACAAAGGGGTTGGGGTGGTTCTGTCACTTCGTGTGTATCCCACAATGAACTCAGTGACTTGATGTATTTATTTTAAGGACTTTGCTTTTTCCTGTATGGATGTTCAGGCTAAGGCAAGCAGAGAATTGTGCTACATAATTGGTTTTCTCATGCATCTGTTGCTGTGAGTGCGATATTAATGCCAGATCACCCGCAAAGTCCAGGTCATCAAGTTGTTTCCATAGTGTCCACTGGATACCATTTCTCTTCTGCTCTGTAGACATTTTCATTATCCAGTCGATGGTTAGCAGAAATAAGAATGGTGAAAGCAGACTCCGGTCTGTACCCCAAAAGCCGCTGTTGTTTGTTGGCCAGGAACAATTCTACATGTAAGTCCATCGTATGAAGCCTTAATTATGTCAGTCAGTTTTTGTGGTTTCCCGTAGTGTCTTAGTAACTTCCACAGGGTTGGCCTGTCAACACTATCGAAAGCCTTCTCCATAGTCAATAAAGTGGATGTATAGTGGTGAGTTCCACTCCAGGGATTGTTCCAATATAATTCTCAGGGTGGCAATCTGGTCAGTGCATGATCTATCTTTTCTAAAACCTGCTTGTTGGTCTCTAAGATGGGTGTCTATTTCGTCCCTCATTCTGTTTAGCAGCACTCTGTTTAAATAATTTGCTTGGTATGGATAGCAGAGTTATTCCTCTATAGTTGAGCAGGAGCTAAGATCTCCTTTCTTTGGGAGCTTTAATGAGATGTCCTTCTTTCCACTCCATCGGAATCTGTTCTTCCTCCCATATTTTCTTGAAAAGAGTGTAGCATTGCAGAGCTAGTCGTAATATCTGCTGCCAAGGCTTCTGCTGGTATTCTGTCTGGACCAGCCGCGTTGCATTTCTTTAGTTGTTAAAATACTCGGCAAAAAGATTATCAAGATAAATAACGAATACACAAAGATTATCTAATAAATTCAAATTATAGATATTTTGGCAATTGAGCATGGTATATGCTGAAAACATTGATTCCTGAAAGATTGAGAACCGTACATAAATGACTTCACGCACCTAGGGGGGAGGGGGTCACATATTTGTGCCAATGTGTGACGAGGGGGGAGGGGGTGGTTAAGAAATGTGATGGTGACATCAAAACGTGCAACTTTAATAAAAATGTTACTTAAATATTGATTGCTTACTATTTATTTAATGACATTTCAAATGGCTTTCCACGTGTTAGAGTGCAGCCTACACTAAATAAATTCTTAAATAACATAAAAGTGATTTGAAAAATGCTCATTTTTCAAATAGAAAATGCGGCTTTTATTGAGCAAAGCTTTGTGACGTCATATTGGAGGGGGTCTAAGCTTTGTGACCACGTCTGATGGTGGGGGGAGGAGGGTAAAAAATCCGCCCAAATTGCACAAGAGACCGTCAAAAATGACGTCACGCATGAGGAAAAACATAAAATTCAATTTTCATCAAGAAATGAATCATTTATTTTTATTTCTAGCATAAAAATGTATTGTGTCCTTATTATTACGTTATAATAAAGACTATCTTTACTTTATAGCATTAAGATATTTTTCGCGGGCGGCAAAAATTGGGTTCTGCCCCGGTCGCATATACCCAAGCTACGCCGCTGACTTGAACGTTCATTATGTTTAGACAAAGTAAAGCCAGATGATGTGTCTAGGAGCATTTCATGACAAATTTGTCGGCATGTGTCTGTTATGTACTTGTTTCCAGTTTAATTCTTTAAAGACCGAAGAATATTTATTTTTAGCATCATAAGCCCACTCTCTAACTCTATGCTAAGAATAGAATGTTATTTTTACCTATTAAGTACCTAGTACAGGTTCAGTAATGGTTTATCTTCTAAGCTTTAATATCTTTGTTCATAGACTCCCCGAAATGTATGTCCCCTACAACAATTTTTTTTTCATTTGCAGAGAAACAAGACTAAAGCCTTCATCCTATCCACAAGTCATCAGCCATGGTTCAATGGTTCAATACACAAGTTTAGGGTTTGGCATATGGTTAGTTTTCGACACAAACAGCAGAAACAATAAAGCAAAGGGAATTAATTTACGCCTTTAATGGATAACACATCATCTAAGTCACTATACTAATTGGATAAAACTTAATGGGTTTGACAGCCTTATAAATCCAACACTGACGATGCTGTGGACAGTTTGCTCTGATGGATGACCACACACATGCCTCTTCTAGACATCAAGAGAAGTCCAAGTTGTCTTACTGCCACGGGTGAGTGACTGTCACTTTTGTAGCTGTAGATGTCCAAGCTGCGTTGGCATTAATTCAGGTAAGATTCATTTTTTTTAAATTTACCTATTAAAACGTATTTTATTTACCTTCCCGCTCTATCATTTTATTTTATAACATAATACGGTTTGCAACACCTTACGCCTTACATCCAGAGCCGTCATTTACACCATTTTGGGCCCCCGGGCAAAGAAATAGTGTTGGGCCCCTGGGGAAAGAAAGAGTGCCCCCCGTAGGAATAAAAAAATTAATATACATAATATATATAAATAAACATATTCCCATGGGGGCCGATATGCTCGTGGGCCCCCGGGCAAATGCTCAGGGGGCCTATGCGTTAGACGGCCCTGCTTACACCTTAGGTAATGGAGAGGGATTGCACTTTACTGCATTGAGTTCTTTAACTGCACCAAGTTCATTAACTCTATCAAAACAATCAGTTCTTTCCCATCAAGGGATATCACAAATATACCTCATTAGTGCATATGTTACAGGCAAAGTGTGAAATTCAGGCATTCTATAGAATGCTAGGCAAAGTATAGAATGCCTGATGGTTTCAGGCAAAGTATGCAATGATTGCTATTTCATACATTGCCTAGGCATTCTATAGAATGCCGAGTTGTCGTCAGGCAAAGTATGTAATTGGGCTATCCCCGCCATTTTTCCAGCCACTGATGTTGGTGTTGGGCGCTTTGGTCGTTGTTCGATGATGGCGATCGAAGCCTGTGAGTGTTGAAAGTTATTGTAAGACAGCGTTTAGCCGGTACGAGGTTCCACTACCAAATCAAAGACAATATTGCCAAAATTCATCTCACGACGTAAGAGTATATCATCCGGCTGAGATTCCACAGATATTCTCCCATAACGTTTCCCATTGAATTGCTGTGTGACCATGTCGGAAGAGAATGTAGTGCTAGGACGGGAATCACGCCATGTTGACATGCAATGACTGTTCTAACGATGAGTTATCTAAAGTAACAGCCAATGCTGTTAAAAAAAAGCGTTTTTAAAAAACCGAAACTGTTACCAAAAATTTGTTGAAGATGAGAAATGTCTAAGACCACCTATTAAGCAAGAACCACGTGACTATTGGCTGGTGAAACACTATGATTTCATGATGGTGGAAAATAAGAGTAAGTTGATCTACTTTGTTAAAGAAGGCGTGAGTGTCATTCCTGTTTTACGTCGCGGACTCCGAGATATTTGACGTACTCATAATCCAATTTGGCCATTGGGTTATGGAGGGCGGGGACAGAATGTTGACAGAACTTTCACCCAAATTCAAGAACGCTACCCTTCATGATATTAAACTGTATTAACTTTAGTGCACCTTGTCAGAACAAAACAAAAGGCGTCAAAAAAGGGATTGTGGTCAAGCCAAAGGCTTTTTCTGAATTCAACTCTCGTTGTCAGGTCAGTCTCAGACTTTCAAGCCCATCCTGATGGGGAATACATTTTATATATGATGTATCAAGATCATTCTCACCAAGTTCATGGTTCTCACGGCCCTGAAGACAAAGAGGGCACAAGAAGTAGCATACCAGCTCGTAGACATATTTACGTTGATCGGTGCTCCAATGATTCTACAATGGCAATATATGGCAGAGAATTTGAAAACAATATAGTAAGCAGCCTAAAGGAGTTCTGGCCCACCTTGAAGATCATTCATGGCTAAGCGTGCCACTCCCAAAGCTAGGGGAGTGTCGAAAGATGGTAACCATGACATTGAAAATATGCTGTGTGTTTTGATGCAAGATGAAAAAAACTGGCCACTGGAGTGAGGGGTTACGGTTCGTCCAATTCAAGAAGAACTGAGTTTTTCATTCTGGGATTAAAAGATAACCATACGAAGCTCTCTTTGGCCGCAGAGCTAAAGTAAGCCTGACAAGTCGTCCCTACCTGACTATGTTTTACAAGATGTCGAATCAGAGGAAGAATTCGAAAAAATAATACAGAGCGTATATCATGTGCTTTATTTTGTATTACTGTCACTTAAAAAATGCGGAATTATCAATAAAGTCTTTTGTTGTGCTCTTTTTACACTTTGCCTTAACGAAATCCGGCATTCTATAGAATGCCTAGGCAAAGTATGCAAAAGTTTTACAAATTTTATACTTTGCCTGAAACTATCAGGCATTCTAAACATTGCCCAGGCATTCTATACATATAGAATGCCTGATGTCACACATTGCCTGTAACACATACAACAGAATCTAAATCAATAGTTAATACAATACAACAAAATCGACCTCACTGGTGAATATCAGTATATATACTTCTACCTAACTAATTGATACCACGACTCTCATATATCTTACCTTTACTAATGGAAATCACTAATCTATCTCACTAGTGACTAGGGAGACTCTTCCATGTTCACATTGCTGTTCATGAACACTTTATAAAATTAAATCTTTTGTGTTTGAAATATTCAATATAAAATTAAATGAAAGTTTCATAATTTGAATGAAGCTATTAGTTTCCGATTGGTTTGTGATGTTGACTACTATTTTTATTGTTATAGTTAGGTAAAAAAATACACATTTCATGGTAATTGGCTATCACCGGTCTGTTAGTCCTACTAAAGTTTAGTAACTTATTATCTATACGTTTACATCAACTGTTGCGAAAATTTGCAGGAATTAAACAATATTGAAATTGGAAGTTTTCTTTTAGAATGGGAAGAAGACTGCCAGTATATATAAAGACAGTAATAAACGAATTCGTCTCATCTGCCAAACATGGCTAACAAATTACAAAGCCAGCGGTTCGAAACGACACTGAAAAATGTCATGAAGAGTTTGCATCACGGTATATGCAGCAATCGGAATTAAGAAAAAGAAGACTTGCTGAGTTAAGTCTAGATGTGTCAGTAGCAGATACTACTTTCCGGCAACGAGGCGTCGCTTCAAATGGGTCAGGTGTACACAAGACATATTGTACATAAATAAAATACTCATGAACATACTTATAAATGTTTCCACAGGAAAAAAAAGTCACATATTTCAGACATGTAGCATTTGTTGGACTGAAGCTGTTAATATAGTGTCAGTTTATACCATGCGGCTCTTCTGTTTTCACATTGCGGCTCCCGAACAATTTATGAATTTAGAACTTTTGAAATATATAATATTTTAAATAAAATGAAAGTTAAAAAAAAGTTGACCGAAACAAGGTATTGATTAAGCTTGATTTAAATTTTAAAAGTTGAAGAAAGAGATGGGTTTCTGGTTGGTTGGTGATGTAAACTATAAATTTTTGGTTCAGGTTTTGATAAAAATCCGCATTTTGAAGTATTGACCATTACATTAATTATGGGAATAAGTTGCAGGAAAAAGAAACTATAACTATTAAAGAATAAAAAGAAGTTTTCTTCCAGAATGGGAAGTAGGCTTGCATTAATTAATAGAGACCATTAGCTTGATCGGTCAAACACAGCTAGCAAATTACAAATCTAGAAGTGACACCATCAACAAGTCATAAAGAGTTTTATGTCTCGAGTCTCGACTATTAGGTGGATTGTTTCCTTGCTCTCCGCTGCATACACACTCAAAAGATGACAAAAGATAGTGTACAAGTCAATGTTTATTCTACTGTACACAACTGTAAACTCTGACTGTCCTGTCTGGACAGCAAATACATCTATATACAACTGGCTGTATACTCAAGCATGCCCTTGGTCCGACTCGGACCCCCCCTGGGCCCCTGCTCAAGCCCTCTTCAGATCTAGGTACATACAGTGTCTAAGTACCCTCGGTCAGACCTGACCTCTTCTGGGCGACGTTAAACCTCAAATCTGTGTATACTGCATCTCTACAGCTACTCCGTGTCGCCAGCCCCGTCTGCACTTTTCAACTGCCGCCCAAACTCGTCTCTTTAACCCCCAAAACTGTCTCGACTGACCCTGGCGTGTCCTTTGGTCTCACACCATGTGAACAGGAGTTCACTAAAAACATTTTCATGAAAAGTGTTCACTCCAGTCAACAAGCATTCACTCAGTGATTCTCATACCCCTGACACGTCCCCCGTCTTCCCTTAGATTCAACTAACTTGTAGATCTTTTATTTACAACATCAACAAAAAGCCAGGGTATGGAATCACTGTCATTTTTACACACCCACACCAAAAAAACAAAAACATGTTAATTATGTACACTTATCTGTGACAACCTGCCCTGAAAATAATCAATAGACCCAACATTGCAGTTAAGTATACAATTAATTACAACTAGCTCTGTCCACATCATGGGACATATACGGACAGACATTGTTCTCCTATGTATCTCTAACGTCCCCATAGGGGGACCCTTTACGGACAGTCATTGCCCTCCTATGTATCTTTAACGTCCCCATAGCGGGACCCTTTTATAACCATCTCGCACTTGGTTATAGTTTTTTCCGTATCGTCATAACCCTAAAATGATACTCATAAAAAAATCTCAAAGTATATTCATATCATAATCGTAGATTCATAATCAATATTATTATATCATCAATATTCATAATAATTATCAACAAAAATCAATTCATAATCAAAATCATGAACATTTATCTTCGGCAGAACATATCATACATATCCTTATAATAAAAAAATATCCCAGATATCTCCAGGGGTGAAACATTTCTTACATAATTAACCCAATGGCCATGACCCTCAAAACACGTCAACAATACCCAGTATACTACTGGCAACAAGGTCATCTCATCACTACATGGTAAAAAAATGGCACGAGGTCACCCGGACCCCACAAGCTCTAACCAAAACTACCTTATCACTTATCATAGTTATCACAAAAACCCACATCATCATCAAAAAAGACAATCATAGTCATGTACATCAATATACAGGCACACAAAAAAATCATAACATTAACAACAAAAAAAAAGCATAGCCATTGTATTTGAGGGTGGGATATTACGCTTGTCTCCAATCCTAAACAAAACACTGTTAAACACGACCCTGGTTTCCATTATACGGTTTGCTTTGTTTCCACGCAAGTCTAGGCGGCACTTCCCACGTGACCATACTCGTGTCAAACTCACTTTGACCTTTTAACTTTACTTGTTGACCTATCAAGATCATGTTTGTGGTATTTAATCTCTCAGCGAACCGGCAATTTCCCCCCACCAGACTCAATGTTTTCCATATGACTATCAACAAAACATTAGTCGTAACGGACCAGCAAAGTCTTTATCTGTCTGTGGGTCTCCGCAACGCGACTTGACCCTACTCCGATTCTGACCCCTGTCCTGTGAGCTTGTGTCGGTCACGGTCTGCTTATTTCCTACCTGTCTTGACCGCACTGTGTCATTGTCAGTGTCCCTGTGTAACTGAGTCATGTTTGCCCTGCTGTGAAGGTCCTAATCGTAAACCTAAATCAAAACAATTGCCCCTCTGGCGCACATGTCATATTTTTCTGTGAGCGTGCTTTTTCTAACATCTTATCTTATCTATACAGACGCTCCTTCTATGCAGAAGATAGTTGCGTCCACAGACCATGACAGATGATCTGTTGGCACAGGCCACGGCTTTGTGGGTTCCACGCATTACCCAGCCGCCTAACTACATGTAGTGTTAGGTACCCATTCGGAGCGGGGTGACTCAGGGACGCCCTAGGCCCCGGGAACAAACCCTTGCCTTCACACGGATTCGAACCCGTGACCATCGGTACGACAGTCCAGTGTGCTGCCACTCGACCACCGCGTCGTCAACTCAGTTTTTCCCTCCTTATTATCATTACATTTCAGTGTACTTTTTTCCCTTCTGTGGGCTTCACCTCTTCTTTACTATTTGGTTCAGTAATTTTTTCTGTGTGCACTTGGTCATTTTTGTCTATCATTTCTTCCTCCTCTATCAAGAATTATTTGTTCTCATTTTCATACGGTTTTTCAGCAATACTAGGGAGCGCCTTGCACCTTTTCTGCAACACAGCTGTCATATCTTTCCCTGTTAACCTGAGGCTTCAATCAGCCAACTTTTTTCTTCTTTGTCTATTATGATTCGCAATAATTCCATTATGTCTTCTATGTTACGTGCTACCTTTCGGGTTAACTCCTTATTCTCTTCTTCATTCTGAGTCAGTCTTTCTTTCATATCTGTATTTTCTAGCTCTATTTTCTTTAGCTCCCACTGTATTTTTTTAAAAATAAAAGTTCGTCTTTATCATCCAGCGTTTGGTTCAGCCCTGTTATATTTTTGTTTGCAATGATTAAGTTTAATTCCATATTAGATCCAAATAATTCCAGATTTTGGCGACTGATGACACACAATTTAAGGAATCTTTGTACTCCAAAATAAAGTTCATAAAGCAAAACATCGAGAAGTAACCAGTAAACAGCATTTGGCAGATTATCTTCGCACCCCAACTACTGGAAACCAACCAGATTTAAAGAAACTTGTGAGTTCAAAGGCTTCACGACAGAATCATAACAATTAATGTTAACTTGATTATGAGTCTAGATGCAGTGTGTTTCTATTTTATACATTTTTACATATTTAAATATTTCTTAGTTATGAAAATAAAATTTCTTCAACACACGTTTAGGGTGTAAACAACTGAAATATTTAAATCATTATATTCGAATTAAACATATTTTTAATAAAAATACGTCACTAAAGCAATTTTTCATTGCGATTGGAGTTGTGAACCATATTGCTTCCATGCGGCTCTCAAGAATTTTAAAAATTATTAAAATGGCTCTCAGTTATTACAGGTCTGGCCACTCCTGGTTTATACACATAACCATGCAGTATATAAAGTATGCCTGCCACCTGTACACGTAACCATGCAGTATATAAATAAAGCCACTTGTTGGACTGAAGCTGCTAATATAGTGTCAATGTGTACACAAAATCAAGCATTATATAAATAAAGCCATTTGTTCATGAACCGAAGCTGCTAATATAGTGTCAATGTGTACACAAAATCAAGCAGTATATAAATAAAGCCATTTGTTCATGGACTGAAGCTGCTAATATAGTGTCAATGTGTACACATAGTCATGTAGTATATAAATACCACCACCTGTACACTTAATCATACGTCAGGACACTATTTGGATTGAAGCTGCTGATATAGAGTAAATGTAAACACGTAATCATGCGATTCTTTTTATTTTAAAAATTGTTGAGAGTCGCATTGAAGCACTATGGGCCACGACCACGCTCGCGATGAACTATTCCTTTTATGATTTTTTTTTAAAATTAAAAAATGATTTCATGTGAATTAAATGATGTTAATTTTTCAATTGTTTTAGCGTTTTATGAATAGAAACCGTGCTGCGTATAGACTCATGATTATGGTGAACATTAAATGTTATGATTATAATTCTGCCGAGAAGCCTTGGTTTGACCTAGCACGTTTCTTTAAATCTGGTTGGTAGCTAGTAGTTTTGGTACGGAGAGGTTCTGTCAGATGCCGATTGCTAGTTACTGCTCGATGCTTTGATATTATGAATTCCAGCACGAAGTACAAAGATTCATTGGAATTTGTGTCTGGAGTTATTTGGATCTATTATTGAAATACTTCCTGGATATTCCTTTTAATAAAGTCCCCATTAGAATAAGTTCGTTAAGCTCGAGCAATTATTGCCTCAGTTGAAGTGACACCTTCTTTTCAGTAGTGTTCCGGACTTAAACTTATAAAGCTTGCCTTTCAGATTTGGATACCGCGATGCAAACTCTTCTTTACTTTTTTCATAGTGTCGATTCGAATTGCTGACTTCGTAATCTGCAGGTATATGGCAGGATAGAAGAAATGGTTTACCGTCTTTATCGTTAAAAGCTATCCAAAGTCTTTTCACTCTTATAGAGAACTTTTATTTCCCTCTTGGATACAAACTTATAAATAATAAATTAATAACTTTAGTGGAACTAACAACAACAGTAAAGGTCAATAATTCAAAATTCGAATTTACCACCAACCAATCAGAACCAATCGCTCCCTACAACTTTTAAAATTAAAATCAATCCTAATTCATGAGTCAAGGTCTTTTTTAAAACGTGTTTAAACGTTCATTTATTATTGTTATTATTTATTTTTTATATTATAAATTTTTTAAAACGTTCTTAAACGTTCATTTATTATTATTATTATTTATTTTTTTATATTATAAATTTCAAAGTTTTTCATAAATTGGTCGCTAGGTGCAACGAGTTGATAAACTTGTCAAATATTTAAATGCTTCACCATTCTAGTTGAATTTTGGAGGTGGCGGGGTCTGCAGTAGAGTCTCAAGATTTCCTAAATAATTGATATAAATCAGGACTCAAGTTAAATAAAATCAAAGAGTTTTAGTGTAAAAAAAAATATCTGAATTTTTTCTATCATACCATCCTAGTAAGTTTCTGTCCGTTCTGTAGCGATTAGTCCCTCAAACACTCCTACAGCCTACTAACGGAGAAAAATTTACATATTACGCGGAGGTTCAAAATGAGTTATTATGTTGTTCCCATCTTGAAATGACAATTCTGTTAAATGGTAGTGGCAAGAGTTTTAAGTCTTTGTTATTTAGTTGATGTTATTGTTGTTGTTTTGTTGTTGCTGTTGTTGTTTTGTTGTTGTTGCTTTGTTTTTGTTGTAGTTGTTGTTGTTTTGTAGTTGTTTTTGTAGTTGTTGCTTTGTTTTGTTGCTGTTGTTGCTGTTGTTGTTGTTGCTGTTGTTGTTGTTGCTGTTGTTGTTGTTGCTTTGTTTTTGTTTGTAGTTGTTTTGTTGTTGTTGTTTTGTAGTTGTTTTTGTAGTTGTTGCTTTGTTTTGTTGTTGTTGTTGTTGTTGTTGTTGTTGCTGTTGTTGTTTTGTTGTTGTTGCTTTGTTTTTGTTGTAGTTGTTGTTTTGTAGTTGTTTTTGTAGTTGTTGCTTTGTTGTTGTTTTGTTGTTGTTGTTTGTTGCTGTTGATTTGTTTTTGTTGTTGTTGATTTGTTTTTTTTTGTTGTTGTTTTGTTGTTGTTGAGTGTGTGGGTGGGGGGCGCGGTGGGCGGGAGAGTGTGTGGGTGGGGGCGCGGTGGGCGGGGAGAGTGTGTGCGTGGGGGGCGCGGTGGGCGGGAGAGTGTGTGAAGGGGGGGGCGCGCGGTGAGCGGGAGTGTGGGGGGGGCGCGCGGTGGGCGGGAGAGTGTGGGGGGCGGCGCGCGGTGGGCGGGAGAGTGTGTGGGTGGGGGGCGCGGTGGGCGGGAGAGTGTGTGGGTGGGGGGCGCGGTGGGCGGGAGAGTGTGTGGGTGGGGGGCGCGGTGGGCGGGAGAGTGTGTGGGTGGGGGGCGCGGTGGGCGGGAGAGTGTGGGGGGGGGGCGCGCGGTTGGTGAGTGTGTGTGGGGGGGGGGCGAGATGGGTGGGAGAGTGTGTGGGGGGGGCGAGATGGGTGGGAGAGTGTGTGGGTGGGGGCGCGATGGGCGGGAGAGTGTGTGGGGAGGGGCGCGCGGTGGGCGCGGTGGGTGGGAGAGTGTGTGGGGGGGTCGCGCGGTGGGAGGGAGAGTGTGTGGGGGGGGGTGGGCAATCTATGTAATCATTGATCGGTGAACACATTTTAGGTAAGATTCATTAGATAACGTAGTAAACAATGAAGTAAATCTACCGCTCCTTTGAAGAGACAAGGTGTGTCGAAACTGAAATATAAAGTAGAAAACAATATTTTGTAACTAAATACATTTCTCCTGGAAATATTATATTGTGGTTATAATAGAACGATATGATTATTTATAAAAATATGACAATATGGAAAATATTGAATTTGATTGAAAAGCAAAACCCGTCTTTTATTATTTTATATTTAAAAAAATATATATTTCATTTAACAAACAACTCTATAAAATTAGCTCAGTATCCCACCAACAAACAAACTCAGTATTCCATCAACAGGACACTGCAGATAGTAAATGCAATTATCTTTTCCTCGTTCGCCGGATGAGACAAACACCGAATGTAATTAGCCATACACAGTGGGTGATGTATTGTTGTTTAATTAATTAGTTTGGAGGTTTATGACCTTAGATTGCGGATGGGATAAATACTGAATCTACTCGACAATAGTAAAATATCTTACCGACCATCGAGCTAGGAAGTAACTAAAAAATCAACTCATCTAATTTGACGTTCAAAGAATAGGGACTCGCTCTTAGAAACCGCTCGTGGTAAGTTTTCAAAAGAACTTTTTTATGTTTAAGAGAAATAAATTAATAAACTTATACAAACCTTTGTTTATAAAATTATCCACATGTACGATTTATCTGCATCTCATTTTGTTCAAATTAACTAAAAACATTTTAGTGGTAATTTTTTAAACATTCAAAATTTAGAAAAGCAAAAACTCTAATGTTACACCATTAATTGCATAAACTCGATTCTTGAAATTGAAATGAGACCCAATTCCCCAATGTTCAATTTGCTTGTACAATTATTTTCTACCGCAAAAAAATAGATGTTAAAAATAATTTAACACGTTGACTTTGATGGGACTCGAACCACTTGCCTCCGATTAAATCCACATCTGGAGTTCTCGCAACCTGGAAAAAAAATCACATCTTTACTACAACGACCACACATTTTCGTAGAGATTAAACATAAACTATTGTTAAGAGTTTAGCGGATCAACATACAGACATTTATGGATGTCTGCCAGGAATCTTTTTGTTGAACTTCAGAATCAATAAAACATTTTGTCTGTCCGGTCACTAAATGAGTAAAGTGCTGACCTTCTAATCTGAAGGTAGTCGGTTCCAGTTCAAGCCAACAAATGCTATTCACAACATCCAACTTGAAACACAAAAGTACTGAGGAAAAGGAGAAGGATGGGCATTGTAATATATTTTTGACATTTAACGCATTTTTATTGTTTACATCTTCATACTTTGCGACATCGATTGTAGTAGCGAGTTATGATGGGAAAATTTTGAAATTTCAAAATTTCATTACAAGTTGTGTTTTATCTCACAAACTACACCCAGAGGAATTTTTTTTTAAGATGGACTTTAATTCAAATTAATTAACTTGGAGTGTAAAATATTTGAAAATGACAATCTTCTTGTGTAACAAGCATAACGGATGTTACAGAGAATAAGATGCAAAAATCACAACACTCCGTCTTGTGAAATTCTGTTTTTAGGATTGGACTGTCACGACAAAACACACAAATACATTCTAGCGACACTACCAAGGTGTTACGCCCAAATGTTCCTTGTTGACTTAAAAGACGACTTTCTCGCTGGTTCTAAAAAACATTACAGGTAGTCAGTAAGTCACATCCCTCTCGGGTTCGTCTTTCACGTTGTCAAGCGACTCATTGTAAAGTCTGTCTTACACGTTGTCAAGTGACTCATGGTAAAGTATGTATTACACGTTAACAAGCGACCCATGGTAAAGTCTGTCTCACATGTTGTCAAGCGACTCATGATAATGCCTGTCTTATACGTTGTCAAGTGACCCATGATAAAGTCTGTCTTACACGTTGTCAGTGACCCATGGTAAAGTCTGTCTCACTGTTGTCAAGTGACCCATGATAAAGTCTGTTTTACAATTAAGTTGTCAAGCGATTTGCGGTTTTTTAAACAGTTTAATTAAAAACAATCTCATTGTCAAGTCACGGCCGTCCATATATTCCTGAGTAATGACCTATCTCAGGAGATATTAATAAATAGATTTCTTCTCCAATCAGTTACTTCTGAGAATGCTCCCAACAATGACAGTTGCGTTTCTACTTTTTAATCTGGCCCATATAAATGCTGCTTTTTACGATGCTGCGGCGGACGCCATGTTTTTGTGTAACTCTGGTAAGCGCATCATGCAGATCGAAGGTGTTCAGGAAAATAACGCTGTGGACAGAACCTGGAATTTTAAATGTGGTGGATCTGGGGCAACTTCTACGTGCAACTGGAGCCGTGAGTATTTGGTTTGTTTTTAATTTATGGTTTTTTATTGTTTCATGTTTTTATTTATGGGGCCGTCCATAAATGACGTCAAGTGATTTTGGCCAATTTTTCACCCCCCCCCCTCGTCACACGTTGTCACAAAACTTAGCACCACCTCCAAAATGACGTCAGAAAGCTTTGCCCCCCCCACCCCTAAAAGCCGTATTTTCTATTTGAAAATGAGCACGTTTCAAATCACTTTTTATTAAATCCTTTATTATAACTCGTGGCGTCTGCTTGATGTCGCTTTTTTGCAGCCAGACTCGTGCTGACAATAAAAATGATCTATCAAAATTTCAGATCGATTGAATGTAATCAAATTAATGCATTTTTAGATTATCCATATTTATCTCTTTGTACCATGTTAATTTTTGTGCTAGAGTGTCGCGGTGTGCATTATATTGAACAAACTTTTAAATATTTTCTTGTCACGCGGTGCGGTGCGTATTATTTTGACGATACTTTTTCAAAAATATATTCCCGACCTGTAAATGTAAAGAATAGTAATTGCTAGTGTGTCTCGCGGTGCGCACTATATTAAACATGTTTTTATAACCCTTTTCCCGTGATCAAATCGAACTGAAATTTAGCAGGCAGACTGTAGTAGTTTTTTAAAACTTTAAATCCTTTATATTAATTTATATATTTGAGAATAACTAGAATTTGGATTTTTCATTATCTTGCGATGCGTATTATAATGAACACTCTTTTAGTTATTTCTCGTATATAAATGATTTATAGTCAAAAACTTTTTTACGGCTTTAAAAAAATTTTATAATCCTCTCTATTAAGTCGAGGCGTCAGCTCGATGGTTTGTTTGTCGCAAAAAACTTTGGATCAATTTTTAACCCACTTCCCCGTATCATATTGAGCTAGGGTTGCCAGGTGGCTGTCTAAAAAATAACGGACACTATTGTCGAATTTTGTCGATGGCACAATATTTAAATGTAAAATGTCCGGTATTACTACCATTTTTCCACTGGACAAATAACGATAATACCGGACAGTCCGGTACAAAACCGGACATCTGGCAACCCTATACGGAGCTGAAATTTTGCAGGCAGACTCTTGGTGACGATAAAAATGACATATCAAAATTTCACTATCGATCGCATGTACTGTATTTAAATTAATTAATTTTTAGATTATCTCTATGTATCTCTATGTGGCATGTCAATTTTTGTGCTAGACTGTCGCGGTACTTATTATATTGAACAACCTTTTTAATATTAGCCTGTGCGCGGTGCGATGCGTATTATATTGACCAAACTTTTAAAAAAAATATTCCAGATCTGTATATGTAACTGATAGTCTGTCTGTCGTGGGTTGCGCATTATATTAAACATGTTTTTAAAACCTCTTTCCCCGTGATCAAATAGAGCTGAAATTTAGCTGGCAGACTGTAGTAATTTGTTTTACTATAAATCCTTTATATATGAGACAAAACTAAAATTTTGTTTTTTTTGGATTGCCGTGCTATGCGTGTTATAATGAACATACTTTTAGTTATGTCTCCTATATAAATGATAGTAAAAAACTTTTGTTGTAAAACTCTATGTGCTAAATGTTTTCTTTAAAGAAAAAAAAACAACAAACAAACTACCATTTAAATTATTTAGTGTCTGTTAATGATTTAAAATAAATTTTTATTTTAGCTACATCCTTTAAGACTAAAAATATTAATGTTACACATTTCGTAAGACTTTTCATTGTTTCACAAGTATCCATGATTTAAAGATACTGTGTAGCAGGGCCGTCTTAACGCATAGGCCCGTTGGGCATTTGCCCGGGGGCCCATGAGCATAGGGGCCCCATGGGAATATGATTATTTATATATATTATGCATATTTATTTTTTATTCCTGCTGGGGGGGGGGCACACTCTTTCTTTGTCCAGGGGCCCCACACTATTTCTTTGCCCGGGGCCCAAAATGGTGTAAAGACGGCTCTGCTGTGTAGTCATGCTGAGATGGTAATATAAACCACTGAGTAAATTCCTAGATATGAGGATAAACTGGATCTCTGCCAAAAACACGTCATTTAAAGCATTTCACCTAAGTTGATGTTGTCATGTTCCCTTCAGCCTACGTAAACAACTGGCACGAGATGGTGGCCTTCATTTGCCCAGGCGACGGTGTCATCACTGGTGTTGACAGTTACCATGACAACCTGGCAGAGGACAGGCGGTACAGATTTAGATGTTGCGGCATTCCGAGTAAGTATTTATTGGCTACTCAGTAAAGATTTTACATGAGCGATATTTCTTGTCCAGATTTTCCTCGATTTAGATTAAAAAGAATAGTGCAGCGCAACATGTCATACCGTTGTCTTGGGGTCTCAGACGCGGATCAAGTCATGTGCCATTTGATCCCTTAAGTTATGTGTCAAGGGCCAGCCCCCCCCCCATCATTTCTACTAACAATCAAACTTATTTGTGTAATTTTATTAAAGCCGACATTGAAATAATGGTTTGTTAATTACACAGCGTTATTTACTTGCTCAAATAACATTTTATAAATATGTTACCTATATACAATTAAGAAGTCAATTTGATATGTATCGGTACTTGCTGTCTGAATTTCGCGAAGAGCATATTTTTTGTACGCTTACGAGGCCGTCCATAAATGAGGTCATGAGGGAGGGGGGTCACACTTTTGTGACGATGCGTGACGAGGGGGGAGGCAGGGGGGTTGAAGAAATGTGACGTCACATCAAACGGGAAACTTAAAATAAAACTTCCACTGAAGCATTTGGTCACTTACAATTTATGTAATGACTTTTTTTAAAAATCAGTGTTTCTCAAAGTGCGATCGGTAGGCCATTAGACGCCGGTAGGCGTAAGTTATCAAGAAATGAAAATTAAATCTAATTATAATCCTTAAGTTTGAGAACCCATGGGAATGTATGAAATTGTTACCCTGCGTCGTTTGATGTTGACATCAAAGCATTTGTGATGTCACGGCCGCTCCGTTTGGTTTTCTCACGGCAGTAGTCGGCGAACTTTTTTTAGCCGTTACCCCAAAATATACAAGTTTCTGTGTGCGTTACCCCCCCCCCAACCAAGACTCGAGGTCCAGCTCAAATGACTCGGGGATTTGGGGGAGCGTCGTTAGCCCCCCCCACCCCTCCACGAAAATGCAACTGATGAGTTTTACAGGCATGACAAGTGTCAAAAATTATTTGAGTAGGATTATGTATAGATATTTTAAGTGAAAACGACACGGAATATCCTTTTTTTTGGGGGGTGGGGGGGTGGGGTGGGGGAATCTATTTGAAACAATTATAAACGTTTTAAGTTTGATATAATTGTTCGATTGGTTTTTGGTCAAACGTCAAGAGTTCTGTTTTTACCCCAAATGAGATAATTTACCGCTGTTCACAGACCCCCTCGATTAAACCACCATTAGTTTATAAATCCCACAAGAGAATGCAACAATTTAAACACGTCTCGTCGTCCATTAAAAAAACTATATATAAACCCACAAAAAAACTCGTGAGTTTCGGAGTAAAAAGTTATGATAATATTGGATATTAATGTCATAGTATTTTTCAGTCTTCAACTTGCAGTATTACTGTATTTTGCGACGCACAAGATGACACCTTAATTTCCTGCACAAATGTGGGGTTCGTACAGTACTCGCCATATTCTTCTTCCAGCGCATACCAAATAATTTTTAGAAAACATGAGATTTGTTATGAATGTGGTAATTTTAGAACAAATTCCTTTGATGTGCATATACTTAGCAGGAAAACTGTCATTATAAGATCGAAATCAATTTGATGAATCGTCCTGTATCTATATATTCTAGGTCTATCAACAATAAAATGATCCTTGTAATATCAATGGTTACATTCGCGAGCTTAATCGCGACGGATAGTCACATCAAATGGTTTTTGACATTATCGCTGCATTGTTCGTTAGCTGTCTTGCTATGCGTTGGCAACCAAACAAATTAAAAAAATTTTTTTAATTAAAAACAAGCCGAATTCATACTTAATCTTATAGGGCTTTAAGCCATGTAGGGCCTCATTTTGCTATCACGTCAGTACAGGGAAAATCACGTCAAAACGGGAAAAGAATGCACCGGTACCAGGTGAAATGCATAAAACAATTTCTGACGGTCGTCTAATACTAAAAAGTTTGAGAAGCACTGGCTTGCAATTTATTTAATGCCTTTTTACATAGCTTCACGCGTATTACTTGATTACAATGTAGACATACACTAAATAAATACTTACATTAAAAAAAAAGTGATTTTAAATATACTCATTTTCAAATGGAAAATACGTTTTTTTGGGGGGTTGTTCTTTTATTTATTTTTTCTTAGGGGGGGGGGCGTCAAAGCTTTGTGACGTATTATTGGAGGGGGGTCTAACTTTTTGTGATGACGCGTGACGAAGGGGGGGGGGAGGGGGTGAAAAATCGGTCAAAATTGCGTGACGTCATTTATGGACGGCCCCTACTGGCGGGGCACAAGAATCCACTTGGTGGGCCGCAGGCCAAGTTCTGAGAGCCCTGCCTTAGTCATAAAATAAGTCTTTCTACTTCATAATCTTCATCACACACTCAACACGCAGCAATGTTCCGCAGATATCTGACCGACACCGCTCAGCAGTTTTGAATTACCGCTCAGCAAGTTTAGTTAAATAATGCACAAAAATGGATGCTGAGCAACGTTGCACACAGAGTTTTTTCACTTTGCAAACGGACCAACGAACATTAGAGGGAAGGAACATTGCTGAGCAGTATAATTTTCTAAAACTGTCCGTTTTTTAAAGAACTTTGCTTTAAAATTTTAGTTTTGTTTGTGACCTAGGTGTATTGCAAGAGGGTATGATTTATAATAACCGTATTTACTCGCATATAAGCCTACATCACATAGAAGCCGACCCCCTTAAACTGCTTTAAAATGGCCAGTTTTTGCAAAACCTCGCATATAAGCCGACCATACAATTGTCTAATTTTACTCCATATTTTTGGTTCATAGAAATTTGTTACATGTACTTTAAAGATGTAAAATGTTTACTTTTCTGTTACATACCAGTTTGTTTACCTTTTGGAATGACACAAAAACGTATTCCGCTCTTTCCACATTATTTGCTATAATAGTTTCTGAACCTTGGCTCATAAGTTGTTCACAACTGATGATTAACGAAGTATACATTTATAATATTTTTTTTTACATTTTAATGTCTGTCTTTGTTTTATGCGCATATAAGCTGACCCCCCTGATTTCAGTATTGCATGTTTTAGTTCTAAACTCGGCTTTTATGCGAGTAAATACGGTATATGGATATACGTTTTTTGAGAAGGTAATGCTGACCATAAAGTGCAGCACTAAATACAACTTACAACAAACAACAAAAAAGTAGACGGAGAAACCAGCAACAACACAGCCCAACTCATATTAACGTATCCTGTTGTAACGTGTATCGGGTTACACTATTATCACGCGGGGGTTTATTTGGTGGAAAAAGCAATGAGTAAACATGAATTTCGATTTTCAGATTAACATTTCTTTGGGTCCCCAACAACAGGGAAATTTTAACCAATAATTTCTCCTACATTTTATTACAGAAACGAGAACCAAGAACTGTTACGTCACAGACTATGCCAATGACTGGGACGGGAGGCTACTCTTGGTTGTCCCGCCGGGATCTGTCCTGAAAGGGGCAATTAGTTACCTCAACAATATCTCAGAGTGAGTATTTGTAATAGTTCTTCGATGAGGCATGCATGTGGTGTTCATATGTGTTCTCATGGGGTTGGGGGGGGGGAGAGAACTCATGAAAATAACATAACGGTCAAAGTATGAATAATATTTACCGTACATTTAACACCAAGGAGAGAGGTCTTTTAGACAGTAGACGGATGTCTTTATAAAGATTTCAAGCATGTAACAAAGACATTTATAATTTATGATTATTTTTTAAATTGGGTGTTGGGGGGGTGGGGGTTAATTTTTAAAGTTACTTAGAAGAAATCAGAAAAATAAGAAAATTATTAATGAAATAACAATGTATAATTCTTTTGTTAATTTATAATTAAGGTCATAGTTTTTAGACATGGTTGAATAAATCCTCATTAGCTGCAGCTGTCATGTTAATAAAAGGCCCCACTGTATTTTGATCATGTGACAGAAGTGTAAACTGTTCATATGACAAACGTGTATTCTGGTCATGTGAGAAAAGTGTAATCTGGTCATATGACAGAAGTGTAAAATGGTCATATGACAAACGTGTATTCTAGTCATGTGAGAAAAGTGTAATCTGGTCATATGACAGGAGTGTAAACTGGTCATATGACAGAAGCGTAAACTAGTCATATGACAAACGTGTATTCTGGTCATGTGAGGAAGGTGCAATCCGGTCATATGACAAGAGTGTAAACTAGTCGTATGCCAAACGTGTATTCTTGTTATGTGAGGGAGGTGTAATCTGTTCATATGACAGGTGTGTAAACTGGTCATAGGACAGAAGTGTATTTCGGTAATAGGACAGCACATCCGTTCTCATTGTAACACATATGATTATGTGTGCTTTCCTACTAATTTTAAACAAAATTTCAATATTTCTTAACCAGAGACAGAAGGTGGAAATATTACATTTGTGATGTGTAACTGGACTGTGTAACATTGATGTGATCAAAGGAAGAAATAATGAATGTTTCAATACAACATATGTAATAAAAGTAATACAGCATCGTTAATGTTTATTAAAAGACAAAATGACAAATGTTTTAAAGTGTTTCGATTTTTAAAATGAACAATTCCTTTCTATTAAGCTACGCTGTATACAAATTAAAACATCAAAAGTTTAAGTTTACATTTTAAAGAAACATTTTTTTCCTGGCCCTTACCAAATCTTTGACAAAAGAGTCAAACTCAACTATATTCAGGTATCTTTTTTAATCACCTATAACACGATATCGAAGGGCGGATATTCGGGTAGTGGATATTGAAGGAAACAGCTGATGTTATCACCATTTGGGTCACATGAGGGTCAAGTATAAGCCAGCCTAGACATATGGACATCGCCCTGGGCATTAATCAAGCTCACAGGCATGTTGAAATCCAAATCTAGTTATTAGGGCCGACAAGTTTGTGTGCAGCTGTTGTGTTGACCAATCTCTACTTACATATGAGGGCTTCCAATAAACAAGGGGTGCAGCCGATTAAAAAAATCCTACTTTAAAAAGTAGGGCTTTATACGGAAGAAAACCACTTAAATAGATTTCACGAAAAAAAATGATAAAAAAGTTGGCCCAATATATAATATATTTAAATTCTAAATGATATAGTACTTTTAAGAATACCTTGGTCTCAATAGCCAAACATGTGTAAACAAGTACGCAGCTGTTCTCATCTGTCACATGTAAACATCTCAAAACCTATACTTTGAAACAATATGTTCACTGTTTTTGTGTTCGGAAACTTCTTCAACGCTTGAATCAAGAGTATCAGCTCCAGATTTAGACCACCAGAAGTCCTTAAACATTATCTTAATGCCATATCAGAGGCGGCGTATCTTGGGGCACTGCCACCTCTCTTCAATGAAAAAATATCGGTTATAGGCAGATTAGGGTGCTCTCTAAATGAAATATAGAGCATAAGAGCCGACAACGGTGAACTGACCTTTCCTAAACTCATTTACTACGCCTCTGAACCTCGAGATACAGTCATTAAAAATGGATAAGCCGATACAAGGGGATGCCTTTGAGCAGAGCCTGACAATGGATTGGAAATATGGGCGGCTTTGGCAAATTTTAATTTTTTTTGGATTATAGATGATTTTTAAAATTCAAGACTGGGCAGTGGTCCATATCTGACTTTGATTTTCATCATTTATTTTTGAGCCTGCGTACCAGTAAAATCTACGCTTCCCCAACATCTTTCCATTCTCGGGACAAAAATTACAGCTCAATATAGTTCAATACAGATGACGTCAAACAACAACAGTAGAAGTTTGCCCCAATAGGCACTCAATGGATGCACCACTTAAAGACGTGTAAATGTCTAAGGGGACGTCCATAAATGACGTCAAGCACCTAGGGGGGAGGGGGGGGGGTCACACATGTGTGACGATGTGTGACGAGGGGGTATTTTAAGAAATGTAGCGTCCCATCAAAACGCGCAACTTTAAATAAAAGTTCCACTTAAATATTGATTGCTTACAATGTATTTAATGACGTTTTACATGGCTTCACGCATGTTATGACATTAGAGTGCAGGCCTTACACTAAATACATACTTAAATGACAAAAAAGTGATTTGAAACATGCTCATTTTCAAATAGAGGTACATATTTTATGGGGGGGGGGCAAGCAATTTGACGTCATAGTGGAGGGGGGAGGTCAAAGTTTTTGTGACGCCGTGTGACGAGGGGGGAGGGGGTAAAAAAATCGGCCAAAATGGTGTTACATCATTTATGGACGGCCCCTAATTTTAACCAGTTTTTAGCGAAATGCTTTAAAGCAACGAGTTAACAGTACACAAGTTTTTCTTCATCTAATCCTTCAGCTCTAAGTCTAAGCAGATTAGAAATATTTAGCCGAAACGCGGAACAACAAATAAGGCGAAAGCGAAATTACCAAAGTAAGAAATAAGCATTCAAGGAATTGCATTTTATAAGAAAATGGGGAATAAGGCATTGGCACCTCCCCCCCCCCAACCCCCGTGATGAGCCACCTCACACAGTTATTCATGTTCCTAACATATATTAATACTGTAATGCTTAACCCATGTCACACCGCACATTTATTACATCAATATTTCAATTTCCGTAAGTCAAAAGAAATATACGCACCGACGTGCCAGAGCAGTATTGTTAAAAATCTCATTTACACAGATTTGAGGTGAATAGTTACTTTGAATGAGTTATTGACCAATCTTACCTATAGACGGTAGGGGTAGTCAGACATGTAGTAACTGAGAGCCATTTATAAATTTTAAAATAATTGCTGAGAGCCGCAATAAAGCACTATTGGTCATTTAACCTGGAATGGAAATATTCCAGTAAAATTTGTAACATATCTTTCATAAATTTACGCGAGTCGCAATGTGAACACAGAATAGGCACATGCGGCTCGCGAGCCGTTGTTTCGCCACCGTTACTATAGAGCAGTGCTTCTCAAAGTGGTGGTCCTCCGCCGGTCCACAGAAGTTATTAAGAAATGACATAAAATATAATTATAATTATTTGCAACAATTAACACTAACCATATAGAATATGTCAATTTTTCGGGAATAAGCACATAAAATGAAATAAATTACATTTCGCTACCACGTCAGCTATCATAGTGCCGGCTGCGACACGGATCACTCCCTTGTGGCCAGCAATGTACGAATAATGAGGAAAAACTCGTACCACACCAAGAAAAGGGGATGTCCACGCATTAACACCTACTGCATGAAAGACCCAGTGAAAACTTGGCTGTTCACAGACACAGTACAGGAAGGTCTCTCAAAGAAGTCCCCGTACGTCACCATTGACGCAAAATGGAAAAACTCAGAACAACGATCTATATATCAGTATTATAATGCCTTTGGCAAGAAATCACACAAAAACATGAACTGATTCGATGCTCTTTGGGACGAAATGAAACCTGTCACTGAAGCTAAAGGTATAGCTCTTATGGCCTACAAGGAGAAGCCTACGCCCGACACGCAGCATGCCCTAAAAACAGTCACGATGCATGGTCAAAAAGTCGCACATCAATGTGCCATTAACTACTGGCTTAATCTTTGCTCCAGCATACAGTCAGACCTGCAGACATGGGCAATGCCAAAGCCATGTATGAAAGTATTATAAAATCAACTGGCACTTTGACGTCCAAGCTTGCCCCCCTAAAGTCCTAAAGTGGAAAAATTATCCAAGACAAGGCAGCGCAGCTGAAACTGTGGATTGAACATTATCTAGATTCTAGAACTGTATGCAACAGTTACCACAGTCTCCAGCACAGCTATAGATGACATCCCTGATATGCCGCATATGGAAGAACTTGATGTCCTGCCCACACAGGTAGAGCTGAGCAAAGCAATTGACAGCCTAGCTTGTAGAAAAGCCCCTGGGAATGATGGCATACCAAAAGAATGGCAAGACAGATTTACTCCAGTCCTTGCACGAGCTTCTGCCCCTCTGCTGGGAACAGGGTTACATGCCCCAAGACCTAAAAGATGCAAATATAGTGACACTCTATAAGAACAAGGCCGATAGAAGTGACTTCAATAACTATCGCGGCATCTCACTCTATTGTAAGAAAGGCTTTAGCCCATGTCATATTAACACGATTACAGAGTTTAGCCTCCCGAGTCTATCCAGAATCTCAATGTGGTTTCCAGGATGGTCGGTCTCCCATAGACATGGTGTTCTCCATATGGCAGCTCCAGGAAAAACGCAGAGAGCAGCAGATGCCACTATACATCGCCTTTGTGGACCTTACGAAAGCCTTTGACTTAGTCATACGCAGTGGGCTATTCTAAATTTTGGAAAAAATTGGCTGTCCCCCACACCTACTCCCCATCATCAGACAGTTCCGTGAAAATATGTAGGGCACAGTGCAGTTCGATTGAGCTACGTCAGAAACCTTTCAAGTCAGCAGCGGAGTTAAGCAAGGTTGTGTACTCGCACCAACACTGTTCGCAATATTCTTCTCTGTACTGCTTTGATACGCATTCAAGGATAGCAGTGATGGAATCTGGTTACACACCAGAGCTGATAGTGGACTTTTCAACACTGCCCGCCTCTGAGCCAAAACCAAAACGACCGAAGTCCTAATTCGCGAACTACTTTTTGCGTATCATGCGGCACTGACAGCACACTCAGAAACGGTTTGCAACAACTCGTGTCAAGCATCTTCAACGCCTGCAAAGAATTTGGTCTGCAAATCAGGTTTAAAAAAGACAAACATCATGGCCCAAGACACATGTTCTTCTCCTACCATCAATATCAACAATGAAAACTTGGAGGTTGTGGACAGCTTCTCTAACTTGAGGTCCAAGGTTTCCAATTCATTGTCCATCGAGTACGAAATAAACAGTATAAATGGCCGACAGCTGCCACAATGGCTAAACTAAATAACGGGTTTGGCAAAACATCAAGCTAACGGAGAAAACCAAACGTTGTGTCTATCGGGCCTGCGTCATCAGTACGCTGATATACGGGAGCGAGACACGGACCGCTTATACATCACATGAGCGCAAGCTTAATAGCTTTCACCTGAGGTGCCTGCGTCGCATCCTTGGCATTAAATGACACGAAAAAGTGCCAAATAGTGAGGTCCTGATGCGTGCCAATACACAAAGGATGTTATCAGTCCTTAGTGAAAGACGCCTGAAATGGCTAGGACATGTAAAAAGATAGAGCCCGGGTCGCATACTCAACCACCTCTTATATGGAGAACTGGCATCGGGAAAGAGGAAGACAGGTCACCCATATCTCCGATTTAAAGATATCTGTCAGAGGGACATGAAAGCAGCCAGCATAAGCACTGGGAGTGTAAGGCAGAAGACCGATCCACGTGGCGCACAGCTGTCAAGGAGGGCGTAAAACTAACCGAAGAGCGAAGGATGGAGGAGGCCATAGTAAAAAGAGCTAGGAGAAAGGCCAGACCATTAGGAAGCACAGAACTCGTGTGCAAAAGCTGTGGTAAAGACTGCCAAATCAAGGATAGGACTGCAAAGCCACACGAGGAAATGCAACCCAACCCAACGGTGATGCTTCATCGTCTCGCGAGACGAAAGGATGCCGAAGAACACGTCAGTACAGGTAAAATAGTGCACAGGTCCATGGTGCAAAGGAAAAAAGTAATACAAACTTGAATGAGTATTTAAACGCAATTTCCGAAAAAGAATTTCCGATTTTTTTATTCAAGGGAAATCATTCTAGAGTCACACCAATAAACCGCACCACGCAACAGTCTAACATTAGCATTCACAAAGTGGGAAAACCCCATTAACTATAATTCTATATTACATTAAATGTCATTTCAAATAATTCTGAAACTAAACAAAACAATTGCTATCTACAAATTGCTGCTAAAATTACGGTTGTTCGAAACAAAAGAATTCCTTGTCTAACCATTGCGTAAATATTATTAGCTATCATTTGGCGTTTGTTTCAATCCAATAGATATTATGGTCGGCGAGAAATTGACAAAATACTGATATTTTTTTCGGTTTTTCTTTATTTTCCACGAAATCCAGTAAACCTTTTCGATAATTATTTTGCACCTCCTTGGGACTTCCTCAACATATTTGCAAAAGACCCGAAACCTCTATCTGGTATGGTTCAGGAGGAGTTGCTGTTGAATGCTCGAACAGACAGGCCGGACATTTCAAATATATAAACGAATTCCCATGGCCAATTGCGTTAAAATATTCCCTCCGGTCCGCCATATAAAAGCGTTTGAGAAGCACTGCTATAGAGTATTGCGTATTTGGTTGGTCAAATAATGTTTTGTTGTTACCACGTGACCATCACGCCCCGGTGTGTTAAAATGTCAAGGTTTTAAAAACATTAGTAACAAGGTCATAACATTAAAAATAAATATTGAGGATGGCAATAATGACGCATGTCGTGTAGCTCAAGTTAAGACACATTTGTTTCAATGACTTTGTAAAGCGTCATTGTAGAATGTTTCTTGATGAGCTTGCTACTGAATAAGTTAGATTATTTATTTCGTTTAGTTACCTTTTCGGATGACAATGCAATTTAAATGTTAAGCGGAATTTAAAAAAAATATCCGTAGCGAAAGTTTGGCGCCCCTTACATTTAAGGCTGGGGTGGCAATGCCCCTTCCTATGCCGGGGCTGGCAACGTCTCTTCATATTCATGGGTTTGACAATGCCCCTTCATATGCCCTAGGTGACAATGCCATTCATTGTGCCTAGGGTTGACAATGCCCTTTCATGTGCCTAAGGTTGACAATGCCCCGTCATATGCCTTGGGTTATGCCCCTTCATATGCCTAGCGTTGACAATGCCCCTTCATAATGCCACGGCTAGCACACCCTATTGCAAGGTGCGGGTCTAGGTAAAATTACCGTTAATCCACCTATGTCAAAAACACTATGACACAGCTCTTGGCCTTCACCTCTTGAGATTGAAATTGAATCCAGGCAATGGAGGGAGGCGATGACCTGGATCAACACGACCGACTCTGTCTTAATCGTAAGCTCCTTCAACTTTCTGACTAAAACAACAACCGAGCTTTCTGCACACACAAAAGTGATGTAATCGATTCTTTCTTTAAATGTATTATTATTCGAACATTTAATAGGGCTTGTTTCAATTAATATTATAAAATATAAATATCGATACCGGGCTTATTATTTTTTGTACAAAAAGGTATGTTTTACAAGAAGCCAGATAATTAAGGTTGACGAATATAAATGTATAGCTATTTGACTATATATACGTGTGTTATGTTCTCCAAAATTTGTATCAAGTTCGTAATCACTTGAACACAAACACAAATTGTGAAGATACACGTATGAGTGTAATAGGACCACTGTTACTGTTAATACCTGCGCACTTGTAGCGGTAAGTTATCGTTTTTTTTAAAGACTAAAGGAAATTAAATGATTGATTAAAACTGCAATAAATAAGAATGATTTAGTGTTCTAATAAGGCAGGGGGTGTACAAATTCCGGCACGTGGGATAAATATGGCCCGTGGGCTAAATTCGACCCGCGTCTAATTTTAAACTGGCCCGCGGCCTCATCTTAAAAAAATAATTTACTCGTGTATTTTGTTTCCGTAAAGAAAACATTATATATATATATATATATATTATATGTGTATGGCATCCGTCCGTCCTCATGGGACGATGACATTTAATTCTGCTCCTCTACACCACCTTCCCCTTTCTCCTAGCCCTCCTCTCTTCACTCCTAGCTGTGAGGGATGCTTCCGCGACTTGAATGCCATCACGCACTTTTGCCGCCAGGAGGTGCGCTCCTCGGCAATGGTCTCCCACGTTTTATGGGCTATCTGCGCCAGTGACAAGTCTTTTTTGAAGCCGTCCTTGAAGCGCAAGCAGGTGCGACCTCTTTTCCTCATACCGGTTTCCAGCTCACCGTAAAAGTAAGGCTATAGGGAATGCGGTCCGAGCTCATCCTGCGGACATGACCCAACCACAGCAGGCGCCTCTCACTCAGGATTGAGTGCATAGCATATGGCTCCTTCAGAGTACCTCGACATTGGTGATCTTGTCCTGCCACTTGATGTGTAGCAAGCATCGTAAGTGGAAGCTTTTGAGCTGCTTTATTTGCTTGGCGTAGGTCGTCCAGCACTCTCTGCTGAGCACACAGGCCTGGTACACAGTGATTTTCGTCCTATCTGTGAGCTGCGCATTGTTCAACTCTCTTTGATTCAGCCTAGCCATTAAAGATGCGGCCTTGCCGATTCTGGTTACTATTTCCTTTTCCAGGGAGAGTGTGTTTGTGATGTTACTGCCAAGGTAGGTGAAATCCTCGATGACATTCAAGGTGTTTCCCTCTATGGAGATTGCTGGGAGGCAGTCTGTGCCTTGTCTCATAATGTTGGTATTTTTGAGCCTAATCGTTAAACCAAAATCCTTGCATGCCTCTGAGAACTTATTGAAAAACTGTTGGAGTCCTATCTCTGTGTGTGAGGTAAGGGCTGCGTCATCCTCGAAGAGCAACTCTCTGATTAATACAGTTTCCACTTTTCTCTTCACACGGAGCCAGCTGATGTTGTATAGGTTTCCATAAGTCCTGGTATGAATGTTCACACCCTCGGAGCAGTCCTCGAAAGCATGTCGCAATAGCATCGAGAAAGAGATACCAAAGAGTGTTGGAGCCAGTACGCAGCCTTGTTTGACTCCGCTACAAACTGGGAAGGGTTCTGAGGTGGCACGAAGAGTACTGTGCTGTGCATATTTGTGTGGAAGGACTCGATGATGGAGAGAAGCCGCGGCGGACATCCTGTTTTTTCTAGTATACGTAGTAGACCCTTGCGGCTGACTAGGTCAAATGCCTTCGTTAAATCTATGAAGGCAACAAAGAGGGCTTTCTGTTGCTCCCGACATTACTCTTGTAGCTGACGGTGTGAGAAAAGCATGTCAATGGTTGATTGGCCAGCCCGAAAACCACATTGTGAATACTGGTAGACATGTTGTGCCATAATTTGCAGGCATGCAAGGACCACTCTGGCAAAGGCGTTTCCCAAAATACTCAGTAAGGAGATGCCACGATATATATATATACATATAAGTAAGGCCGAAAGAATGTGCTGTTTTGAATATAAAATGCGATAAAGTCAAATGATTGCGAAAATCGATGATGTTTTAGTTTCACCAACTTGGACATTGGTTACAAAAAGCCGATAAGCTAATTGCAGCTATGTGTACGCATGTCTATGATGTCGGATGGGGAAAATCAATGCCGTAATTTTGTTTATATTTTCCAACTCGAAAAGGAAAATGAATGTGGCATCGGAAATTTAAGACAGTTTTACAACACGATTTTCAACACAAAATGTTTAGCTTTAGCTATATTCAACTCTTTATATTTATTATAAAGTACGTAGTATAAATGAACATTCAAGTTCTATAAGTTGGCCACTTTATTAATTTCTAATGATTGAATAGGATATTTATAAAGTCTCAAAAAATCGCGACAGTACTGTGTGAGGATTATTATATGTTGTATATATATATATATATATATATAATATATATATATATATATATATATATATATATTATATATATATATATATATATAAATATATATATATATATATATATATACTATATATATATATATTTACTATATATATAGTATTTGCTAATTGCTAGTGTTGAAATGTTAACGTGTAAATTATCGGCATCAAAAGTTTGCGGAGGGAAGTGAACCGTTTAGCGAGCCATGTGGAGGCATGTATTTGCTAATGTAATAGTCTTTCAAATCTTATTTCCTATTTACCTATAAATGATCTTATTGGTCTCTGTTTTCCTGAGCGGTAACAAAGTCTTGATAACTTGGTGGCACAAGAAAATGCTGAACACTTCTGATTAAACGTCACGTGATATAAACAAATATTTGATGCAGGGCATCTCCAAATAAAAAAAACCCCGTAAAAAACAAAGTTTTTGTCTATAAATCCTCTATATACGAGACATAATTAAAAATGTGTTCATTATCATACGCATCGCACAACAATCCAAAAATCCAAAATTTAAGTTATGTCTCATACATAAAGGATTTATAGTTTAAAAAAAACAAACTACTACAGTCTGCCTGCTAAATTTCATCTGGATTTGATCACGGGAAAAGGTTTATAAAACATGTTTAAAATAATGCGCATCGCGCGACAGACTTGCATAAACAGTTACAGATAAGGAATATATTTTTTTTAAAAGTATCGTCGATATAATACGCACCGCACCACGCGACAGGAAAATATTAAAGATGTTCAATATAATACGCATCGCGACAGTTTAGCACAAAAATGAACATGCTACATAGAGATAAACTAATAATTCATTAATTTAATTACAGTACATTCGATCGATGTGAAATTTTGATAGATAATTTTTATCGTCGGCACAAGTCTGCCTGCAAAATTTCAGCTCGCTAGCTTACGGGGGAATGGGAAAAAAAATTATCCAAACTTTTTGTGACAAGCAATCAAACAAGCAGACGCAACGAGTTAATATAAAAGTTTTAAAAAAAATATAAATATAAAAGCAAACACTATTTTTAACAGAAATAAATCCTATAAAAATGCGCACTTTATCTTCCAATTGTGTCAACGATGCATTTTTAATACTAATAAGTTTTCAAATGCAGACCATTCCGACGAAACATTTCTGATATTATTCCATGTTTTCAGATAACTATAACGACTCGTAAAATGCTGACAGTTCCTGCAGGCTTGTTACTGCTGTTTTATTGCGCCGCTGTCAAGGCGTCTTACGTCAACGAGTTCGACCAGCAGGCGTTGTTTCACTGTGAAACCGGAGAGTACATCGAGGAGATAGAGAGTGAGCACAGTAACGAGAAGGAAGACAGACGCTGGAGTTTTCAATGTGGAGGGGAGGGTGCGACGTCTGCTTGCACATGGAGCTGTGAGTTTGTTTTTAAAATATTATTTTTTATAGCTGAAAGTTATTTTGTTTGACTCAACATAAAAATTTAAAAAAATAAAAAAAATAATTAAAAATAAAGAATATGTATAATGAAAAATTTCAAAGAAAAAGATAACAAATGTCACCCGCCCCTTCTTTTCTATTAATTTTTTTCAATGCTTAACATAAACACACTTGCAAAAAGCCTTTTACAATATATACACATACATACATACATACATATTTGTTTATATTTATATAAATACGCTAGTATTGAATATGTTGTTGCTGTTTTTAACTTCAGCTTACGTCAACACATGGAATGAGATGTTGGTCTACATCTGTCCAGGGGACACCGTCGTCACTGGTATTGACAGTTACCATGACAACGGACCGGAAGACAGACGGTTCAAATTTAGATGCTGTGGCATTCCATGTGAGTCTATATTTACAAAACGAAGTGATTATTCGGAGATATCTCCGTATAACGCTGGGCGTTATAGACAGATATTTCCCATGATTCTTAGCGTCATACGCAAATTTTTTTGGCTGGTCATGTGACTTCTTGCCAATTTGATATAAGATTTTTTAAAATTCATACGATTCATGAGCTTCTGTGGTCTCACGGTTAGGACATTAGATTCTTGAACTCTTAAGTGGAGGTTCGAGTTTCGTTTGAGTCTTTTTTTTTAAGGTTGTAGTTTCAGTTTTAGGGTCTGGGTTAGGTTTAGTTGTCTATTTTTTAAATTAAAATAGAAAAAGATTTTCGTTTGAGTCTTTTTTTTTAAGGTTGTAGTTTTAGGGTCTGGGTTAGGTTTAGTTGTCTAATTTTTAAAATTAAAATAGAAAAAACAACAAATATAGCAACCAAAAATACGATTTATCGAGCGCACCGTTCTCTTTGCTTTTACAAAATTAATTTTAAAATCATAAATCTTTTTGAAATAAATTTTAAGCTATGATAGGTACATATATATATTAAATTAGAACGGAAATTTTGTTGTTTTTTAAAAAAGAAATCTCCGTATAACGCCGGGAGTTATTGGGAGAAATCTCCGTATAACGCCTGGCGTTATTCGGAGATATCTCCGTATAACGCCTCCCTTTACAAAATGCAGCCAACGTTGAATAGAAAAAAAAACAGAAACGTTTAAAGACTTGATTGTGGATGAAAGCATTATTTTAGTCTGTGAACTTAATCTAATTCATAAAGCAACCTTTTTATAGCTTGACTGTGAACATAATTTCTTAGTTAAGTTTTGTTCTTAAAATTGAAAAAAAAATAACGTGAATTCTTTTAAAATGATTCTTTACTTCAGATTTTAAAAATTATTATTTCTGCCTCCCTCTCTGTCTCTGTTCTTGCTCGTTTCTCTCACCTCCCTCATTCTTATTTCTCTCTCTCTCTCTCTCTTTCTCTCTCTATCATTCCCAAGCTTTAAAAAAATCTATTATGTGTATGACATTTTAAAATTTCTTAAATTGCAACAAAATGCTATAGTTAAATGTATTCATCCGGTTGAACAAAAATCAGTTCATTGTCTCTAATTTAAATAACAATTTGAGTTACCTAAAATGTTTTTCAAGTTACCATATCAGTTTTGATAATCATTTTTTTATGTAACTGAAATAAAGTTAATAACAAGGGCATTTTTGACGTAATATATAAGCCACTAATTGCTTGGTAGGTAACAAGATATATTATATATGTGTATTAGGGGTGTTAACGATTAATTAAAATTTGAATCGTTAACTTTTGAAAAATTAACGATCAATTAATCGTTAATTTCGATTAAAGCAAAATTAAAATTTATGATGTCATAAGTAACACTTATTAAAAGTTCTTATTGAAAATCTAAATAACACTGGAATGTTTCCTTTATATGTCATCTTTTAACCATCTATGCAAAAAGACAAGTGTGTTGACATTATTTGGTTCAAGTGATGAGCGGGTCTAATTGACAATATAACCAGCCGAGCTGAACAATCATTCACATGGAACTGAGGTAACTGGTATGCACAAAACGGTATTGGCAAGGAATGACATTATCGGATATCGGTGTTCATTAAGTTTCCACCATTGTAGAGGGTTAATGGATTCAGGAACTTTCATCTTAACTTTGTAAAGCAGGAATAAACATTATAAATATTTACGCTCAATTATCGCTGACTGTGGCCTAACGCTAAATCATAATCCTTTTGGTTTTCAGATTAACATTAACCAAACAACGCACGAACCTCTGACGTCAGCATTTGTGTTGTAAATTTGTAAACAGTGCTGACTGACTCAAAGAGTTATTTTTTTTGTGCAGTAATTTGGTGCGCTGCTTTCTAAAATTACTTTAAATATCGTGTGGTGATTAGCACTGTAAAAAATATTATATACATACTTTGTGTACATTTCATAAGTTACTTGGACTTTTGACCAAAAAAACTATTATAAAATACTTTGTGTACATTTAAGAAAGTTTAATATTACGTATTTATCATACAAGTTGCAGTGGCGTCACTAGGGTGGCGAGGGGGGCGGGCCGCCCCGGGTGACACCCATCAGGGGGTGACACCCGAGCTGAAAATTTTGATGTCAGAAAAAAAAGAAGACACATTTTTTCATCTAGAAAGAAATTAAGAAATACAATGAAATACGTTGAATGCGAAAACTTGTATTAAAAAAATATCAGTTAACTTGCAATAATAAAACAGTCCCAACACATAAACAACATTAAAATTAATTAGGAAAAAATGAAAAGAAACAGTCGCAGCAGAGAGATCTTTAAAAAAAGGCTGGACATGAAAGAGGCAGTGTCAATTTCTCATGGATGTCTTTATATGCGCCTAAGAGATGTTGTAGGGTTTAAGAAAGTTTGTAAATGATTACCAGAAATACCTCAACCTTGAATTTTTGTCTGACGCTTTCTTTATTTTTAATTTTTTTAAAAATAGCATTGAAGATTGTTTATACTCTTTTTTTACCATGGACTTGTCCTTTCCTTTGTCTTCATAGTAATCAAATTAAGAATGCTGTCTTTTAACAAACTGAAATTTAAAGTAAAATAGCGACTTCCAGTTGTTCAAGTTACTTTAGAAATCCTTCTGCTTCAAGTCGACAGTCACGTGGCTGATTTTAGTTTGTTGCTAATTCTTCCAGTGCTGCGATATTCTCATGGTATGAGTTATTAACAGACCTTACAGCATCATGTCAGGCTAACCATCTTGTGTCAGACAAGGCTTTGTTAACATGTATCAATTTCATGTCTTTTTGAAGTACCTGTCAACGATGAGTAGATGCAACAAGCCGGGTATAAAGATTTTGCAGAAGACAAAAAAAAATCTGACTGCAGCAGGACAACCTGCTGCACTTTTCCCAACCAAATTAATAGAATTAGCTGTGCACGGCACATAATGAGCAACACTGCACTTCGCATAGCCTGGTTTCCGTTATACTTCCTACTCATATTTGCCGCATTGGCGTATGACTGTCCAAGGCATTTTCATGGATTCATACAAAAATTTGCCTGCATCTTTAGTATACACTATAATTTATAATAAGTTTGGGGAACCTTAAATTATTGGGGGCCCTTAGCTTTAGCAGTTCAGCGACCCCTCCCCCCCTTTTAATCCACCATAGGGTGTGACGATGTGTGACGACGGGGAGGGGTGTGTTTTAAAAAAAATGTGACGTCACATAAAAACGCGCAACTTTAAATAAAAGTTCCACTTAAATATTTGATTGTTTACCATTTATTCCATTGCGTTTTCAATGGCTTCACGCGTGTTACGATATTAGAGGGCAGACTTAAACTAAATACATATTATATAAATGACAAAAAATAATTTGCAACATGCCAATTTATATTGAGAAAATACGGCTTTGGGGGGGGGTGGGTTGTCAAGGCTTTGTGACGTCATATCGTAAAAGAATGGGTGGGGGTCTAAGTTTTTGTGACAAAGTAAAACGCTGGGGGAGGGTGTGGTAAAAATCGGAAACCTCATGTGACGTCATTTATGGACAGCCCCTTCAGTCGTAAAGGGGTGACACCATGAGCTACCGCCCCGGGTGACACCAACCCTAGTGACGCCTCTGCATACAAGGACTAGTTAGTTGGGCTTTAGAAAAAGGTGAGCGCCGTTGGCGCCCTTAAAAAAGGGGGCGCCACGGCACTGCAGAACAAACTAGTAAACAATATAATAGCCCAAGTCACAGGTTGGAAGGAAGGATCCGTAGCGCTATGACGTAATTTTTTGAGATTATATTTAAGTATATTTACAAGGCGCGCATCAGGAGGTGTGCAAAATTCTAAAAGATTCGAAAAATTTTTATTTATTATAATGACGTCATAGTTTTAGCTTATATTTTGATTTTGGAAAAGAGAGCGATGTATAAAAGAGGATTTGAGGATTTATAATTATAAAATACTTTGTGTACATTTCAGGAAGTTTAATATTTCGTATTTAATCAAACAAGGGATAAGTTACTTGGGCCTTTTACACCCAAAAAAAAACAAAACGTTGGCGCCTTAGGCGACCTACAGCCTAACGCCCTAAAACCCCTAGCTCATCAGAAGGGTCTGTCGTCATTTTCTGTCTCTGAGTCAGGCTCCATTACTGCCATTAGCTTAATGCGCTTTTCATTTGGTTTGATAAGTAGGCAAAGTGTTAGAACCGTGGTCGCAAAGTTTATCAACATTTTGAACATTCCCGTCAGTCAATATTTTAAAACCAAAATGTTCGTATAATCGTCAGGAGATTTGTCATCTATCTTCTTTTATTTTTTTTTACTTTTTGACTTCCAATAATTTGTAAGTGATGGTTCGATTAATCGTTAAACAACAATTTAATCGTTAAATTTTTAAAAGATTAATCGAGAAATTAATCGTTAATTTCCGCACCCCTAATATGTATGTTTGATTTTTTATAGCTGATTGAATGACTTAACCTAATGTGGAGAACTTAGGGAAATTGAAACCAGGGAAAAAAGCGGCTTTTGTTTACGAAACTACTATTTTAACAGCTTGCCAATATCCATTTCTTGAATGAGATTGTTTTAAAATTTGCAGTAATGCATTGAGATCTCCAGATAATGTTTTAATTTTAAAGTATCATTATATACGAGCAATAAAGCCCGCCCAAGGACGTTCCGCTACAGTTCGGTGGCATGTTGTAGCTCCCCTCCAACAGCCGTCTCGACCTGCATATATATGCATCACGTCAAAAATACTATTCATTATAGTTAAAATATAATAACTCGTAAAAACAGAGATTTTGACTATAAATCCCAAACGCGCATAACTCAAAAATAAAGTCTTGGAAGAAATACTGCAACAAAAATAGCTCGTTTTGAACGTCCGCGTAAACGTGTTCAATATGATTGTCTGTAGCAGTCATTTGTGTTTGAGGGACCAATCGCTATCGATTACCGCATGGACACACTTAGCCTTTTATTATATAGGATGTATTTAAATGGGAAATAAATCACGATAAAACTAACATAAAAATGTATTTAAATTAAATATAAACATAAAAATTATTGATAAAAATTATAAATGGATTTAAATAGGAGAAAATCTTAACCACACTTTTAATGTACGAAAAGAAACAGGAAAGGATAAAAAAAACACACAAAATATACCCCCCCCACACCCCCACGAGAAGTAAGGGGAAAAAAACAAATTGCAAAATATCCTTTGAAATTTAAGAAAATGAATTTTTCAAGGTCCACAACTTTGTTTTTAAAGTTACCAAAATGACGCACATTATTTTTTTTTACAGCTAAAAAACCTAAAAATTGTTACATCACCGACTATGCTAATGACTGGGATCAAAGGTTACTCTTGATTGTCCCGCCTGGGTCTGTGCTAAAGGGAGCGTTTAGTTATCCTCACAACGAACACAAGTAAGTTTTTACATTTGAACACCCAACTTTTAGAGCAGCTACATATAGTTTAAAATTTTAACACCCAACTCTTAGAGCAGCCGCATTTAGTGCAATATTTAAACAACCAACTTTTAGAGCAGCCACATGTAGTTTAACATTTGCATACCCCACTATTTGTGCGCATGTATATCACATTAGATTTATATATTTCCTATAGTTATTAATGACCAATATCTAAACAGATATATTTGGATTAATGGGCCGTCCAAAATAACGTCACGTGATTTTGCCCGATTTTTTCCCCCCCCCTCTTTTTCCCTCGTCACAAGTCGTCACAAAAACTTAGACCCACCTCCAATATGACATCACAAAGCTTTGTCTCCCCCCCCCCACACCACGCATCCGACCGGATAAAATACGTATTTTCTATTTGAAAATAAGCATGTTTCAAATCACTTTTGAGTACGTCTTTTAGAGTGAGGCTGTAGTCAAATATCGTATTACGCGTGAAGCCATGTAAACCGTAAATAAATGAATTGTAAGCAATCAAATATTTAAGTGGAACTTTATTTAAATTTGCGCGTTTTGATGTGACGTCACATTTCTTAAACACCCCCCTCCTCCCACATTGTGACAAATGTGTGACCCTCCTCCCCCCTCTAGGCACGTGACGTCATTTATGGACGGCCCCTAACTTTTTCATTGTGTTTTTAATCCTTAGGGACAGAAGATGGAAGTATTACATTTGTGATTTGTAGTTTTACTACATTACAGTTAACGTCGTTGATGTGAGCACTAGAGGACTTCTTTATTTTAAATGCATGTACTTCAAATAAACATATAATTACAACAATGTGACTGTTATTCAATTTTTAAAGATATCAGGTACGTTTTAACATGGCACAGTAACATGTTGGAGATATGGTTTGATATAAAATGTAATCATTTTGAAGACTTTGACTTTCACAAAACATTTTTCTTTTCAAAATTAGTAGCATGAAATTAAGATGTTCTTAACTCTCTTAATACATCTTGTAACTCCAAATGTTTGGGAAAAAAAATTACTACAAAAAATTTGAACAACTTAACTAATGAATTGAGAACTTAAAATTTGTATATTTACTTTTACTATCAATGGACATATAATATTTCAGTATTTCGTAGCACACCATAAACACTCAAGTAAGACCTGTAGGTTTATTGACAACAGTGTAGAAGATCATTGAGAATGTGATCTGGCTCAGACCCCAGTGTAGAAGATCATTGAGAATGTGATCTGGCTCAGACCCCAGTGTAGACGATTATTGAGAATGTGATCTGGCTCAGACCCCAGTGTAGAAGATTATTGAGAATGTTATCTGGCTCAGACCCCAGTGTAGAAGATCATTGAGAATGTGATCTGGCTCAGACCCTAGTGTAGAAGATCATTGAGAATTATATCTGGCTCAGACCCCAGTGTAGAAGATCATTGAGAATGTGATCTGGCTCAGACCCTAGTGTAGAAGATCATTGAGAATTATATCTGGCTCAGACCCCAGTGTAGAAGATCATTGAGAATGTGATCTGGTTCAGACCCCATTGTAGAAGATCTTTTAGAATGTTATCTGGCTCAGACCCCATTGTAGAAGATCTTTGAGAATGTTATCTGGCTCATCTCAAAGTGGATGGGGCAAAGGCAGATTATTATTGCACGGGGCCCCTGGCTGCAATCCCACCTGGGGCCCGGTCCAGCCAACATTATTTTACAATGTTATAAGTTTGGGAGCCATAAATCATTGGGGGCCCCTGGCTTTAGCCCTATCAGCAACCCTCCCCCTTAATCCACCATAGGGTTTGGGTCATTGAGAATGTTGAATGACTTAAGTACAAGTGTAGGAGATCAATGGGAATGTTATCTGGATTTTTGCCCTTTTAATGTTGCCAATTACTTAAAAAATTATTTCTTCTTCTTCTTTTATGACAGTAAATATAAATTTAAAATAATTAACATAATTGAACAATTTAAAATCAAATTTAAGAAAATAAATTTTGTTCCATGTAATTTAACTAGACGTACTTAAATTCTCAAACCACGATTTTCAGTTAATTTAATTAAAATTCAATTTGACCAGTAATATTTTTTGGGACATATATGATCTACATTTTTTTCTACATGAAAATAGATTTTTGCATTTAGAAGTTACCATACATAGATCATCAAAAATTAAGTGATTCTCGATGACTAAATCGTAGTTTATTTGAACTTATATACATTCGGTAACAAAATATCCAATTTCTATGTTTATTATAGTCTACGAACTTTACATTTCCCTATTATTATTATAATATTAAGAACTGCGATAATAAAATACTGAAGTAGATTTAATAAATCTTCCATGGGTTATATGTTTGGATGCGATGCTAACAATTACAGTGACTTGTATCATACTCTTATTATAAAGAAATGTAGATTTAAAATAATATATTTTTGTTCGGTACATCTAGGAAGTACATGTTGAATGTTACCTAGTTTGAGTCTTTAAGTCCAGTGTAACTTTGCTATATTTTACGGTTGGCACATAAATTTAAAAAAAAATTCACAAAAGAGCGTGTTTATAACTAATTGAACTTTATTTACATCACCTAAATTGTTAATAAATTAAGCATTAATTTACACAAAGAACATACGTTAAATACAACCAATTAAAAAAAAAGACATTGCCAAAGTAACTCTGTACACAGCTCAGGACTTCTTAAGGCCAAATACTCTGTCTAAAAAAGTTCTGGACCGTCGTTTATACTCGATGATCTCCCTGCACAGGGTGTGAAAGGCTTCGGTTACCTTGGTGACGTCCTCCGAAGCAGACACTTCCATGAAGGAGCAGCTGAGCTCTGTGGCCAGTCTAGCCCCTGCAATGAGATTAATTCTTAGATTTAAATCGACATTCCACACTGCATTTATAATCTAATCTATTTAGTAAGTAATATTCAGAAACAATTGGTAATATACAAGCGTGATTTAATTTGTCTGGAAAAAGATATCTTTGAAACACGATACGACATACCATTATGTTGTTTGCGTTTTCTCAAATGTTTATAGAGAGTTTGAAGGTATTTTGATAGGAGACCACAATCTCCACTTCCATGGTGGTTAAGGCAGACATGTAGTTTCATACGTATGCATTTTAAATAAAGTGTAAACAACCTTTCATTTATTTGCCTTTATTGGAGTTTCCTAACCGCACATTTTTTCATTTAATATCACAGTTGCCTAGTAAGTTAGTGTTCGTCTTATTTGTGGCTTTAGCATCTTTGAATTAAATAAGTATTTTAATAAGATATATTATAATTGGCAAGAAAAGATAGGAAAATGAAACGTCCAAGGTACCTCTTGTGTAGGTACTATTAAGGAAGAAACATCGAGCACTTTGAATTGAAAAAATAAAAATAAAAGTTACGTTTCAACAAAATTTTACTGGAAGCGCTTTACGTTTTCAGAAAAGGAAGTTAAGTTTTATCTACAATTAATAAAAAGGGGTAGTTTGTGTTAATGAAAAGCAGTAAGCCGAGTCCCAGGCTAGGGTACCGCGCTACTTAAGTGAACACACTAAAAATAATAATTGTAATAATAATAGTAATAATAATTGTAATAATAATAGTAATCATTATAAATAACCACGCTGATAATCATAATATTGATAATAATAATTGTGAAATTAATAATAATTTTAATGATAATGACAATCATAATAATCGGTAATAAGGAGAGATTTAAAGCCTATGCGAGGTCCATTAGAAAACATTAATAAACAGTAATTGGATTACATTCTATTCATAAGTTAATATTCGTTAAATTTGAATTCAGTCCAAAGCATGGTGCACATTTTATGAGTAGCAAATTTAGAAGCTATCGTTTCTCTTCATGGTCTATAACAGTTAATCCAGAAGATCTTATTTACCTTCCCTTTGTCTAATCTCTTACAATACTTTACAAAAATAGTTATCAAACTTCATAGAATCAATTCATTAAATTTCTTAAATTTTTAACTCCTCCGTCGATTCTCAACACGGGAAAGATTTTAAGACTCAGTCTGTCCTCACTTCAAGTTTTTTATGTGTGTGGACATAATAACATTTACATGACATCACATTCAGCCAACATTCTTTCTCCACTTTTTAAACGTCATAACAAATGAAGGTTGGCTCACAACTCAGACTGTAGATGCGAGTGCGAGAGAGATTGACAGCGGGAGGGGGAAGAGGAAAAGAGAAAGACACACACACAATGAGAGAAAGAGAGAGTGAGAGAGAGAGAGAGAGAGAGAGAGAGAGAGAGAGAGAGAGAGAGAGCAGTTACATGAGACAAATTTCTTTGGATCTCCAAAAGTATTTTCCCTGCAAATCACTTTATGCCTCTAAATAAATTCAAAATACATTTGGCGATATCACAATGTTTCCTGTCAATCCTAAACTTGCCTTGACTTTACCTTCATCTTGTGGGACCTGCCTCACGTGGGCCAGGTCTGCCTTGTTCCCCACGAGAATGACTGGCACGTGGTTGGTTTTCTTCATGTCCTCGACCTTCCGCCTCACTTCCGCCAAAACGTCAAAAGTTTTTCGTGACGTCACAGAGTAGACAAGGACGAAGCCGTCGGCCCATCTCACCACGTCATCGCGGGCCCCAAGGTCGTCGTTCTGGGAAACAAAATGACAGCACAATCAATAGTGGGAAGTTTGGTTGATTGTCAATTGTGACTTCACAAAACAAAAGAGATTGAAATCAGCTTATAAAATGAGACATTGTTCCACTAAACTTACATTAGATCTCGTATCCAGCAGTTCGAAAGGTCACGGACTCCCCTTCTAAAGTTGTCGCACATTTATACTTGTTCTCTGGTTGGCAAATAAAAATATGACGTAAAGACTGAATGACTTAAAGACTGATGACTTAAAGACTGATGACTTACAGACTGAATGACTTAAAGACTGATGACTTAAAGACTGAATGACTTAAAGACTGATGACTTAAAGACTGAATGACTTAAAGACTGAATGACTTAAAGACTGAATGACTTAAAGACTGAATGACTTAAAGACTGAATGACAGAAGATTTCTTGATGTTTTGTGACAAGGGTTTTGGCTTAGCAAGAAAGTTTTCCTTAATATATTAGATATACACAGCACAAGAAACTTTCATTGAAATAGTTTGAAGAATGATAGGTTAAACAACTGAAATCTCTCAAACGCTAAACATTTCTTGTTTTACACAGGTATCTGTATTTTTGGTATGTTTTCTTTCTTTGTGCTCAAACAATTTTAATGAGTTAAAATGTTAAATTTCATTTATGAACATGCATTTATTTACCTGTTGCTTGGTCATATTCTCCTATAAATCTCTTCGTCAAAAATCGAACACAGAGTGCTGATGAATGAAAGATGAAATAGTTTCTTAAAGGGTTATCAAACACAGACAATACAACATTAGCGTTTTTTTTTGCCGTCAAACAATTTAAGAAATGAAAAGGTTGCTGGACCTGATGGCATCCAACCAGAGACACTGAAGGCGGACCTTGAAATCAGTGTGGAAAATGTTCATGAAGATATGGGAGGAGGAGCAAAGCCCCCCCTAATTGGAAAGAGGGATACCTCATCAAAACCCTAAATTTCCTGCTGCAATTACAGAGGTATCAACTTACTGTCCATCCCAGGAGAGGTTTCCAACCGCGTGCTACTCAACAGAATGAAAAATACTGCTGACCCCCTGCTGCGAGACCAGCAAGCTGACTTCCGAACCACATATCACATTATTCTAGATCAGTCACTGGAGTGGAACTCGCCTCTTTATGTCAAATGTGTTGACTATGGAAATTCCTTTGACTGTGTGGATAGGCTGTAATAATCCTGTGGGTATTCTTGAGACATTATGGGGTGCCGCAGAATATCACGGATATAAGCAGAAGCATCTATGAAAGGTAGAACACATGCCAAATTATCTGTGGCCAAGAGGTGACAGATGATTTCCAGGTGGAGACTGGTGTGAAGTAAGGATAATTTCTCTCGCCTTTTCTGTTCCTGATGGCCATTGGCTGCAGAGTGATGAAAACATTCCCACACGATAGATGGCTGTTCTGCGTGGACGAGAAGGCAGAAGAAGTAAATGATGCAAAAATTGAACTTTTTCTGTCCACATCATTCCACCTATAGCCTGCCTGCCATCTCGTGAAACGCAATGAAGTATGTAAAAGCGAGTATTTTTAATTCAACCCAACATTTTACCCTTTAATTCAGAACATGATTCACTTATAATAAGAACTGAGTATAATATCCACTGAGTAATGAAGCCAATTATAATTATATACCAAAGCAGAACTATTTGCATCGTACACGCTCATATTATTATGGCAGGCTAAGGGAACTCCTTGTTTGTTTACATTTGGGGTTCATCTCGTGTGAGGAGAACGTAGATTAGTAACATGATTAGCAGAAGGGTGGGGGGGGGTAAGGTTTAGGGGAACAGGAAATGAACATGAACTTCCCACCCTTACACAAAAATTAAGTTTTTCAAATAGAAACCTTTAATAAAAAGTGATCGTTTTTTGATCACACGTAACTGTAGTCTGAGTTGGGGTTCACTCGCTTCTCTACACGCCCGAGGATACAAGTATGTAAGATTTGGAGTCAATCAAAATTTACCGGAAAACACGAATGGTAAATTATTTTTTTCACTTGAATGATTTCAATTACAATTGTTGTTTTAAATACAGAAACACTAGCCTTAAAATAGCAATGCTATGTTAGTTGTCTATTATAATAATAACAACAGACTCTATAACATTTTCCCAAATATTAAAAAAAAAGTAATTGTATATGGTTACAGAGACGCATCTTGGCTTATTGAAGAGACTATAATCAACAGATTAATGTGCTCGAAACACATGCATCTTCAAACAAAAATTACATAATCAATCAGAAGATATGCGCACCACTGACAGTGGGTTAACGTGCGGCGCAGCTAGTGAACGACGATCTAGACATTATTTTGTCTGCTGACACCAAAAGAATATAGCATCGACTGGTCTCAAATGTTCGTATGTTGCCAACATAACACACCCGATAAGGTATAAGCCCTCCGTGCTAGTAATCTACTTTTTGAATACTATCTGCAAGTATTCCTGACATTTACATCCATTTAATTTTGTTGTATATCCATACTGCTGAGATTCAAAACAGCTTCAAGAACCTAAACACGAGATCGACATGTTTTACGTCTTATCTCCCGAAGATTCCAGCTATTCTAGATGGTATAAAAGCTGATGGACAGATGGACATCTTTCTCCCTCACATAGCGTCGAGGCCATGATGGGCCGTTCAGGCTCACGACGACGCGAACACCGTCCAGGAGCTGCTACGTCCTGCCAGTGACAACCAGTGGCTTACATGAGCTTTAAAAGGGAATAGCTGATGTGAACAAAACTGGTGACACATGTGTGTATACTAGTAACACATGCGTGTAAACTGGTGACAAATGTGTGTATATAGCCTCCAACCATGCATCGCCAGTCCCTGATGACCTTGCTGAGTAGCCCCGTAAAGCCAGTCAAGAATTCTTTTTCACAGAACCACATCAACACATTCCCAACATACAAGTGAGCCAGAGTTTCAATACATTGACCTCATCGGCTCTAGTTATATAGAAGAAGATATTTCAACGATCTGAGTGTATGATTGTATGTTGCATTCATTCTATTGGCTATGATATTTCAACAATCCGTGTGTATGATTGTATGTTGCATTACTCATTACTGATATTTCAACAATCCGTGTGTATGATTGTCTGTGCTTTCATCTTTGGCTATGATTTCAACAATCCGTGTTATTGTATGTGCACTAACTCTATTAACTATGATATTTCAACAATCCGTGTGTATGATTGTATGTTGCTTTCATTCTATTGGCTATGATATTTCAACAATCCGTGTGTATGATTGTTGCACTAACTCTATTAACTATGATATTTCAACAATCCGTGTGTATGATTGTGTGTTGCACTAACTCTATTAACTATGATATTTCAACAATCCGTGTGTATGATTGTGTGTTGCACTAACTCTATTAACTATGATATTTCAACAATCCGTGTGTATGATTGTGTGTTGCAATAACTCTATTAACTATGATATTTCAACAATCCGTGTGTATGATTGTGTGTTGCACTAAATCTATTAACTATGATATTTTAACAATCCGTGTGTATGATTGTGTGTTGAACTAAATCTAATAAATATGATATTTTAACAATCCGTGTGTATGATTGTGTGTTGCATTTCATCTAAAATCTATTATGTTCCCAAAATTCATGTTTATGATTGTATGTTGCATTCAAGCCAAAAAACAATGTTATTTCAACAATCTTTGCTTATGATTGCATGTTGCATTCAATCTAAGAACCACAAGAACTCACCGCTCTTGCCCACTCCCGCCATTCCTAAAACTGCAATTTTCGTCTCACCCAGTGAAGACTTTTTCCTCCGTAGATACGGCTTGAGCGTGGAACCACTGGTTGGGCTGGGGCCCTCTGCGGGGGAGGCGGGGCTGCTCATGACGTCCCGTGGGGTGAACCGTTGCCTTGCACGAGTTCTCCTCGAATCCTCGAGCTTAAGTTTGAGGGGGCTCTTGTGGGGACTTCATTTACGCCTCATTCATATGTCTAAAATACCGTTTTGGAATTCTGAAGACAAACGTAAAAGCAGAAATTGGAGGTCAAACTAAACAGAAATTAAAGGAAAAACCACGAATGTTTCTATTGTCAATTAAATTTAAAATTTAAAATATATAATCACAACATCGTATCGCAGTTATGAGATTTTGTCATTAACCTGTCACAATTTCATGAGAATGTCATAATTTCATTTGTCTCACATACTTCTATTACCCTATCATAATATCATTAACATGTGATAATTTCATTATCCTGTCATCCGGTAAGGCCTGTCATCATATCGTTAGCGCGCTATTATCACAGTTGATGACATCTTTCTGTCGTGCCGTTGGGGATAGATGTACACATACTTAATGTCTCACCATCCCCAAACGTTTGTCAATGTTTGTAGGCATCTGGATCTACTCCTAAATTTGACGAAGGTTAAAAAAAAATTACAAACGATTCATTCATTACATTCACTAAAAAGACTCATTTATTACATTCAATGACAAGACTGATTTATTACATTCACTGAAAAGACTCATTTATTACATTCAATGACAAGATTGATTTATTACATTCACTAACAAGACTCATGTATTACATTCACTGACAAGACTCATTTATTACATTAACTGACAAAGACTCATTTATTACATTCACTGGCATGACTCATTTATTACTTTCACTGACAAGACTCATTTATTACATTCACTGACTCGATTCATTTATTATTTTCTCTGACAAGACTCATTTATTACATTCACTGACAAGACTCATTTATTACATTCACTGACAAGACTCATTTATTACATTCACTGACAAGACTCATTTATTACATTCACTGACAAGACTCATTTATTACATTCACTGATATGACTTCTTTCTGACAGACACTCACACGTCTCAACTGTAACTTTTCATGACAAGTCATCTATTATATAATAAAACAATAATAATAAGTTGATCATTTATATAGCGCTGTACCCCAGCAAGTAGCTAGGCTCACAACGCTTCACATGATAATAGTTACACAAATATAATAATCAATGCATTAAATGCAAAAAATTCATATCATAACTAAGCTATATGGCGACATTACATTTATATTCTTTGCCGACTACTAACTTGAAATTAAAAGTCCGTATTTCATTGAACGAAACTTAATTATAAGATAAGGAATACAAGTAACAGAGACACACAGTTCACAATGATACTTACACTTTAGAACACTGCAACTCAAAACGCAACTTTCCCCAATGCGTTATTCGTAGAGTGAAATGAACTAACTAAGGATATTATCATAATATTTCCTGTTCAAGAGTGTACACACATGCCATGAGGATAGTTCCCCTATAACAACAAGGGTTATCTTTTCATTTTAAAAAGTGATATAAACATAACTCAAGTACTACATTCTTGTTACGTAAAGTATTTCACACTAACCCACATTTGAGTTGCGTTAAGTATCGGGACCAAATACGATATGAAAAAAAAACAACAACCTTTTTCCTTAGGCAGGTGTGAAGATCATTACGTAAGGGAGATGGTTTCCGCGCTGGGTGCTTCCGCTGCAGCTTATAATCATTTTTCATGTGTAAAACTCATTGACAAGTCTATTTGGGTTAGCCGCTTAGCCGAAAGGTTGGGTTTTACGCTCAAAGTTTGACTATAATCTTAAAAGTGCTACTTAAATTTGAAAAATGTATCAGTTGAAATAACATAAGTTATATAAATGGACATGTGATAATTTAAAAAATAACCCATCAAGGTTTTTAAGACATTGGTTTACACTAGGAGTGCGGAAATCAACGATTAATTTCTGATTAATCGATAAAAATTTTTTATAAAAAATATTGATAAAGGTTTTTGTGTCCATTGAGAGAAATCGTTTGCCTACCATGCAATGTTCCCTCTAAGTCTAAGCTTCGTAGGTCCATGTGCAAAATTAAAAAAACACAACTCGTGTGCAAAGTTGCACAACGTCCACTTTTTGTGCAATATTTTACAAAATTTGCTGCGCGGTGATTTTAAACTACTGCGTGGCGTTGGTCAGATATCTGCGCAGCCGCGCTGCTTAAAGGGAACATTGCTACCATGGTTCTAAACACTTCGCTTACATATCACCTGCAAACCAAACATCCACTGCCTTATTGAAAACTTCAGCTGAGACAATCTAAATCTATGTGAATAATTGTTTCAGCTGGGCTAGTTTTATTGTCAATAAGACCCGCTCATCACTTGAACCAAATAATGTCAATACACTTGTCTGTGCGTTGTTGGTTAAAAGATGTCATATAAAGAAGACATTCCAGTGATATTTCGATTTTCGACAAGTTTTTAATAAATGTTACTTTTGACACCATACATTTCAATTTTTGGCTTTAATCGAAATTAACGATTAATTAACCATCTAGCAGTACTAGCAGTGTCATAGTGCACTACACATATTTAACAGTGTCATAGTGCACTACACCCATCTAAAAGTGCACTAAACCCATCTAACAGTGCACTACATCCATCAAACATTGCACTACAGCCATCTAACAGTACACTACACCCATCTAATAGTTCACTAGATCCATCTGACAGTGCACAACTGCAATCATAACCATTTCGAGTCATCCACTAAATTACCCCACTGAAGTCTCACCCATATTTTGTAACCATTTTTTAATCATTTCAAAAATATCAGATATTTTCTTCAATCTGGATATTTATTATTCCCTTTGCTCGTCCTTGTTGTTTTTGTATGTTATTGCCAACATTTAAAATATAACTCATTTTTGGAGGTATAGATTATAGATGACTTAACTATGCCTTTTTCGTTTTAGCCAAATCACATTACGTCTATGAAATGCGAAGTTCAATTCTTTCTGTCAATAAACGAAACAGCGATTTCTATCTTTACCACAGTTTAACTAGTAAATAAGAGATAAAAAATTTGGAGGTATGTGCTGTACTATTAATTCTGTAAACTTTAGCAGTCTGCTCCTATTGACGCGCTATGCTGTAAAACTGTAGGGGCTTTTAAGCAATCTTCCTCTCTAAGGTTTGTTGGTCCAGCAGCAAAATAAATAAATAAAAACAACTCGTGTGCTAAGTTTCACGATCTCCATTTTTTTGCGAACTATGAGACTATGATTTCCTTTACATTTATCATGACTTCAAAGATAAAAACCTTGGCGCCAAAGAAAATTTTAGTGTGTGAAAATAATTTATTTGTCATTTTTAGTGCATTAAAATAAAAGCGTGTTAAAATAATTTTTACCCACTTTTTAAACATTTAATTATAATTTTAATTTTGAATATACTGGGGATCTTTTATGCCATATATTATCATTTATTTAAATCACGAAATACCTAGTTAAAATATAACTATTAGCAGGCATTTTTTGAAAAGTATATCTATTGTTTCAGCTTGAAATACCACGCCCCCTATGTGTACGCGGTGGTCGAGTGGCAGCGCGCTCAACTGGCGTACCGATGGGGTCACGGGTTCAAATCCATGTAAAGGCAAGGATTTGTTCCCGGGGCCTAGGGCGTTCCTGAGTCATCCAGTTCCGAATGGGTACCTAACACTAGTTAGGCGGCTGGGTAATGCGTGGAACCCTCATAGCCGTAGCCTGTGAACGCTGCATCACTTGCCAACAGATCATCTGTCATGGTCTGTGGACGCAATTATCTGTATATATCTTGTTTGTATAGATAAGATCCTTAAAGATCATTTATAAAAAACCTCTTTGCAACCCCATTTAAGGTTGACCTCAATGGCTATCAACCTAATGAGGTGGTGAAGTACTAGAAGTACTTGTTAAGTTTCAACTCAAAGTGATATTGATAATAATTGATGTGTAAATACAAAGCAGTTTTGACATAGAGCTGTTTTATGCACATAGAGTTCTTATTTCAAATAAAATACCATTTTGGAAATCTATAAATATAAGTTTTTAAAGTTCTTAAAGGCCAGAGTCGGCTGGATAGCGAAGTAAATAGTGCGCTCGCCTCACAAGCTGAGGGTCGTAGGATCGAGCCCATGTCAAAAGCCACAATAATATAAAAAAAACGTAAAAAACCAAATTTTTCACTATAAATCCTTTATGTATGAGACGTAACTAAAAGAATGTTCATTATAATACGCAGCGCAAGACCATCCAAAAATAAAAATTTGTAGTTGTGTCGTAAAACATGTTTAATATAATGCGCACCGATCAGGAATATGTTTATAAAAAGTGTTGTCAATAAAATACGCACCTAATTGCGCGACAGAAAGGTTGTTTAATATAATGCGCACCCTACACTCTATCTCAAAAAATAACATGATACATAGGAATAAATCAAATAATCTAAAAAATCAATATATCTGAAATTTTGATACATTGTTTTTATTATCGGTACAAAACTGCCTGCAAAATTTCAGCTCGCTAGCTTACGAGCAAGTGGGTTAAAAATCGATCAAAAGTTTTGGCGACAAGCAATCAAGCAAGCAATCAAGGGTGCAGACACCACGAGTTAATATAAAGGATTTAAAAATGTAAAGTCCTTCGCTGACCTGGAAGGGAGATGTGGCCCCACCAAAGGTCTACCAAGCGCCTAGTAAGTTCTAATGGAAAAGTTAGGTTATGGGCCTTTAAAAAAAAATTCTGTGTAAATGCTCAACCATTTCCAAACAATCGAAAACGGATTTCATGTAATCCAGTCCTACTTTCTTCTTCATTATTCTCAAGTATTTTATTAGGTACACACTCTCGTGGGTTTAAAAATATTATTTTTTCTTTTGTTCTTCAGTTAGAGATAAACATATTTTCATCACTTTTCCAATAATGCAGTTTCTAGTACTAATGCCAATTTTTTTTTAACAAGACATACTTTTTAATCGCAAGCTGGATGGACTAAAATATTCATTTATATCACTGTGAATTTCGATACCCAGAGGCGTCACTAGGGGGTGCGGACCGCACCGAGTGACGCCATCACAAGGGGTGACGCCAAAATATAAAATACTGTATTTTTCCGTTATTTGGCATTGACAGACTCGGAGGAGGTATGTGGGGGAAAGTCGTGAAGGGCGACACCATGAGCTACCGCACCAGGTGACACCAACCCTAGTGACGCCTCTGTCGATACCATTTGTGATAACTTAAAGAGAATCAAATTATTTGCTGTTTAATTTGCTTTAAACGACATGTTTATCCTTTCTCCTCAAGAAACTTCTTTTCTCGCAGGTCTTTCCTTAAATAGCACTTCTCTTTCTTCCATTATTTCTTTAGTCTCAAACTTCATCTGTTTTATTCCAAGTTGCATTCAAAATTGAAATATTTATACTTTCCTCCATTAGTAATCTGAATTGCTTCTAAAGCATCTTCATCTATCATTACTATCTATTGATTATTGACGAGATGTTTACAAATAATCGTCTATAATTATTAATTGCGGGTTTCGAAACGCCGATGATTTCACTTCAAACTGGAATAATTTATTGAAATTTTCAGATCTTTCCTCTTAATGCATATATTCATATTCGTGTCTATACATTTATTAACGATTTACTACTCACAGTCACAGCTAGATTTGAGGGGTACAAATGTAACTTGCAGATATAATAATTTATTAACAAGTTAAGATGAAGATTAGGTGTAAACTAAAAGACCGATAAATGAAGTAAGTCTGTCTGATGATAACATTCGACAACATACTTCATCGGTGCGCTTAGCTATAACTATTATTAGTGATAGTGCTCACATAAAAATTAATAATAATAATAATGCAAATAATTTAGAACAGTAATAAAGTTTAATAAAGAAATTTCACTTTTAAAAAATCGTACACATCTAATCTATACCTCAAATGAGTAAACATAATAAAACAAATTATGTTTACATATAAATGCATACATATGATTAATTAAACAATATAATTTGCAATTGTCACGCAAGTAGTGTCTGTCAGTCAGTCATGACGCTACTAATTTTAGAAAGCAGGGAAAACCAAATTACTGCACCAAAGCATCAAAAGGTGTGCAAATCAAATATGCGCTGTATTATATGACGTCATTGTTTTCGCTCATATTTTAATTTTGGAAAAGGGATCAATGTAAAAAGAAGATTTGATGACTGTTAATTATAAAATAAAAAAACAAAGGGGGCGCCGTAGTCGCCCTGCAACCCCTACTATAAAATACTTTGTGTACATTTCAGAAAGTTTAATATTTCGTATTTATCAAACAAGGACAAGTTAGTTGCGCTTTTGAAAAAGTTCGGCGCCTACGGTGCCTTAAAAAAAAGTGCATTTTTTATAAAATAAACAGATTTCAGCTGAAAACTTCCGTCATTTTTGACGGGTGTAAGCTAGTAAATAACATATTTTAAAATCTTGGTAGTGCTAATGGGGTTATATATAGAAGAGTCCAGATAACATGAGTCCACGCTGTTCTCCCCAGCATCTTTACCATTCGTCAGACGACCACTTTCCACCCAATTTTATTTCAGCTATTCATTTGTAAACCGTCCACCGAGGTCAGGATTGATCTCCTCAGGAACCACAACCCATGATCAGAACAAACAGATGGAATTGTTTGGGTAGATCTTGACGGAAATAACATGTGGCAACAAATAAAAAAGCGACAAAAATTAACATAAATTATAAAAAAAAACACAAAAATGAATGAACACAAAAATAGTTTTTAAAAAAAAACACTATACTATGAATATTATATGTTGATTATTAGTGAATCATCATGTAATTCTATAACACTTTTTAAGGATTTTCGGTTCATCAAAGATGGAGGAAATAATGCAAAGCACCATTTCTTGGTCCTTAACTAAAAAAATTTTTTTGCTCCTACCATTGCAGTCACTAACACACTAACAAATATATGTAATGAAAACAAGCACAAATGCAAACACTGACAATAAAGGGAAAGTACGTCTATTTATTTTTGTTAAAGAACCCACCTATTAAAAACACTTTCTTGTAAAAACATATTCAGAACGCATCTTGCTACCACCAATGACAGTGGTGTCCTTCCTTAATCCGTTCCAGATCCTTGAACGCATACCAAACAAGACGTATACCAAACAAGACGTATACCAAACAAGACGTATACCAAACAAGACGTATACCAAACAAGACGTATACCAAACAAGACGTATATCAAACAATACGTATACCAAACAAGACGTATACCAAACAAGACGAATACCAAACAAGACGTATACCAAACTAGACGTATACCAAACAAGACGAATACCAAACAAGACGAATACCAAACAAGACGTATACCAAACAAGACGTATACCAAACAAGACGTATACCAAACAAGACGTATACCAAACAAGACGTATACCAAACAAGACGTATACCAAACAAGACGAATACCAAACAAGACGTATACCAAACAAGACGTATACCAAAAGTAATTTTACTAATACGAAATAAAGGGAAAGTGATTAATCCATTCCCTTGAAAATTAATCATATTGCTATTTACATAATATACATTTATTGACATGTTTGTATCAAATAATTTAAAAACTGCTTGATACTCAAATACTTAAATAAAAAGAACTTAGAAGATTTTTTTTCTGTTTTCTTCTCATATCCATTCCAAAATCAATTTTTCAAAATGCTCTAATGTTCCTGATCTTTGTTTTGTAATCTATTTCACCTCCATCACAAAATTATCCTATTTAATAGCGTCTTTGTTTCTCACTATCATAGAAATCGTCGTTCTCGACTTTTGGGATGCTGCAGCTAAGTCCCGGACACGCATGTCTATTTCTTCCTTTACAACAATTTCTTTTTTCATCTCCATGGTGATCCTAACCACTTTTTTTTTAGATGCATGGCTGCTCTCATTAACTGTCTTAGAAATCATGGTAAGTGAATTTACTAAAATTTTTACGAGAAAAACACAAAATCACGTGACCATATACAGCTGTTTTTGCTCGACTTGTTCACTGTGTGGTAGAAACTGTCGTACAAACAAACAAGAGTATCGCGCCATTAGCCGTGATTTGTACGCAAGCGCGATGTTTTTACTCATACAAGTTCTAGCACGCGGGACGTATTCCAAACAAAGGTCGTATACGAAGCAAAAGTTTTCGCATCCAAACAGGACGTATACCAAGTCGTACTTATTCCAAAGCAGACGTATACCGAGGTGTCACTGTATAGCCTTTTATATTCAAAACCTGATTACAGCTTTTCATGTTCAAACATGGATTACAGCTTTCTACGTTCAAACACAAAATACAACTTTGCAGCTCCACCACCATAGCCCCTGTGTTAATAATAACAATCCACTGAAATGAACAGTTAACACAATACTATTGATGAGACGCTTGCAATATTTGACATAGTAAAAATAACTTAGACAAAGACATAATATAAAGAAAAATTCACAATATAAACTCTTGAGGATTTTTAGTTGGGCAACGCGCTGAACGGTTGTCACAGTGTAAGTCCTGTTTAAATATCGTAGCTAGACCATAGCCGTCTTTACACCATTTTGGGCCCCTGGGCAAAAAAATAAAGTTTGACCCCTGGTCAAAGAAAGAGTGCGCCCCACCCCCCGCAGGAATAATCAATAAATATATATAACATATAAATAAACATATTCCAATGGGCCCCTATGGTCGTGGGCCCCCGGGCAAATGCCCAACGGGCCTATGCGCTAAGACGGCACTGAGCTAGACCCCAAGCCTATTGTTCGCATTTTTAAGCGAACCAAAAGTAGATAATATTTTCCGGAACTTTGCGTTAGGAATAATAGATGGCAATGTTTATAGTACAGAGAATATAATTCAAGCTCGATGTCATGAATGTGATGACATAAAAGAAATAATTTTCTGGTCGGGATTCGTTGATTGTCAGATAGATCAAGGACTGCCAAATGGAAGGGATGGCCTGGGCCGCGTACAAGGTGTACAAACACATGACTAGTTTGATGACATTGATGTCTTTGTTAGACAAAACCTCCCTTGCCTTAACGGACGCAGTGTTCAAGTTTCGAAACCGAGAAGCTCGAATCAATGTTTTCACGAACATCACTAAGCACACACACACGAAGGCCTATGATATACAGGGAATAACTATCCGGCCGTATATGTAGTAAGACAATTCAGAATCCAAATCACTGATGTAGGTGAGAAGAAGACGCGTGCTATTGGTAAGGGGGGGGGTGCCATTTGGAAGTAACGATGTTGTGTAGTATCATAGGAATGCGAAGTATAAGAACGTTGGCATTAAGGACATACATAGCGACCCATGTACGGAAATTGGTGAATACTTGTTTGAAATACAGTGGAATGGAAACACTACAACATAGAGCAATGGCGATGAAAACACTGATATAAACTGCGATCTCATAAAAAATGCTGGCATAAAAGTAAAGCACTTTGGCTAATGTGGTAGCGTCGATGGTCCATTCAGTGTTTATAGTCATAGAAGCGCAAACGGCCTGTCCGAATGAAATGGTTAAAAAGCAGCCGTTAGATATAGAATGGAACAGGAATGAGATATTCATGCAGTTGGTCATTCCAATTTTCACGAATACGAAGACTGTTGTCCATGTAGAGGCGGTCCCGGAGGCTGTGACTAACGGCCAAATGAAAGCTAAAAAGAGTATGGCTATTTAAACAAATTGATTCCTTGAGATGAGTTGTTCCTCAATTGCAGTTTGACATATGTTAAACATATTGAATCCGTTGTCTTAATGTTAGACACTGTTTTTTATGGTCAGCTTGAAGTTGAAATAGATTTTGTTGTTAAAACCAGTCAGGAGATTTCAATGGATTGGAGTTACTCTTTGCCTTTTGAAAATACGTTTATTATTCAATGAAACATTTCTCCTAAACATTTTTTTTAAAAATCGAGACATCTGTCAAAAGCTTTTAAGAATGAACATTAATACAATACACGATTTTATGTTCCGAACTAAATTTGACAAAGTAAAAATGTCTGTTACAATTTTATTAAGAACTATTTAGGACGCGTTTCAAAAAGAAAAATAAGTATGATTTTCAAAATATTTATAAAAAATTATTTTGGTTTAAATTTGTTAAGCAGTATGAATGTTTTTTAAAAAAAATATTGAAATTTTGGCAAACTTCTTGCACAATTTTAATTCTTTATATTAACGAAATGAACTATAATTCAATGTTTAGTAAGAACTCAACAATCCTAATGGCTGAAATTCAGTTAAAAACGAAAAGAAACGCACATGGCAAGGAACTGGAACGTATTAAAAAATGATGTAAATAGTAACATGTCAAATTCAATATGAATAATAACTATAAAAGTAAAAATATTTCACTGGGGAATAGGGGCCGTGCATAAATGATGTCAAGAGATTTTGGATGATTTTTTAATCACCCCCCCCTCGTCACACGTCGTCCAAAAAAACTTAGAACTCTAATATGACGTCCCAAAGCTTTGCACCCCCCTTATTTTCTATTTGAAAAAGAGCATGTTTCAAAATCACATTTTAAATCCTTTATATTATCTCGTGGCGTCTGCTTGATGCCTTGAAAAGCGAAAAACTTTGGATCAATTTTTTAACCCACTTCCTCGTATGCTAGCGAGCTGACAATTTGCAGGCAGACTCGTGCCGGTGATAAAATGATCTGTCAATATTTCAGATCGATCGTATGTACTGTAATTAAATTAATGAATTTTTAGATTATCTCTAGTTTAGCACTATGTAGCATGTTAATTTTTGTGCTCGAGTGTCGCGGTGCGTATTATATTGAACAACCTTTTTAATATTTTCCTGTCGCGCGGTGCGTTGCGTATTATATTGACGATACTTTTTAAAAATATATTCGCGATCGGTGTGCATTATATTTAACATGTTTTACGAGACATAACTAAAATTTTGGGTTTTTGGATTGTCTTGCGCTGCGTATTGTATTGGAGCACTAGTGTATTACCAGTGGAAGTTTTCAAAATAAATACATTTCAGCTGAAATCAATTAATTAAATAATCAGAAAATGTAGAGGCAAAAAGAGAAAAATTAAATCTCATTTCCATATTGAACACAATCTTATGCAGACTTTCGAAAATAGTTATTTTTGGTGCAGTAATTTGGAGCGCTTGTTTCTAAAATTAGTAGCGTTACGAACGGACGGACTGACATACATAGCAAATTATGTATATTGATTCTTTTAGTTATGTCCGGTATATAAAGTATTTATAGTCAAAAACTTTGTTTTTTACGGTTTTTTTAAAAATTTGTCATTTAAGTATGTATTTATGTAAGTTGCACTCTAATATCTTAATACGTGTGAAGCCATGTAAAACGTCATAAAATAAATTGTAAGAAATGAAATATGTAGAGGATTTTTTCATTTAAAGTTGCACGTTTTGATGTGACGTCACATTTCTCAAACCCCCCCCCTCCCCTAGTTACACATCGTCACAAATGTGTGGACCTCCCTCCCCCCTAGGTGCGTGACGTAATTTATGGAAGGCCCCACCCATAAAGACTATCCAATTTCGTTAACAAAAAATATTTTCTCATGAATTTTCCATTTTAATAACCTGAATTTTTTTTTCAAACTATCTTTCTTTCAATCAGTTAATAACTTGACCTCCTTTTTCCGAAGTATGACTTAAAATTAAAGTGTTTCTAAATTCATTGTATTGTAAAAGTGAAGAAAAAGAGTATCGTTGGAGATTTGCGAAAGGATCATTAATTTTCTAGACCAGTGCTTCTCAAAGTGGTGGTCCGCGGACCGGTGCCGGTCCGTGGGCCGTCCGATGCCGGTCCGCAGAAGTTACCAAGAAAGGACATTTCGCTACCACGTCAGTACAGGGAAAATAGTTCACAGGACCCTGGTGCAAATGAAAAACTTCCTGCCAGTCCGCCATACTAAAAAGTTTGAGAAGCACAGTTCTAGACCATCTCCACTATTATTCTCATTTCAAAATCTACTTAATTTTAATATAAACCACTTTAAAAAAATTGTTTATTTATTTGAGAAGTGCATTAGTTTATTGTAAAACATATTTTACACTATTTTAATTTATCAAAGATCTTTTTTTAAATTTAAATTTTGGTCAAAAATAATAATAATAATAAACCCGTAAAAAACAAGTTTTTTACTATAAATCTTTATGTACGAGACGTAACTAAACAGGATATTCATTATAATACGCAGCGCAAGACCATCAAAAAATATAAAATTGTAGTTATGTATCGTAAAACGTGTTTAATATAATACGCACCGATCAGGAATATGTTTATAAAAAGTGTTGTCAATAAAATACGCACTTATTGCGCGACAGGAAAGGTCGTTCAATATCATACGCACCGCGACACTCTATCTAAAAAATTTAACATGATACATAGAGATAAATAAAACAATCTAAAAATTCAATAATTTAATTACAGTACATGCGATCGATCTGAAATTTTGATATATCGTTTTTATCATCGGCACGAGTCTGCCTGTGAAATTTCAGATCGTTTTCTTACGAGGAAGTGGGTTAAAATCGATCCAAAGTTTTGGCGACAATCAAGCACGCAAGAAAGCAAGGGTTCAAACAGACACCACGAGTTAATATATAGGATTAAATTTTAAAAAACCCGTAAAAAACAAGTTTTTGACTATAAATCCTTCCTGAAATAAAATGGATGATTTAAATAATGTTACATTAAAAAAAAATTTTTTTTAATGATTTATTTCTAAAGTCTATTCATAACAATACTCAAGATAGAGATGTATAAAACAGATTTATTTATTTAAACAAATACATATTAATTCAAGTATCTAAATCTAATATTTGTAAAGTGCCTTTTAATTATATTAGTCTGAATGTGCGATGAATTAAACTTTAAGTTAAGAAGGTTATGTCAAACGTTTCAGAACCTAGATGTAAACTCGTAGCCAACGTTACAATCTTTTATTGGAATTTTTTTGAGTCTCCTGTTTATTTATTATTGTATAAAAATGGTTACAACTTAGATTAATAAAATCCACATTTGCTTTAATTTTCCGTAACTACCAAGGATATGATGTGGTCTCCCTAAGGGCCATCGGTTTTAAGTCAGGGTCATCTCTTTTAAGTCTGGGCCATCGGTTTTTACGTCAGGGCCATAGGTTTTAAGTGTGGGCCATATGTTTTAAGTCAGGGCCATATGTTTTAAGTCAGGGCCATATGTTTTAAGTCAGGGCCATAGGTCTCAAGTAGTTATTTAGCGAGTTTTTATTTCAATGTATTTATTTGGTTTTCAAAAATGTCAATGTTTGGAAAACTTGGTATGAGACTCACCCACACCATGTTTTTAAAATCATGTGTTTCAAAGTCACTCTGTCAAACTTAAAACAATAATAGAAAGAACAAAGTAAACATAGGATAGCTATGTCTTAGAGCGCGCCCTTCTTACTCACGTCTGACATGACTGTTCTCAAACAGAATCTTTGAGAATGTCATCAAAGTTAAATAAGAATAAATATCTCAATTCTAACATGAGCACTTGGAATACTTGGCTTCGTCTCAAAGATTTTTAAAAATTCATTCAATAACATAGTTTATTTATTTATTTTTTTTAAAAAGGAGACGATATTCTGATTCAACGATAAACTAAGTTAGTAAATAAAATTCGACAGAGCAGAATTTTGAGACAATTAAAATGTAGGACAAAATACTATATTTTATTTTAAAATTAGCTAATGTATAAAAAGGCTATGTTGATGTTGATGTTAATATAACATTTTCAATCGATTTTATTCTAAGCTGCGGGCTAAATAATTACACTTTACAAATTCTTGGATCATGAAAACAAAATTTATAAAATGATGAAACAAACAATAAAAATTAAATATTTTATAATAGAAATAATTTTTTTCACCTAAGTTAAATTTTAATCAATTGAAAATTGGACAAGAAAATACTTTAAAAATTAGGCTAAATTGTATTTAACGAGGCATAACGTCGATTTTCTCAATCTTTTTGGCTATTTCGGATTGGACAAAACGAATATAAACTCCACCTCTTTCATCGTTGCTTGAGTCTATGGCTGGAACCATCAACAAAATGTATTGCGTTATGACTCACAGTTTCTCTTTGTAATTTGTTGGCCTCGGGAGAAACCAGAGCCACATGAAAGTTAAGATGAAGAGCTGGGATTACATAGGGTTGAGTTAAATGTTTGGTTGTCAAACATTAAAATTAAAGCATTGTAGAAATAATGTACGGGACTTACAAAACAAACCACTTATATTTGGATCGTACATAGATCCAGTTTTGGTTTTTATTACCTTAAAAAAAAATTCCATTTTACATAAGCAGAATCTCGGACATTGATAAATTTAATATTGAGACGTGTGAACACAAAGTTAAACTAATATATTAAAAACACCAATTCCAATTGGTTCGCTGTAAAAAAAAACTAAACATGTCAATCAATACCTGGGTATATATTATCATCTTATTTCCTTGGGCTTCAGTTCAATCCATCCGCCATACTAATAACTATAAATATCACATTCTCTTTTTACTTAGAGATGGAAATGGGAGATAACTTACTGATGAGATTTAATGGTCTTACGTTTTGTTAATAAAACGTAGGGAATTCATTAAAAAATAAATAATAACGTCACTCTTTTGCAAATAACAGCATATATTTATATTGAATTAAAATCTATTACAGATACGTCAAAAGCAGTCTGATGTTTCCGTCCTAAGAAATAGATGGAAGAGCAAAATGGTTGTTCAAAGTTTGTCAAGCTCGCAGTGGGTTGTCCTTTCATTTACCGTTTACGAATCGAAAAGAAAAAAAAACATAATACTGTTGATTGCTGGACCTTATATAAGATATGTAATCATCCAGTAAAGACCTTACAGTTTTCTATGTTCAAATAGTATTTCAGAAATGATTTGACCAGTGGTCTCTGCTCCTGATTTAAAAAGTTTAAAAAAAAATCCATTTGTTGTGACAATAAACGAGCGTATACACATGAGGTGTGTGAATGTGACGTATTCAATTGTAGTGAGGTACGAAAATGTTATGTTGCAAATAAGAAGTGCTCTAAACGAGTTGTTTAAATTATGGGGGTGAATATATTTGAGGCATATATGTGGTATGCAGATATAAGCTTTGTAAAATATGAGCCTGCACATATAAGATTTGTAAAAAAATTAGGTGTTCTCATTTAAGGAATGTGAGTTGGAGCGTTATAGACCTTGAAATTTCTTCACATTAAAAAAAAACTTCAATGATTTGTGCTTGTGATGGTAGAGTCGTTATTTGAAGAGTGCATGCTTTAGTAGAGTGTTCTTACAATTCATTTGTAATAGCAAATATTCTTAGTTGAAAATGAAACAGACAGCGTCGTAGCTATGCAAGGTGAGCAAAGGAAACACATTTCTTTCATTACGTTTAGAAGTGTTTGGACACATGTTTTGACAACGTAAATCGTAAACTAATCGAATCATCATCAAACACAACAGTCGTGAGGACCAATGACCCCTGACGTAATGTCGCGTCATTGTGACCTGACCTCCACCTCAAGAAACGACGAACATAATTGGAATCTCATTGATCAGCCTGGAACGACAGCTTTTTAATTTTAAAACAGTTTCTTTTGAGTGACGGTTTGCTCGCCGGTAAATGCACATTGTGACATAAAGTCTTTACGTGCATCTTTGTCTCCACTCAGTCTGAGGATGGTTTGCAAATATTGTTACTTTGTCACGCCTTCTCATCAGTGTAATAGCTGACTCCTTCTTGTCACTTTGATCAGACAGAAAAAAATGGGCTCCAGCTTTGAGTCCGTCTAGGCCCAGTCATAGCCAATCACTAGTCTAATCAAACACAGAAATGCTTGGAATGGCTGTGAATGTGAACACTTTTATTAAAGCCAAAGAATTTCAAAATTTCTGTTGAATCATAGATTTGTTGTTATCACACAAACCAGTCTTCCTCAACCTGACTTGACTATAAAATAAACTTACCAATCCACCAAACAAAAAAAGATTTATCAAGCTAATTAACGCCAACGAAGGACCACAAAGAATAGCACGAACTATTTTAAAAAATGTGCTGATATGCTTTTATTTGAAATTTAAAAAGTCCTAACAGTCAGTGAAAAATCTGACGACAGAAACATTATATATTTTGAGGGTGGCGCATTGCAGACATGAAATCAAATGTATAGCAATAAAAGTAAAACATTTCCAATACAAGATGTTAATTCAACTTTAATTTATCTGTTTTGTTACTATTTAAATAATTTGGAGAGTAATTCTGGAGTCTTTTTTAAATTCAGTTTAAATGTTTGATTAGGTTGGAATAGACAGTTTTGCATATGATTTAATAAGACACTTTTAAAAATGTGTTGAATTGTCAAAAGAAACATTGTTACAAAATTGTATTCGGTAACAGTGAAAATAAGCAATGCTAAGAAACTGTCATTGATAATATAAACATAAAATCTCACAAAATATTTAATAAGTGATGAAAGACCAAGTTAGAATACTATGTTACACGTGTGATAGCGGCTATGATTAAAATACCCATTATGTTTATTATTGAATACAGTTTGTGTACATAAAACACTAAGTCTCTTGAAGTATGAAAGCGGTTCATTATTATAAAAAGTAATATGAAAAAAACGAACAGGTACAAATATCTAAGGCTTCTTAATTAATTATTTTATTGCTCAGTATCCTTCCAGTGACTCTTACACGGGAGTTTTAAACTGTCATCCCAATCTTCCCCCTGTGTCACCGCGGTGCCACTTTCATGGTTCCTCACCTGGTTCAGGAATCACTCATGATGAATATAATTACAACCTTGTTACTTTCAGTTTGTAATCAAAGTAAACGTTGGCTTGGAACTCTGATAAATCATAAGCGTGGCACACATGTATATATATAAAGTAAACATTCTATAATTACAAGGTGAAAAAAAAACACAAACAAGACAAAACAAAAAACCAACGCGCAACCAAGCATTGTATTTCCGGTCTCTGCCATCAGGAACTGCGATGACGTAATTAAAAAGGTTTTAAGTGGAGATTTACGGGGATGGTAAAGATACGTTTTACATTTCTTTGTTTGTTGGAGTCCAGATAAGTGTTGCACTTTTATTGTTATATTATAGATAAGGGTGGCACTTGTATTGTTAGAGTACATATAAGGGTGGCACTTGTATTGTTAGAGTGCATATAAGGGTGGCATTTGTATTGTTAGAGTACATGTAAGGGTGGCACTTGTATTGTTAGAGTGCATATAAGGGTGGCATTTGTATTATTAAAGTACATATAAGGGTGGTACTTTTATTGTTAGGGTACATATAAGGGTGGCATTTGTATTGTTAGAGTACATATAAGGGTGGAACTTTTATTGTTGGGGTACGTATAAGGGTGGCACTTTTGTTGTTAGAGTACATATAAGGGTGGCACTTTTATTGTTAGAGTACATATAAGGGTGGCATTTTTATTGTTAGAGTACATATAAGGGTGGTACTTTTATTGTTAGAGTACATATAAGGGTGGCACTTTATTGTTAGAGTACATATAAGGGTGACACTTTTATTGTTAGGGTACATATAAGGGTGGCACTTGTATTGTTAGAGTACATATAAGGGCGGCACTTTTATTGTTAGGGTACATATATGGGTGGCACTTTTATTGTTAGAGTACATATAAGGGTGGCACTTTTATTGTTAGAGTACATATAAGGGTGGTAATTTTATTGTTAGGGTACATATAAGGGTGCTACTTTTATTGTTAGAGTACATATAAGGGTGACACTTTTATTGTTAGAGTACATATAAGGGTGGCACTTTTATTGTTAGAGTACATATAAGGGTGGCACTTGTATTGTTAGAGTACATACAAGGGTGGCACTTTTATTGTTAGAGTACATATAAGGGTGGGCACTTTTATTGTTAGAGTACATATAAGGGTGGGACTTTTATTGTTAGAGTACATATAAGGGTGGCACTTTTATTGTTAGGGTACATATAAGGGTGGCACTTGTATTGTTAGAGTACATATAAGGGTGACACTTGTATTGTTAGAGTACATATAAGGGTGACACTTTTATTGTTAGAGTACATATAAGGGTGACACTTTTATTGTTAGGGTACATATAAGGCTGGTACTTTTATTGTTAGAGTACATATAATGGTGGCATTTTTATTGTTAGGGTACGTATAAGGGTGACACTTTTATTGTTAGGGTACATATAAGGGTGACACTTTTATTGTTAGAGTACATATAAGGGTGGCATTTTTATTGTTAGGGTACGTATAAGGGTGACACTTTTATTGTTAGGGTACATATAAGGGTGACACTTGTATTGTTAGAGTACATATAAGGGTGACACTTTTATTGTTAGAGTACATATAAGGGTGGCACTTGTATTGTTAGAGTACATATAAGGCTGACACTTTTATTGTTAGGGTACATATAAGGGTGACACTTTTATTGTTAGGGTACATATAAGGGTGACACTTTTGTTGTTAGGGTACATATAAGGGTGACACTTTTATTGTTAGGGTACATATAAGGGTGGCACTTGTATTGTTAGAGTACATATAAGGCTGACACTTTTATTGTTAGGGTACATATAAGGGTGACACTTTTATTGTTAGGGTACATATAATGGTGACACTTTTATTGTTAGAGTTCGTATATTGGGGGGACTTTTATTGTTAGAGTACATATAAGGCTGACACTTTTATTGTTAGGGTACATATAAGGGTGACACTTTTATTGTTAGGGTACATATAATGGTGACACTTTTATTGTTAGAGTTCGTATATTGGGGGGACTTTTATTGTTAGAGTACATATAAGGGTGGCAATTTTATTGTTAGGGTACATATAATGGTGGCACTTGTATTGTTAGAGTACATATAAGGGTGGCATTTGTATTGTTAGAGTACATATAAGGGTGGTACTTTTATTGTTAGAGTACATATAATGGTGGCACTTTTATTGTTAGAGTACATATAATGGTGACACTTTTATTGTTAGAGTACATATAAGGGTGGCATTTTTGTTTGTAAAATTGAAGATAAGGGTGGCACTATGACTGCTTTATTGTTGCGTGTGACACAATCATAAATGTTGCCGAATCCCACAAGAAGACAAAGGAATCTGAAAATCTGTTGATGTGACATACTTACTCATTGCAGCTGCTTTATTCACGGATATTAAAAACGAGCAACCAAGCCCGTCCAAGGACGTTCCGCAACCGTTCGGTGGCATGTTGTAACTCCCCTCCAACAGCCGTCTCGACCAGCATACATGTGCATCACGTCAAAAATACTATTCATTATAGTTAAAATGATAACTCGTAAAAACAGAGCTTTTGACTTAAAATCCCAATGCGCATAACTCAAAATAAAGTCTTGGAAGAAATACTGCACCAAAAATAACTAGTTTTGAACGTCCGCATAAACGTGTTCAAAATGATAGGCTGTAGGAGTCATGTGTTTGAGGGACCAATCGCTATCGATGACTGCATGGAACATAGCCTTTTATTATATAGGATGCCAAACATTCAAAACTATCTGAGGTCATGGGATTTCGCGATATTCAGATGGGAGGTAATCAAGAAAACTACCCAGTTTAATTTCAACAACAGTTGTGTATTTACAATGCAGGCTTTTGGCCCCCGGGCTAAACTTTTGCAGGCTAACCACAAATTAGTTTCCAAAATGAAGAAAGCACACATCTTTAAAGAAATATTTTTGTAGTTAAGAAATTTTTTAAAAATATTATAATTCAGTTTCAAAGTTTATATTGGAATTGTCATTTTCTATTTTGAAATTAGGTATGACACGAGAAGAGCACAGTTATTTTTTGGACGATAAAATATGAATTATGAAGTTTTGATCTCGTTAACGAATTTGTTTGGTGTTAAATACTTCATGACAAGACTGTGTTCGATGCTATACCTTATTTTATATTTTTAAAAGATGAATGTTGTTGACAATATATTGAGCGTGTCTAGAATAATTATACTCGTTGATTACATGAGTAGGAATTATGTCAAATCAAAACCCGCTTTGTTCTTCATATTTCAACCCCTTAGATCTTGACATCCAATTAGCTGCATCATTGCTAATAATGGGGTGGGATTCAAATTTTCTTTTTTTTTAATGACGAACATTTCAGTTGAAATGAATGATATAGTGGAAGGTATTAGAGTCAGGTCTAAATGTATCAAATAGCTGAAGGTATTCTTAAGATAATAGTCCATTTGAAATGTAGGATATAGCTGAAGTTAAACCACACACATTAAGTTACCCACCCAAAGTGCTCGGGTTATTTCTAGATCGTTCCAGAGTCAGTCAGTCAGTGTTTAGGGTGATTGAACAATGTTGTGGGCAATAGAAAACAAAACTCTTGCAAATAGCGTCTAACTTAACGGATTGTCAGTAACATTTTGATTTTAAAAGAATGACCCACATATTTGATATTAAAAGTAAACTTATAACTTTGTTATAAAAATATCACCTACAACATTGACCATACAAAATATAACCCACAACTTTGATCTTAAAAACATGACCTTCAACTTTGATCTTAAAATCATGACCTACAAAATTGATCTTAAAAATTACCAACGATTTTTATCTTTAAAAAATGACCTTCAACTTTGATCTTTCAAAAATTGCCTTCATCTTTGATCTTAAAAATATTACCCAAAAATTTGATATAAAAATTACCCACAACTTTGATCTTAAAAACATATCTTCAACTTTAATGTTAAATATATGAATTATAATTTTTTTTTACGGTTTAGAATTATGGAATTAGATTCTTTTGAAAATATTACAAACGAAAGTAACTTGAGAAGAAGAAGAAACCACCATTAATTGTCTAGTCGATTTTTCATTGACACACCGAAGAAAATTTTTTACCCCAAACCGTTTATTCAATTAGAAGACTGTTATTTTACTCTATAAATTTGAAAACAGGACTGTACTACACAAAGATATCTTTTTAAATAAATCAACATCCACAATAGCCATAATTAACGTTTAAAACTTGAAATTGCTGATAGAAAAAAAACATATTTACGAACTCTTCTGGCACAGGGAATATCATAGCTTTGCCTGCCGCTAAAATAAACTCGTTATAATTATAATCATTGTATAAGTACGCCATCGGAAGACTCATGAGCGTTTCAGAGATAAGTGCCCAGCCGCGATAGCCACGATCTTACTATATAGTTAGATTTGTTTTCTATTATACGTAACACGACCCATTCCTTGATTTCATTGACTGGATATTGTTGTAGCCTGAAGCCATCTATAAACAAAATTAAATTTAAAAAAAACAACACAAATTTGATGAATTACATCTATATCTGATTATTCGATATGAACACTGGATTTATACTAAAAGTTATTGATAATGATGTGAATGCTTTAGAAATATGAGAAAATAACTTCAAGCCAGGTTTTTTGTTTATTTTTTTGGTTTCTTTGTTTTTTCTTTAGTCATTAGAATAGAGGCTTCAAGGAAGTAAAATCTTATCTTTACCCATAATAACCATATAGTTATGCATTTTGTTTAAACTTTTTATACTGCATACTTGACGTCAGTAATAACGTTAAGGCTGAAACATAAGCTGTTGATGTTATCCATATTGCCCAGCAGATTCAGTTAACTCTCGTGTTAAAAGACACCAAGTGAGACTATTGCGAGTGGAAACGGCAATGTAACGTGTCTAATCACGTGGTGAGCTAATCAACATAAAGTAGTCAACAGCAGATGCGACGGTTAACCATTTGATGCACTGTGTTTATACGACTCATACTGCCTGCTGGTGAATCACAGCAGATTCATCTGTTTCTACTTCATGAAACAAAGTCCTGAAGATCTCCACCTGTGTACCCTGGGTGATATTTACACTATGCAAGGATTATTCGACAGCACGTGATTGGCCTGTGGCTTTCTCCTTAGCACTATGAAAACACCTTCAGTGTAATCCATAATAACTCGATGTTTTTTGTTGTTGCATCTTTTATGTAGATCAGGGGTCTCCAAACTACGGCCCTCTCATCCGGTCCCTGGAGACCTTTTAATCTTCAAAAAAAAAGATACTGTTTTTACCTGTAGTTTACGACATAACTGTGTGTAGTCGGCCCACAAACTGATGTTTGACAGTTAATGCGGCCCTCCGGCAGAAAAGTTTGGAGACCCCTGATGTAGATCAACGGGGGCCAAACCTCGGCTCGCGAGCCGCATGCGGCTCTTCTGTGTTAACATTGCGAATCGCGTACAATTACGAAAGATATGTCACAAGGATTACTGGAAGATTTCAAAGCCATGTTTGATGACCCATAGTGCTTCAAATGTGGCTCTCAACATTTTTTTATATTTTAAAATGGCCTCAGTTACTACAGGTCTGGCCACCCCTGGTGTAGATACTAAAAGATTCCCCGCTGTATTGTATTGGCTTGCGGTAGATGGCTGGAGTGGAAGCTGAGTGACAAGTTGGTGGCTAATTAAATGATGATCCCGGGTGTGGTAAATGGCAGCCTGGACTTAACTAACTGATGAGGTTGGATGTAATAAATACCAGTTCCAAGCAATGCGCCCTCTAAGGTCCGTTTGTTAGTGTGCGTAATAAAAAACTTGTGTGAAAAATTGCACAGCTTACATTTTTGGAACACCATTTTACACCTCACAAAAAAGATATTATCTTATCCTTGTCAAAAATTTACTGAGCTGTCGTTCTAAACTGCTGCGCGGCGTCGGTGAGATATCAGCGCGGCCGCGCAGCAGCACGACGTGAAGGGAACATTTGTGCCAGACCATACACCTTCCCCACAGCAATTGAAACATATAAAGTAATATTCTGGGTAGGTTATATTCTCAAATACCTTAAATATGGCATAATCGCCATCTTCTTGTTTTTCCGGACTATATAGTCATTCCAATGCATCAGGCTAGTTAAAATTCACCTCTTCTGTCAATACTGACAAAACTGATATGTTGCAAGCTTGTCTGTACAAGAGACATTAGCCAGGGCTTCGAAAGGTGATGGTGCATCTAATACATCCGGGCAATATGGAGTTCTCTTTTTTTCTCTACCCCACACTAAATCTTCGGCCAAAAACTTTCCAGGGCTCTGACACTTACCCGCTGTACCAGGGGTCTCAATCTCCAGAGCTTTGACACTTACCCGCTGTACCAGGGGTCTCAATATCCAGAGCTCTGACACTTACCTGCTGTACCATGGGTCTCAATCTCCAGAGCTCTAACACTTACCCGCTGTACCAGGGGTCTCAATCTCCAGAGCTCTAACACTTACCTGCTGTACCATGGGTCTCAATCTCCAGAGCTCTAACACTTACCCGCTGTACCAGGGGTCTCAATCTCCAGAGCTCTGACACTTACCCGTTGTACCAGGGGTCTCAAACTCGTATGAAGAATCGTGCTATTTTACACTTAAGAGATGTATGAAGGGCCGCAACTCCTGCAACATTTCTATTTAGAATTGCACGTATTTGTTTAATTTTTTATTACAGACAATATTAAACTAGGGCTGTTAACGATTAATTTAAATTTAATCGTTAACATTTGACAAATTAACGATTAATTAATCGTTAATTTCGATTAGGGCCAAAAAATGAAATTTATGGTGTCATAGTAACATTTATTAAAATACTTGTTGAAAATCTAAATAACACTGGAATGTCTTCTTTATAGGACATCTTTTAAACAACAACGCAAACAGACAAGTGTATTGACATTATTTGGTTGAGTCTTATTGACAATATAAGTAGCCGAGCTGAACAATCGTTCACACAGCTTTAGATTGTCTCAACTGAAGTTTCCGACACTGTAGTGGATGTTTGGCATACAGGAGATAAGTAAGTGAAGTGTTAGAACCATGGTAGCAATGTTTCCTTTAAGCAGCGTGGCTGCTCAGATATTTGACCGACGCCACGCAGGAGTTTAAAATCACTACGCAGCAAAGTTTGTAAAATATTGCACAAAAAATTGACGTTGTGCAACTTTGCACACGTGTTGTTGTTTTTTTTAACTTTGCACACGGACCAACGAAGCTTAGACTTAGAGGGAACATTGCATGGTAGGCAAACGATTTCTCTCAATGGACACAATAACCTTTATCAACATTTTGAACATTCACGTCAGTAAATAGTTTAAAACCAAAATGTTCCTGTAATCGTCCGGAAATTAGTTTATATTTATCGGCCGATATTTTACTTTTTTAAATTTCCAGTACATTTATAAGTCGTGGGTCGATTAATCGTAAAAAATTGTTTATCGTTACAATCTTTAACGATTAATCGAGAAATTAATCGTTCATTAAATCAGCCCTATATTAAACTAATGGTTAATTAACTACAGATGTATTTACTTGATTAAATCAGATTTTAATTTTTACAAGTATGTAACATATATAAAATTAACACACAAAAAATTGATGTGTATCAGTAAAGCTGTCTGAAATTCACGAATAGTACAATTTTTGTAATCTACCGGCGGGCTACAAAAACCCACTTGGTGGGCCGCATGAGTCCCGCGGGCCACGTGTTTTAGAACCCTACTCTTTACCGTCTGCTACAAAGGCAAATGTTCTGATGCTGGAGATATGTATTACATAGTTAACTAGATATGTATCTTATTATTAACAATATTTTGTGTTTATCCTTAAACTTATTGCAACTTATTTCAAGTTAAATCAATATACATAATTTGCTATGTATGTTTGTCCCGTCCGTCCTTTCGTAAGGCTACTAATTTTAGAAAGCAAATTACTGCACCAAAAATAAATATTTTCGAAAGTCCGCATAAAATTGTTCAATATGGAAATAAATGAATAAAATAAAAATAAATAAAATAAATGAAAGTTCTGTATCACATTATTTTTTATTCTGATGTATATTTTTTCAAAATTAATAGATTTCAGCTGAAATATACGTATTTTGAAAACTATCGTCATTTTTGACGGGGAATACACTAGTTTTTAACATAAATGTACAACATAACCTGCAACGTTTTTTAAGCCCTATCCAATTTTTTTAATTTTAAATTGTCCACTGATTTTGAAGATATTTCAAAACCATTTTCAATTATTAATTTTGTATATATTTCTTTTAAATTCACTCATTAAATTTTGAAATCATTGACAAAGATATTCTAATTCCGATTAATATTATTAAGAAGTTAACGCTCGACCTCATAGTTGTAATGGCTGATCCGTTGTTAAAAGTGAAAAGTCGCTTAGAGGTTTAAAGGGTGAAGGTTGCTCAAGCAACTTTAATGAAGTAATCGTGTTTCAAACAAAAAAAAGAGATTTCTTTAAAATCATTTTTAGGACTGCGGAAATTAACGATTAATTTCTTGATTAATCGTTAAAAATTTTTAAGGATTAAATTATTTTTTAACGATTAATCGACCCACCACTTACAAATTATTGGTAGTAAAAAATAAGAAAGAAAAAAAATAAAATAGCGGCTGATAAATAATAAGTTTCCTGACGATTACACGAACATTTTGGTTTTAAACTATTGACTGACGGGAATGTTCAAAGTGTTGATAAAGATTGCCTATCATGGTTCTAACACTTTGACTTCTTATCGAACCAAATGAAAAGCGTATTAAGCTAATGGCAGTAATGAAGTCTGACTCAGAGACAGAAAATGGGGACAGCTCTTCTGATGAATTACTGCGTTACAGAAGGGAGATGAAAGTTCCTGAATCCATTAACTCTCTACAAAGGTGGAAACTTAATGAACACCGATATCCGATAATGTCATTCCTTGCCAAGACCATTTTGTGCATACCAGTTACCTCAGTTCCATGTGAATGATTGTTCAGTTTGGCTGGTTATATTGTCAATTAGACCCGCTCATCACTTGAACCAAATGTTGTCAACACACTAAGTCTTGTCTTTTTCCATAGTTGGTGAAAAGATGACATATAAAGTAGACATCCCAGTGCTATTTAGTTTTTCAACAAGAACGTTGAATAAGTGTTACTTATGACATCGTACATTTTAATTTTTGGTTTCAATAGAAATTAACGATTAATTAATCGTTAATTTTTCAAAAGTTAACAATTAAATTTAAATTAATTGTTAGTAGCCCTAATTTTTTTTACGTGACAGTCACTAGTCATGACACTGCTGTCACAGTAAAAAAACCAATATCTGTAATGTATATTTTTAAATTATAGTCATAGTAAAATGTTAGATTTCAATAACGGGCGTCAAAATATAATATATTTTTTTAATACACCCAAGAAAAAGAGGAAAAAATTAACTGTTTTATTTTCCAATCCCACAAAAAACCAATCTCATCCCTGCTTCTAATGACTAATGTAAATTGTGTGTGTGTGTGCATGGTTCATGAGGATTTCCAGTTGTTGCCAAAGTCAATCTTCTTGGATGTGAACTATAACATACAAAGCTGAATCCAATGCTAAATATAAACCGGTAACAATTCAATATCAATTACTTAACGAACTTAACATCGCGTTGAATTGGTCTTGATATTTTTAAAAGTTTTAAATAATTGCAATAAAAAGACACCTTATAAAATTTATTTAAAAAAAAATACAAATAAATATCAATAAACTTGACCGTATTTATTTGTCAAGATGTTCTTTCAGCATGGATTTATTATTTCATTCACGAAATTATTTTTCATTCGCACTTTTCATATGAATAAAGTACGGCAAATTAAAAGGCGCAACAGGACACTTCAAACAAAGACACATCCAACGAGACACATCAAACAAAGAACATTGAACAAGACACACCAAACAAGACTCATAAAACAAGACACATAAAACAAGACACATAAAACAAGACACATCAAACAAGACTCATAAACAAGACACATAAAATGACACATCAAACAAGACACATCCAAGAAGACACCTCAAACTTGACAAGAAAACACAAACAAAACTTGTGCACGTCCTGTGATCCTGGCCTGGCTAGCAATCTGGGTGATTTTTCTGTGAAGCTGGACCATCCGCCTGAATGTGTATATGGTCTTGGTTGGCTAGCATTGTAAAGCATGACATTTTTTGGAATTAACCCCTCGTCATCCCTGTCGAATTAACTTAGAACTCTGATGGTTAAATCGTTAAGAAAAAAAGAACTTCTCGGAAGACGTATTTAATTATAAAATTAGGTTTATTACATTAGATACAAGGTATACGATCATATGTTTACATATGTAATTGTGTAACACCTTGGCATTGTGATTAGTTTAGGACAGATGCATTGTCATAAAGATTAGTTTGTAAAGATATCTTATCTTATCTTATCTTATCTTATCTGTTGCAGACGCTCCTTCTATGCATAGGCGTAACGGGGCTTTTTGAAGCCCTTGGCTAATTTATTTTTGGCGCCCTTTATTTAAATAAAATTTTAAAAAAGTTAGAGATTTAGCGGCGCCCTTTTGAACTGGCGCAGGCCGGCGCCTTGGCAACAGCCCCAATGTCAAGCCGTTGTTACGCCACTGCTTCTATGCAGAATATTATTGCGTCCTACGCTTATCTATGGTTTGTGTTTAGTCCTGCATTCTCATTAGAGTTTTAAATGTTGATAAAGTGTTGGTTTTCCTGGTTTCTTCAGGCAACCCAATCCACCCCCGAATTCCGCACGGGAAGAACGAAAATTTGTATGTGTTTGTTCTTGCATACGGAATAAGAAAGGTATTTTTATCCTTATGTCTATCTGAGGGTTGTATTAAGTTGTCTTTGCGTTGTATTTCTAAATTAGAATTAATTGCTTTATGTATGATTACTACTTTGCTTTGGTTCTTCTATCCTCTAGTGTTTCAAGGTTTAATGATTAAACTAATGGTGTTATTCTCGTCAGTTTTGTATATTCTCCATGTTTGAAGATACCTTGCCATTGTTACAAATTTTTGATAAATGCATTACCATTGTGCTGTTTTTTAAGTGCTTAATTTTAAACAACTAAAATAAAATAAATATAATAAATGAATACTTTTGTTTTTTAACCATCCAACGTATCTACAAATAAACAAGTGTAGCAATATCTTTTTTATGAAAACTCAGCCAGATTTATAAAAGTAGGATTAAAGGAAAAAACTAATAAAAGAATTAAAAAATGTATCTTGTTCTTCTTTCCGGGCATAAGTTCCGAATCCAAGTTGACGTCCTAATCCGGAATCCGGAGTAATTGGAATGAGGTGCTTTCAGCATGTGTGGTATTTGTGTCCAACCCTAGGCGGTTGTGTTTGACATTTGAAACAAGAGGAATGAGTAAACAAAGATGATTGCTGTCAGTAGCCTCCAACACCTATGTCAACATTGCCGAGTTATGTTTACAAGTCTCAACTCTTTGTCTAACCGACACTATTCTACAACGCAACTTTGTTACAGTAGGAGTAAAATAGGTTTACTGAAAGGGTTGGATGTTTGTTTTACCATCTTGAAATGCAATGACGTCATTCGGTATTCGGTGGTACGTTTTCTATAGGTTGGTGTGGGAGAAAAAAAAATCGAATTTTTATGTCAGAGAGAAGGGAGAGAAATGGGTTGTTGGACATTTGTTTCCGCTGTCGTGTCGTCTGTACTTGTCATGATTCGGGTCAAGTAAACATGAATTTGATGAAGGTGGGGATGAAAAACATTAAAAATACATTTATTAATAAAAAAACCCCGTTTTATTGAGTTTTCTGTTTAAATCGGCGCGTCCATAAATGACGTCACGCACTTGAAAAAAAAAGTGGGAGTGGGGGTTGAGGAGGGTCGCATATTTTTGACGAAATGTGTGACGACGGGGAGGGCGTGTTTAAGAACTGTGACATCACGTCAAAAACAGGCAACTTTGAATAAAATATTCCACTTAAATATTTTATTACTTAAAATATATTTAATGACGTTTTACATGTTTCACGCGTGTTGCGATAATAGATTGCAGCATTACACTAAATACACACATAATTTGTAATCTTTTGTCAATTTATTGTAATCACGTTTAAAACTACAAAAATGAATTATGAACAAATCCTATTTAGGCAGCTAAAAGGACGAGATACTCTGTTCAAGAAAAATATGAATGTAACACATTTATTTCTGCCGCTCTTTAACTTATACACTTTTTAATAGCGGCTTTAAAACTTTTACGACCACACGAACACACACAAATAAAAAATACAATAAATGAAACGTTTTTTTTACTCCGAAATCGTTCACATTTTTAAACGTTTAAAATATGTTTATGATAAAAGTTACTTGGTTTTGGCTTTATTTTTATGAATATATTATACATCAATATGAAATATAAATATCTCAGGATCTGTTCTTCATCCTCTATTGTGATATCAAGAAGAAAACATATGGCGGTTAAAAAATTAACACAAATAAATTTCTTAACATTCTTAGGTAATTGAATTGACAAAGAGAACATACCCCTACAACAAGAACTCAGATTGAGAAGCGAAGATTTAATTAACAAAGACAGAAGTGCTCCTACAGGAATTTGCTGAGCCGCGTTACTGTCTATTTCTGGGGACCTACGTTTGTCACACGTCACACCGTAAACTACGTGCTTTTTATAAAAAAAATTTTTTTAATAAGATTCCAGATTCTGATGATCCCAACGTTAATGAAAGTTAAATTAGCAACGTTAGATCTCAAGGTTTTCATTTACAGCAACGGCGTGTTAGAATGTTTATTTATTTTGAAGAAAACACGTTTTCAGCGGGGCACCAAGCGAGACACGCCGACTTCAGCAACAGCCATCTTAATGGCCTCCGAAATAGAACCAACACAACCAGCAGGTGTTAGTTGACAAATAAACAGTGACGTTACCAGCGGCGTCACTTGGGGGTAGGCGTCGCCCGGTGGCCTTGAGATTTGCCACCCATAAAAAAAATATACTGTGCCAACTAATTTTGAAAAAAAGAATAAAGTTCATTCTCAGGGTACGAAATATTTGTAATTTGCTGCACGGTAATTCTAACTGTTGCGCGGCGTCTGTCAGATATATGCGCCATTCAGCTTAAAGGCAGGATTGGTTACAATCACAAATACCGATTAAAATTTGACTACATAATGAGATGAGAATGTTGCCAGCTCAGATAATTGTATTTCCTTGCGTACACCAAACACAACAGGCAAGAACCAGGAAGATAGATGAACAATAATCCTCTTATTATTTTTTGTTTAATTGATGTAAAAAAAATTGCGTTGTTATTCTAGTAAAAAATATTTAGAATTTCCCAAAATTTAGTAGTTTTCGCTTTCTAAAAGTGCATTATCCAATTAATTTTAAAATAACGATTTCTCTCTGTAAGTTAGAGCGAGTTTGGAGAGAGAAGACGAATGTCAAGGTCATTCCCTACAGGTCGTAACCTGCTAGTCAAGGAATGGCGCCTGGAATACCATCACTGCTAATTTATCTAAAGAACATCTTTTTTTAACCCATGAGTAGGTTTAAGTACGAGTGGCAGTTAGGGGGTGTGTTTGCATATGTGATTGCGTTTATGTAAAGTATATGTAAGTGTGTGCGTCAGAGAGAACGAGAGAGAGAGCGAGAGAGATAGATAGATAGATAGATAGATAGATAGATAGATAGATAGATAGATAGATAGATAGATAGATAGATAGATAGATAGATAGATAGAGATAGAGAGAGAGAGAGAGAGAGAGAGAGAGAGAGAGAGAGAGAGAGAGAGAAAGTACCTGCGTTTGCTTGCGTGGCGGTGGTAATTTAGTAAAACAACTTCACAGATTGTAAGACGGTAGAGTAGAATGCTGCCAGGTATTGGGAAATACACAAGAGAACGATACAAGAGATAGGACACAACATGAGAGAACGATAGAAGAGATAGGACAAAGTCTTGGCATACTTGATACCATCAACGTACACGAGTGAACGAAAGAAGAGATGGGACAAAGTGCCGGCATATTTGATATCATATACAGATACAAAAGTCTGGGCTCAGAGACACATACAGATACGAGTTTTCTAACTTATTTCTACTGGCCATCGATGTTACGATGTATTAGCCTCTTGTCTGGTTTGGCGGTATTGTAAAGTTAATATGTCCATCGCTCAGGGCTATCTTGTACGGCTTTTGTGTGGGGCTATATTTTATGGGTCTCCATGGGCATTTTCTCTGGCGGATTTCATTGCATGTTTGTCTATCTGTTTTCTCTGCCTGTTTTGTCAGCCTGTATTATGCTGACGTTCTCGCCTTCGGTTGTTTCCCAAACTAAAGATGCTGACATAACTCAATGTCTTTATTTCAGTTCATTTTGAGCAGTTTTGCCGTTCGACATATTTTATTGATTTACTATACTTATCTCTAACTTTCAAGTTATTTTAAAATGGCAGGAAATTACACTTCACATTATAAGACAAAATAGTACCCAGTTCATATGAAGTCTGAAAACACTCAAGAATTTTTAGTTCATAATTGTACGACTTGGATCAAATGTGAAATGGTTCAACTTTTCATGGATTGGTTGCAAGTCATTTAAAAAACTTGTTTATTAAGTCGAAGTGATTTACTAAGTGTTGTAATAATACTTAAGAGCAGGGCCGTCTTAACGCATAGGCCTGATGGGCATTTGCCCGAGTGCCCACGAGCGTAGGGGCCCCATGGGAATATGTTTATTTATATATATTATGTATATTTATTTTTTTATTCCTGCGGGGGAGGGGCCCAACACTATTTCTTTTCCCGTGGGCCCAACCTGGTGTAAAGACGGCTCTGCGTAAGAGTGTATCAAGTAAACGTTGTAATAATTAAATTTCTTGTATTTGAAGTCTGACTTTGGTTTGATATAGTTGGAGGTTGAATTTTTTTTTGATGTACTTGAATGGTGTCTGGTTTGATGAAGTTGACTTTGGTTTTATGTATTTTGGGGGAATTTTTACATATGTATTTGATTTTGGCTTGATGTAGTTGGTTTTTGTGGGATGGAATTGGAGAGTTACTTTGGTTTTATTGAATTGACTTAGGTTTGATGCATTTGGATGGTAAATTTGATGTGATGTACTTGGAGTATGACTTTGATACACGCCATTATTATAAGAGCAGCAATACTATTTATTTAAAACTGAACTACTTCGTCCGTTTTTTTTAAATTTTGCATTTCCTTTAAGATAATTTCTGCTTCCATCAAAACTACTTCAAAATTACAAGTACATTTCAAAGAACGAATAAATGATTTTGCACATTACTTTTGAATATTCTCTAAAAACAAATCCTAACCCTTTCTCCCACATATCCTAACATTCCCCAAACTCAGACCTTTATCCCACGAATCTGATTGTTTCCAAATCCCACCACAATATTTTCGCACCAAACCAAACCTTTATCCCACTGACCCAAGGAGCTATGCCAATTGTACATTACGAGACAAACTCCAGACCAAATTCAATTTAAAAAAGTGTTAATTTTTTTTTAAAAAGCAAACACTCATAAACTTTAAGTTCCGTTCGATGTTTTGTTTAGCAGCCCTTCCCTTTGCTGTACTGGTTGAAACAATACACGGCTGACATTGAGGAGATCCATGGTTACAGACATTGCCATTCGATTCGATCGTCTGTAAACACTCTTAAGTCAAGTGGGTGCTTTCCGGGGGCCAGATGGAACGTGGGATCCCTTGACATTTACGAGGTGCTAATGGCGTGCTGGAGACATATGTGGCCAACGGCTGGGTGGCTGGGCCAGCTTAAGTTAGATTAACTGACATTGGGATATTTGGCATAACATTAGTGAGAACAACTGTTCACTTTTGGATATCAGAGTTAGCATTAGTGAAATAAATTATTGATGTGGACATCCCTTGACTAAAATTGAATGAATCTACTGATACTTGACATGTTGAGATATAGTAAACATGATTTGAAGCTAAAACAAATAGAAAATAAATAGTTAAAATTGAGCTTCATGATTATATGTCTTTGCACTGTGAATGAAATTCTCCAAGTGGCTCAACGTTTAGTAAATCGCACAACAACAAAAAGTAAAAGCATCGTGCTTCATTGAAATGTAAATCTTAAGCCTAATGCCATTCATTGGTCAAGAAGGCAAAGGTAGTCTACACTCAACCGGTTCGTTCTTGAAGAGTTTGAACTATGACAGCAGAATAGTCCATCGCATTCAATGTAAACATTTTATATTAGTTTCCGGACAAATGCCCGTGAACTCGAAATATCTAAGATATTATCGGACTTTCCAATTCAGGGTTGTGCATATGACCTATATAAAAATAAAATTAAACAAACGTGTAGATTTCTTACAATCGCAATGATAAATGTAATTAAAGTGTTTACATCAGCTGTGATCCCAGCAATGGGGTGTTGGCGAGGAGAAAGTTATCGTAAGTTCACGAGGGAGCGAACTTCGTGTATTTGTTTGCTTAATATTTCATTGTTTAGGGATATTTATTTTTTTCTAATTGCGGTTTCCAAACCTTTTTAATTTATTCCTGTTATCACTTGGCCTCCAAGTTTGGACCTACTAAAATATTAATACCTTTATTTCTGTCGTTTAAATGAAACAGGAATAATATTTACAAAGTGGCTGCTCGTCTCGAAGTATTTTCATTGTTGTTATGGCAATATGGCAGAGCGAAGCGTACATCCGGGAATGAAATGTTGTATTTTTACACTTGAAAATAGGGAATAAGTAAATAAGGAATAAGTGCAATTATTTTTACGAAGCCTTATTTTTTATCCATTAACGTAATTCAGATGTTAGTTTTAGGGTCTGGGTTAGGTTTAGTTGTCTATTTTTTAAAATCAAAACTACTTCGAGACGACTAGTATTCATGTTGGATGACTCGAACTTCGAGACGACTAGCATCGGCCTAATATTTAATATATTTAAATTAAAAAAACTCGTGTATATCAGAGCTTTATATAAATGAGATATTTTTTATAAACATATTTTTATATGTTAATTTTTAGTTTTCTTGAAACTATGAGTTTTCAAAGGTTATTCTTAGGTACAAGACAGTATCTCTTACCTCGCATTTGTAACCTAGCCTCTACACCCGTGTGATTGGAATAGCTTTTTTTCATTAAAAAAAATAAATAAATAAAAGGCGCATTTTGTAACATGAATAGATGGATATTTTTTAAAGTTCCAAACAATTTAAATATGACTGACCTACCTATCATGGTCTGCATGACCAAGTTTAAAAAAAAACAATATACTTCCCTAAGATATAATTCTTTGAGTTCACAATATAAATCTGGATCATAGTCATTTAGGATTATTAAAATTTTCATAGGAAACAATATAACATTACACCGAAACATAGCAGCAAAGAGATTTTTAAAAATGCCCTCCCAGTTTTGACACGCACAGTCCATCTTTGCCTTTCATATTCTCTGTGTATTTGGAAACATTAACAAGATAATTACGGTAGTTATCTAAACATTGTTTTCATATTCACTCCGGTTTCTTATATTAGGGTATTGAGCGATAACTTTCTGTTTTATCGCCATTTTTTATTACCACGTTTTTATTAACTCGCTTTCGTTCCTGTCTGTCCACAATTTTTCAAATCTGCCAACGTAAAATTAAACCACTTCTGATGGTCCTAGAGATCTCAAAGTTTTACCACAGATAGATCTTGGATGACAATGCATTGTATCAAAATGTCAGATCGAACGATTGTACCGTTATTAAATTATTGAAATTTTTAGTTTATCTATATATTTATTATATACAGTAGAAGTCCTATAATCCGGCACGTTCGGTACCGGGTCGGTGCCGGACTATCGAAAATTCCGGTCTATCGGACGGTGCCCTTTCTTTTTAGTGTAGGCTTTGCCGTAAAACAATTGTACTGTGTTTTTTTAAAAACTAAATACATACATAAATCGTAATTATAAGAAGAATTAGGTTAATAATTAATTAAACTACAAATACAGTATGCAAATACAACAAAGTTTATTGTACATTTCATATAAGGGGCCGTCCATAAAGTACGTCACGCTATTCTTGACCATTTTTTACTCCCCCCTGTCTCAAATCTTGGACCCCCCCCCCTAAAGTACGTCACACTTTGAACAAAAATGTTGTTTTTTTATTAACAAAATAATTAAAATTTAATATAAAACACCGTGACGTCACACATGGCCGGACCCCCCCTCCCCCATGTCACAAAGTGTCACACTTTCTTACACCCCCTCCCTCCCTCTGGAGCGTGACGTACTTTATGGACGGCCCCTAATGTATGTACACGTACTTAAAAACATATTTCACTTAGATTTTAAAAAAAGTCACGAATGTATTTTTGTTTTCTTGACTTTTGGCGTTTAGTATAAAATTTATTTCTAATGATATGGAAATCAATAATTTCTGAAGCACTGTAGCTAGTACTAGCCTCAGCAAAAGAGATAAACTTATTTTGTGATTCTGCAGCTTCTGCCCAGCTGATTTTTTTCCTTTTCTTCCGTTTCGGCATCTGAGTCACTTTCTTAAAGATTTTGAGTAGGCTGAGGGTTTACTACACTTTTGATAATGTCCTCATCAGTTAGTTCTTTTTCAACAGGCTCATTCTCGTCGATTAGAAGCCACTACTCTACCTCATCTTCAGGCAGGTTTTTCAAGGGATTGTCAGCACTTCTAACGACATCCAAAACTTAGGTCAGGTTACTTACCTGGTTCCAAGACAGTGCAATAGCATAGACGGCATCTTTTACTGTAGACTTTTTTTGAAAATCAGTCACTTCACATGATCCCGAACTACCCCGAAAACTTCCGAATAACTCTCGAGCGATTTTATTTGCTTTAAAGACACACTTTTGGAGAAAACCAATATATTTACAATTTTCTGGAGAGATGCCGGACTATCGGGCATTCCGGACTGTTGTATGCCGGACTAATGGACTTCTACTGTACTTGCTTTCGTGTCTGTCAGTCCGCAAATTTTAAAATTTGCCAACGTAAAATTAAACCACTTTTAATGGTCCTAGAGAGCTCAAAATTTTACCACAGATAGATCTTGGATGACAATACATTGTATCAAAGTTTCAGATCGATCGAATGTATCGTAATTAAATTAATGCAGTTCTTAGTTTATCTTTATATAAGCATCTGTACCCGCCTGCCGTAGTTTAATTTCACATGCCGAGTTCACGCCGTGACCTCATCGCTTTGTTATTAAACGTTGGGCGGGCGCTGATGTGGTGTTTGGTAAAATAAATAGAGGGGAAAAAAAAGATTTTTAAAAACCAAGTTTAAAGAATAAAATAAATAAAGGTAAAAAAAGGATTTTTTTAAAACTACGTTTTTATAAATGGACTAAAAAGAAGAAAATAATTTAAAACTAATAGGTTCAAGTACTTTCATATATATGAATAAAAATGTGGGGCGGGTGTTTGGTATAAAAATTAAAGATTTATAATTTAGAATGCAAAAGAGAGATCTATCTATAAGTGAGAGAATGAGTGAGCTGCATATGTGAAACCTCATAAGCACCCGCCCCACGTCTTTAGTTATATCAAAATAAACTACGTGAACTTATAAGTTTTAAATTATTGTCTTCTTTTTAGTCCACTTATAAAAACGTGGTTTTTAAAAATCCTTTTTTTACCTTTATTTTTTGTAATGTTTTTGCATTAAATTTCTTTAAAAGTTCTTTTTTTCACAATAAAATGTCCGGGCAAAATAAACGGAAATTTTTATTAACAAGTCTCAAAAATTTATCAATATCATCGATTTTTTGAGTGAGGATTACTTGAAAAGTGATCATGATAGTTTAGACTCTGAGAGTGCATCTGAGAATTTTGAAGTGCAATATGTAATAGAACTTATGGTCAAGTAACAAGACTTTAACACACTGTGTTCTAGGTAACAACTGTCTTTAATCACGCTCTACAATCCACTGCAATCAACCCCGGTTACCTCTTGAACCGTCTATATATAGTCAGCCATCCTTGCAGTCCACGACCACGCACGCTTACAGTTCACATCACAAACCACGTGTTTCATACTCGTCAACTCGCACGCTCATACAATGTCAATACAACAACACAGCACTTCTCTCACACAATAGCCGTTCAGACTTTTGAAAATGTGTTTATTTATTACCAATTTAATTTAAAAATGAATTTAAGAATATAACGCATTTTCCACTAATGCCCAGTATGCGTTTATGTTAACATTTTTTAGGTTAAAATACACAGGATCCAGAAAACTTAATTTTACCACCGTTGTACCCTGTCAACTTATCGTGTGCTAGACTAGGTCTAATTTGTTCCAACTCCAAATGGTCGAAATTCAGGCTATTCCTTAAATCAGAAACATTATTATAAACATTCAAACAATCTAACTTCAAATGTATCACTTCTTCATCCATAACATCTACACGGCTTAAAACAAAACGACGATTTTTGTTTCACCATTACATTGCTGCCCGAAGTTACTCCGTGTCCTACCTTAAACCCACGTCTCCAAAGTACCACCCACATGCATCTCCTGGTAGCTCCATAATGAACACATTCCTTACACATATCATAACACGCACATACCCTAAACATATTCTGTGGATAAATCCCAATGCCACATCAAAGGGTACCACCCCCTCCCCCCAGCCCCATTGACATTCGATACTGTTGCGATGTTTGCCAATGACAACTCATTTGTGAATGCCTCACACATCGTCGCGTCTAATAAATGCTCATGTTGATTAGATAATCGCGCAGATTGTTTTTTAGGCAGAGTTTATAAAGGTGCAATGTATTGTTTATCACTTTAGATTTGTGTTGGCGATGTCCATGTGTAATGAGGTTTGTTTTGGGCTGTGTTGATAGAAGAACAATATGTTTTCACGACTGATGTCCGCTCTGATGTCAATGTTCAGCTCGTGTCAATGTCCACTGCTACATGCCATATCAATCAACATTTTCGGTTTTTAAATCCTTAAATCAACTCCCGAAAAAACTTTGGGTCGATTTTTAACCCACTTTCTTGTAAGCTAGCGAGCTGAAATTTTGCAGGCAGACTCGTGCCGATGATAAAAATGATGTATCAAAATTTCAGATAAATCGAATGTACCGTAGTTAAATTAATGCATTTTTATATTATCTTTATTTATCTCTATGTAACATGTTAACTTTTGTTTTGATTTAGTGTCGTGGTGCGTATTATATTGAACAACCTTTGCTGTCGCGCAATAAGGTGTGTATTTTATTGAAAACACTTTTTATAAACATATTCCTGATCGGTGCGCATTATATTTAACATGTTTTACGACACATAACTACATTTTGGATTTTTGGATGGTCTTGCGCTGCGTATTATAATGAAGATTCTTTTAGTTATGTCTCGTACATAAAGGATTTATAGTCAAAAACTTGTTTTTTTACGGGTTTTTTATTTTAAACTTAAGATATCTCGTCATGGTTATACATCTTTTATCCACTAGAATCCACAAAGCATGTGATAGAAAATAAAAAGGAGGGCGGTTTTGCCAGTTAATCACATTGGTCCCCCAACACACCTTATTATTATGGTTTCTAATTATTTATTGATAGTGCGCCAAGAAACAAATCCGCAAGCTGCTAGCCGATAACCAAACTGTCAGGATATATTTCAAGAGAAAAGTAACACAAAAAAACATGATAATTGGTCTTTGAAACAGATTTATGGGTGAGGGCTGTTAGCTCAGTTGGTGTTTGCAGGAAATTATTTAGTGTTTGAGAATGAAATGAATACAAGTCAGTGAACCGGCTAAAAATTTTTTGGTAAGCTTCTATTCAGAAGCGTGTGATCGTGACAGCAATCATGCGGCACTTTTATTTGGAGGTTCGGCGTTTTACGCCAACTGCCGGACAAAATTCTTAATTTTGCTCATAATTTTCAAATTCTAAAAATAATGTAAGCAATTTATACAACCGAACATTCAATAAGTATAGACGGATGTCCCACTTGAGAGGCTGCAATAACTATTTACTTCAATGCCGTTCAAAATTCTTTTCTGTTTGATGAACATATCCTGTTGAGTCAGGTGGTGGAAATTCATCAGCATTTGTCAGCGTATTATGACATGCTGAGTGGCTGGCACGAGCGAGAAAATGGAGAGATTTAGTGCTTGCAAGAACGACATTGGTCTTGTCTTACCTGGGCTTCTGTCTGTGGCAGTTATATTTTGTATGTTACATAGACTTTAGGCCAGCGCTCTGCTACACTAGCGCTATCTATCGTACAAATTATATAGTTAGAAAAGTTCTCTATAGCATATCCAGTCATCCGAGTTTTCTAAAGCACGCACAGAGTCATCTAAGTTTTCTATAATTCACTAGTCATCACAATTTTTGTTAGCACACCTAGAATCATCCCAGCTTTCCAAAGCACACCTAGAATTAACGTATTATTCTATAGCACACCTATTGTTAACATAGCTAATAGCTTTCTTTACTTTTTCACAGTTACAGGACAGGAAAAAAACAAAAACTTTATTATCGATTATATTTTAAAGTGGTGAATTAAAAAAAATGTGTAGTTGATGAAATTATCATGAGACAGAATTCTAGAGATGTCAATTATTATTATTGTTCATTCGTGATGAGTTTATGCGCATTTCTTTAACATATCTTGTGTTATGTGTGAAAGTCACCTTGAAACACTGATATTTAAACCGTTGCATAAAACAAAATATTTTTATGACCCCAAAATACCTAAATATCTTTTGTCACGTCTATTATTAGCTTGAGAAAGGAAAAAAACACAGTATCTTAGCGTTTCTCCAGTCCTTTTCCCATATGATCATAAGCTTCTTGCAGAAACAGGAAGGGACGTCACTTCATCGTTCATTACAAAGCAATAAACGATCGAGTTCCTGCCCCTTTCTCAGAGCACACACGATCGTAAGAAAATAACCAAACGTCCGATGATCAAAAGCGGGGCTACAGGGTTATCTACGCACGTGACTTTGAACATAGCTAAGCTCTCGTGTAACCCCACACACAAAAAAAAACAGGTGGGACAGACTGGCTTGGTGGCACTGGCTGGTGGCAGGTGGGGCGAGCTGGCTAATGGCACGCCAGGAGGGTTGTGAGATTAACGAGTGGGAGATGGAGATGGACCCTCCCCCCACTCCCTGTGATTGCGCAGCCATGAAAGCGCATCGCTTTCCAATTTGCAGGTAGTAAATCTTTCAATGACCAGAAGATAATAAGAAAATTACTTTGCGTTTGCTTTCCTCTGTTGTTCTCAATTCATTTTAATAAAGCATCTTGGGTTTTGGTAACATCCAACCCAAAGTATAACTCGTCATCTGTGAGAGAGCCGGCCGAACTCAGGAGGTACAAGTTCATATAATAGAAATTATGAACCGTAAGTATGTTTCCCCAAGCAGTGCCAACAACTTGAGGTCTGCAGAGGTCAAATATCATAGCCTACATATCTGACGCGGTACTGTTGCTGGTACTGTTTGCTGGAGATGATTTGATTCTTGAACTGCAATCGAAGTTTCTCGTTGAATTTCTGTAACTCGTTTAGATACGTGTGTTTTCAGCTGATAAGCTCATGGAAATAAAGGGAGACAAACTAAATATCTGTGAAATGAAGGAAGACTAGCTTTATGTCTGTGAAATAAAGGTAGACCAGCTGTATGTCTGTTAAAAAAAGAGAGACCAGCTGTTGATCTGTGAAATAAAGGGATAACAGGATTTGATCTGTGAAATAAAGGGAGAACAGCTGCAGATCTTTGAAATAAAGGGAGACCGGATGTAGATGAAATAAAGGGAGACCAGCTGTAGAACTTTGGAATGAAGGAAGACAAGACCAGCTGTAGAACTGTCAAGAAAAGGGAGACCAGATGTAGATCTTTGAAATAAAGGGAGATCATCTGTAGAACTGTGAAATAAATGGAGAATAGTAGTAGGTCACAAGACTTTCTAAAATAACGAACCATTTTTGGATTGTTAACTCAAAGGATATCATATGTCCCAGTGATACAATTTTATTTTTAAAACGCTGAGCGACAAGAGCAGGACATAAGCTTTAAATCAGTGGTTCTCAACCTTTTGAGATTCAAGGACAAATTGATAAAAATCTGTCTTAGCCGCGGACCACTACTGAAAGGTGAGCTACTGCCATGCTGGAAATGTACATACAATAAAATTATAATTTGTATATAAATACGTTACTAGTAAACAATGCAGTTAGTAAAACTATACTAAAATGCTACAATTTGTGTGCTCCAAAAACAATATTGAATGGAAATATATTTTAATGGCTTTCTTTCGTAACGAACAATTATCACTTATACCAGTCATAAACAGTATTTATTATTAGTAAGACTGCTTCATTAGTTTGCGAGGCTTGAGTTTGCACAATTGAGTACAGCTCACATACACGAGGTTTAATACTTGAAAGACTCCATCGGAGTTCATCTTCAACTTCAAGTTTGGGAAAAATGTTTTGTTTTGATTGTAACCAATGCAGAAAATCCACAATCACAAGGACATGATGTTGCAAAGGGTAAAAGTATTTAATAAAAAGCTTTCTGAGGCAGTTCTAAGTAGCTACTCCAAAATTTCATCAAGCTAACTTTCTGATGCAAAGTATTCAAAGAAGAATCGCTGGTCAGTTCAATCACTTTGTTTAAACTCGATGTTGGTAAATTTAATGAGTCAATGTCTGCAAGAAACGGACAGGAAACCAACGAACATCTCTGTTATTTCGATTCACCAATGAAGAAGTTAAATTGATACTGAGCTTATTTAACAAGGTCAAAATCAAATTTATCGACAGTTGTTTATTGTTTTCAGCATTTTCTGGTTTATCGGTAATTTCGTACAATTAATCAAAAGTGTCAAAGTTATCCTTAAATAACCTTGTGTTCCAAAGATCAAGATTTTTTTTCGTAAAAGCGGACACTTTGTCACTGAGCGTAATTTAATGTGTCTGCTTTCCTTGCATAGATGAATTATGCTTGCTAAGTTATACAAAGATATTAATCAAGTTAGTTAAAGTTATTCGCTAAGTTTAAACTGAGCACCCTAGTCTTATAGTCATGGCGAACAACGAGATAATCGATTTCACATACGATTTAACGTTCGTGTCTCGTTTTAAACTTTTACATGTTCATAAATTTGGAACTAAAGGTCTCTTCTGACTGTAGATTTCACATTTTAAATTTATTTTCTACTTTTTAGTACATTTTTATAAAAAAAAATTGTTTTCTACTTTTTAGTGCATTTTTAAAATAAGACTAGGTTTTAAAAAGTGATTTATATATTTTTATTTTCTACTTTTTAGTCTTCACATTTTTTTTCATGATTCGAGTCAAGGCTCTAATGCGACTGTGTGGGTGTGCACACTACCACATTATTAACTGATTAGGATATAAATCTCTCTCACAGACCAGGGGCAGTGTGTTACTGGCCCACTGGCGTGTCCCTGCTCATCACGGGACTGACCTCCCGTGCAGTATAACACTGGTAGTTGGTCAGTCGCTGGTGACCCATGCCGGTCACTAAGGCGGACTACTGAGGTTTAACTCTAGCAGACGTAAATCGAAAATATTTAATTTAATTAAATCTAGCCATGGAAAAAGTCCGCAAAAATTTACAAAAATACTATCACCGAAAGTGAACATGAGTGCAAATTTTCAGAATGATTGGATAACGGGAAATGGTTCAAAATTCGGATATTAAAAATAGCCTCGTCTGCCGAGCTGGCAATGTTCTCTGATTGGGCGATACACACCCCGTGGTCTTTGGCGATGTCCTTGAACTTCCTTACAAAGCAAGGTATAGTCAGATTAAACTTACAAAGCAAGCTAATATAAGACTAGTAAAAACAAACCCGTAAAAACAAAGTTTTTGACTATAAATCCCTTATATATGAGACATAACTAACAGTAGTGATTATTTTCAAACATTTACAGACTAACACCAAGTGATGTCCCTTGTCTTTAATAAATGGGGGTGGGATGTGAGGGGGTGTCGGCACGACGGTCGGCGTCAACTCAAACTCACGTGGAAGTGGAAGAAAAAAACAATAACAAACCGTGAATTTGAATTACATACCTCATATAAGGATAAACTAAAAATGCATTAATTTAATTACGGTAAGATCGATCGATCTGAAATTTTGATATGATGCATTGTTAGGTGAGTCGGGTCCGTGTGCCAAATTTCAGCTCGATCGGATCACTGGAAGTGGGTCATTTTCGACTTTTCTTTTTCCGCCCGCCCAGCCCAAGACAGAGATGATGAGATGACGACAGAGACGGCCGCAAAGTTAATATAAGGGATTTAAAAAAACAAACCCGTAAAAACAGAAGTTTTTGACTATAAATCCGGGGATACGGTGGTCGAAGTGGCAGCGCGCTCGACTGGCGTACCGATGGTCACGGGTTCGAATCCATGGCAAGCCAAGGATTTGTTCCCAGGTCCTAGGGCGTCCCCGAGTCCACCCAGCTTCGAGTGGGTACCTAACACTAGTTAGGGAAATAAAAGGCGGCTGGGTAATGCGTGGAACCCTTATAGCCGTGGCCTGTGAACGCTGCGTCACTTGCCGAAATCAACTGCTGCCTTGCAGATGGTCTTGGCTGACCAAAGGCTATGGAAGCACATCCAGATAAAACAGCAGGCTGAAGTCGGAGACCACGGGCCAATTGGCGCAAAACTCGTCGGCACGCAAAACTCAACTCAAAATTGAGAACAAAGAAGAAGAAGACTATAAATCCCTTATATATGAGACATAACTAACAGTATTGATTATTTTCCAACATTTACAGACTGAATCTGTCTTAACTCAAGTTTGCTTCATAACCCTGGGGGGGAGGTGTGGGTGGGAGGGGGGAGGGGTGGTGGGAGGGGGAAAGGGGAAAAAACATTGACAGACTGACACCGAGTGATGTCCCTTGTCTTTAATAAATGGGGGTGGGACGTGAGGGGGTGTCGGCTCGACGGTCGGCGTCAACTCAAACTCACGTGGAATTGGAAGAAAAAAAACACAAAAAAAACGTGAATTTAAATTACATACCTCATATAAAGATAAACTAAAAATGCATTAATTTAATTACGGTACGTTCGATCGATCTGAAATTTTGATACGATGCATTGTTAGGTTAGACGGGTCCGTGTGCCAAATTTCAGTTCGATCGGATCATGGGAAGTGGGTCATTTTTGACTTCTGTTTTTCCGCCCGCCGAGCCCAAGACAGACAGAGATGATGAGAGAGATGATAAGAGAGACGGCCGCGAAGTTAATATAAGGGATTTAAAAACGGGTCATTTTCTTGAGGGGCGAATGCAAACAAACGATAAATATCTTTGTCATCCCAGGTGTGAGTAACTTTCTGGGGATTTTTAGTTTATATTTTAAATGAAATTCTTTATTTATTTTTTTAAAATGGAATTTAACCTTTTTCAACAACTCATTGTATATATTTATATTTAAGACTTTTCATTTAAACTCCTCAGTTTCATTTTAAGATATTTGAGAATGCTACATTTCATACCATGATTGTAACTTGATTGTAGTAGACAAAGACAGTAATGCAATTATTGCAGTGATATGAGTATTCTTAAATTATTATAATTTTTTTTGTTTATGTAACGCATTTAATGTAATCCATTTATTTACACCAATGATTTTAAACGAATGATCGTAACACTATTTTTGTAACACAATGTTCGTAACACAACGAATGTAACACAATGATAGTAGCCGAGATATTGCTAACCTTTGAATTGTTTTGTATGTCCCTAGCAATGGCGGTATTTGGAAAAAACAACTTTACTTTGGTTTGATGCAGTTGTTTCTTAACTTGTTGACTAGTGGGACCATTTCAAAAGTAATTTCTTTATTCCTATTGTTTAATTGCCTAAGGGATTTCTGGATCGGCCCTGGATCACGTGCTTGAGACCACTGGTTTCATAAAAACGACCTTGTGAAACGTTTTATGGTAGCGATGGCACCTAGAAGTACTTACTTGCGGTCAGTTTAACGTTCACCATCAGATCATATTAAAAACGCACATTACTTTTCTCTTGTGTGTGTATCAGATTCCAGTGTGTAGTGGTCAACACGAGCACACATGAGAGCCAAGGTCACGCGGTACCTCGTGTTGTACGTGCGGTAGATGCTGATGCCGACCGAGGAGTGCAGGTAACAAGCGGTGTTGGTGACGAAGCTGACGAGCGTGTAAACGTCTTTGTACCGGCCAGTGTCCGTGTACTGGGGGACCACGGCCCTGGCCACCGCGTGACACGCCGTGGGGACGACCTGCGCCACAAACAGGACCGACACCAGGATGACCGATTTGATCACCTTCGCACTCTTGGCCGATATATTGGCTTTAGTCTCAGAGCCCGGCGGATTCAATTCCACTTTTGAGGATTTTCGAAATTTCGAAGAATCGACTAGACTTTTCGTTAGAACGGAAGAGCACAGGATGACAACCACAAATGACGACCAGGGGAGGATGTTTCTGTTGAAAATATCGTTGATGTTCACAGCGAGCTGCCGATCACCGACCACGGTGAGTAGGAGACGCGATCTGTTGTTGTAAGGGTCTACGACCCAGGATAACCTTTGAACCATCCACATGGGCAGGCGAATGAGCAGGATGCTCACGAAGATAAAGACAACGATGAGGATCGTTCGAAAGTTGCTGAACACGCCTTTGAAGTAGAGCGGGATGGAAACGCAGCAGCACCGCGCGACTGCTATGAAGGCAGTCATCAGGACGGTGACGTCGTAGAAGGCGTACGAGTACCAGTAGAGAACCATCAACAGGCTGTAGGGGTCGAGTTCCAAGGTACCCGGGTATCGCATGAGCGCCCCGCAGATCGAGTGGCTGAGCGAAACGACCAGGAAGCCGAAATTGGACACGGATAGCGCCATGAAGGAGATGTCCACGCTGTTGCGGACACCCATCTTACAGAAGACGATGACGTTGATGAGGTTGGTCACCACCCCGACGGCTGTCACAGACGGCCACACGACGTACACGAATAAGATATAGAGTGAGTCAAAGTAGGGAATGCTGACCAGATCTACTCCGGGTTCTGTGCTGTTCAAGATCAACATAGCTCGAACTCTTTCAGCGTTAGAAAATTATGACAAACTGTATAACAAAAACTATGACAATACTTTCGAGAAAATTTAATAAACCCCACTGGTGTTCCAGGCATGCAAGTTACGACTTATTTAAAGTTTATGGCCATTAAATATTACACTAAATATAAGCCCCGACAAGCATTTTGTCAATTGTATTTCTTAACAAGTAATAATCTATTTTTCTTAAAAATTTGACAATTTTTGTAAATCAATAAAAAAAAATAGGACTAAGACCATTGAAAACAATCTTAAATATTTATTAATATATTAATATTTATATTAAATCTTAGAAACTAAATGGAATGTTTTGATTTACAGAATTTTTGTGATGCATGAAAACTATATTGTTATAGACGAAGGGACATATGAATTTAACTTTTGCGAGCAAAATAATATTGCGCGGTTCTAAATAAGCTACAATTTTAAAAATATCTATAATCAACTTAACATCATATCAGTTTTACGAAATCAATTATCAAATCTTTCAAAAGATGTCTATTCTCTGACTAATAACTATCAGTGGTCCCTTTGTTGGAAATTATGTCTACTTTATTACTAAAAAAAAACCCCTTCAATTTCTTAGTCGCACTTTTCTCTAAGTATCTTGTAAGTATCAATTAAATCGGACGAATGTAATATTTAACTGCCGCAATTATGTCATGTTACAAGGCTGTGCAAAACGAATCAGATAATTACTTCTGCAACAGGGGCGATTTGGGGATATTCAAATGGAAATAACAATTTAAACTACACACTTACCGCCACACACTGCAATTAATACAGTCTGGTGAACGAGAATATGTCAACAGAGTTAGCATGAATAGAGTTTAAATGGTGGTTAGCCGCTTAAAAAGACCACCCCCCCCCCAAAAGTTTTATATTAAAGGAAAAAAAAGCGCGCCAACTTGTTCCGCCTTCATTTCATTGGTAGCTGAAGTGGTTTTGTCTTATATTACATGGATAGTAAGACAATACATATAATTAAAATTCAAAAAGTATATTGATTCTTAAAGTTGTATTATTGATAATATTCTTATAATATAAATAATTTGAGAACTTATGAAGCGCAGTACCACGCTAAACGCGCGTCAAATTAATAATTAAAAAAACTAGTTTAAAAAATGTATATATATATATATATTATATATATATATATATATATATATATATATATATATATATATATATATATATATATATATATAATATAGAACCCGGAGTACATATACATAATATAATATAAATATAATTTATATTTTTAATACAAAACATTAATATCACAATTAAAGAAAACGCTTATTGAGATGGGAGGCACACGTCGGCTACGTTTATTGTTAAAAAGATGTCAGATTGCCAGTTCGGAAAGTAAAATTTGCATAGATGTGTTTTAAATGAAGTTTTGAAAGCTTTAATAGTAAGTATATTGCGTTGTGTAATGGTAGAGAATTCCATTGTTTTGGAGCACACAAAGACAAAGACCTTTCACCGAATGCTTCAGTGTGTGCCTTAAGAGCAAAAAGAATATTTGTGTCTGAAAAAGAGATGACGAGAGGGTCAGTGAACTCAGAAGCGTAACTGGGTTTCCGAGCCCTTGATTAATTCATTTTTTGCGCCCTTGAGAAATAGGGGAAATACTAAATTATACATAATAAATTGATTATTGAAGGATTAGCCCTCGGCGCCCTTGGCAACTGCCCCGATGCCAAGTCGTTGTTACCCCTCTGAGTGGACAAAGAGACGTTCAAAAGACAGGAAGGGCAGGAGTTGTTGCAGCGAACTGATAAGTTTTGAAAAAAATAATAAACTTGCTTTTAGAACAAACTGGAAGTTTTAAAAGGCACCACTAAAATATTTTTTGACTTACCACATTTGTAAAATTCAGATAATTTAGTTGCACATATTTGCTGAGTCAATAAGTGTTATAAAAGGGTTGAGTTAAATTTAACTCATGTTTGTACAAAAAAAAATGATAAGTTGGAAAGGGTGTTAACTCAAGACGGCCTCTAGTTCACGGTGGAATTGTTGCTTTTATTTAGATGCAAACAATACATCCGATAGAATCTATACAGAACATTCGGAACATACATTAATATAAACATATGATCCGTTGGCTCCATATGGTTTGAACCAAATTCCCAAATTTTACATAACTGAAGAATTTGTTCCACTTTTGTTTTTTAACGGAAACTTTTGACACTTCCTTCCTGTTTTTCTGTGCTGTGTTTTTTGTTAGGGACTTTGGCCTTCTCTTCTTCGTCTTCTTTTTTCTGTCTACTTCATGGCAAGTTAGGTGTTATATGATTTAAATTTAATTTGAAATCATGTTTATTTATTTGTAATGTTGAAAGCATTCGCCAAAACTTTTACATTTGTACTTATCCAATAAAATTGCTTGATATTCCATGTTTTATTCACACAAATCGTATCCGTTTCTTTATTGGTTTAACAAACACAGTAACAACCATTGTATTCAGTATGCATTTTTTATTTGGACTATGAAATATTTGAAGGTCAAGGACGGGAATATTAAATGACAAATTGTGACTTTGTTGGTTATAACCTGTCAAAACTAAAAGTGAGCGATTAGTTAAAACTAGGTCTGGTACTGATTTTTTTAAATTGTTCGATTAATCTGAAAAAAAACGATTAATCGATTAATTTCGATTGGTTTTATTTTTATAACCCATATATAGACCCCTTTAAGTCACGATTCATTATTTCGCGAAATCGGTTATGTAGCGGTAATTCCATGGCTTCCAAATTTTGTGACGTAACACACCCTATTCGTTGTGCTATGCAAGAAATAAGGAAGAAAAACATTTTTGTTTCCTTATGCACATCTAAATAAATAATAATATTACGAGGGAAAAGCATGAAAGTAAAAAATATATAAATTATTAATAAATTGGAAAAAAAATATATTTTCTTAAATTTTAATCGAATTTTAATCGATCAAATTAATTTTAATATATTAATTTTTTTAAAGATTAATCGATTAATTAAACGATAATTTCCTCAGCCCTAGTTAAAACTATTGACAAGTCTCCAAGCACAGTAGAAACTTGAAGCACACATACCCGACGTGCGGTCCTCCAACTTTAACCATAGAGACAATTACGAAATTCTCAAAGAGCATTGCAATTAGATCTGCTATACATCTAACATAAAACATCCATATCTTAATTAAACAAAACGTTTAATGACATGGATGGTACACATACGCTACTGTTATCAGTCGGATACATTTTTGATTGTCTTTCCGGAAAACGAAAAAGATTTGAAAAGATAAAAAAAATAAACATGGCGATGCCTATACACTAATACAATTATATACTTCATAAATTATAGATACGATTTTACCCATGAAATTATACTCTATACTTAAGCACATTCTGTTTAAAGCACAGACGACATAGAAACGTTTGTTTGGCCAACATATGACATATAAAAGGATTTCTTACATACGAGATATGAACAGAGGACCCAACATACGACATATCCAAAGAGAATCTCCATACAACAGATACCCAACATACGACATATCCAAAGAGAATCTCCATACAACAGATAACCTAATTTCATGCATACAGATGTGGCATACAAGCAGTGGCGTAGCGGGGGGGGGTGCGGGCCGCACTGGTGACACCATCCAAGGGGGTAGCACCAGTCGAAACATTACATAATTACAGATTGCTCATTCATTGGTCTCGGTATTTCTTCGGCGGATAAACGACTTTTCTTAAAAGTTAAAGAGCTTAACGAATACAAATTCTTAATTTATTGCACAATTAAAGTTGATGTAAAGAAATAACATCACCCAATACAATGGTAATAAAAAAATGTTGGCCAGGATTTAACATAATGCAATAAATTCTAACTTGGAAACACGTCACAAAGATAATCTAGTACAAACAACCCTCGGATACACATAGTAATTAAAACATTTTTCTTATTCCGTATGCAAGAACAAACACATTCATATTCTCGTACTTGCCGTATGGAATTCGGGCTTGGAATGGGTTGCCTGATCAAAACCAGGAAAACCGACACACTATCAACATTTAAAACTCTAGTAAAAATACAAGACTATACATAACCCATGGATAGGCGTATGATGCAATAGGTAACCTTCTGAATAGAAGGAGTGTCTGTTACAGATAAGTTAAGATAAAAATGCACGTCAACTTTCGTTGTGACTTTAAGCTTCATGTTTACTATTTCTGAGAACTACAGTTTTCGATAGATGCTGCAAAAAATTAAATCTGGCGGTTTCAAGTAACCAATCCGTTAAAACAAAACACTAGCTTCTAAGACAAAAAGTCTTCAAAGTCCTTTTTTGAAAGTTCCAGGAATGGATGGATGTATATGAGGAAATCCATGGGCTTGCGCTCCTTTGAATCGGCGGCACCAAAAATGCGGCGCAGTCTTCAAAAATTTACTAAACAATGAGACAACGAAGATTAATTTATGAAAAATTTGAATACTTTTTTAAAAATGTGATGTACTCTTTGAGCATCAGAGCCCAACGACCATTTTAGGGGCCGTCCATAAAATACGTCACGCTCAAGAGGGGGGAGGGGTGTAAGAAAGTGTGACCGTTTGTGACGTGGGGGAGGGGGCGTCCGGTCATGTGTGACGTCACGGTGTTTTATATTAAATTTTAATAATTTTGTTAATAAAAACACAATTTTTGTTCGAAAGAGTGACGTACTTTAGGGGGGGGGGTTGTCCAAGATTTGTAACAGTTTGTGACAGGGGGGAGGTAAACATGGTCAAAAATACCGTGACGTACTTTATGGACGGCCCCTTAGTATAGCATGGAAAGTGTTGGCGCTGTAGAAGAAACCGTTCATTCATTCAAAAGGATTGAACTCTGTGTAATCTCATTGGAGACTTAGAAAACAATGCACATGTTAATGTCTTTGTCCTTCTGTTTGTGATCTCATAGTTATCTGCATGCAGGAGGCAATAGAAGCCTCAATAGGTAGGCCTCAAAACTGTTTCTGCAGCAGAAGCGATGTCCCTTGCTGGAACATCCAACTGAAATTTAGTGGAACGTTCAGGTTTTAGAAGACGATGATAGGCGAACATGTAGTTAATAGTGGCTGGAGTATTTCTGCGAGAAGATAGTAGACAGAGGCTGGAGTGGACTGGTCGTGGTCATTCCAAAGTCCATATCAGATCAACATTTCAGATTTGGTTCTACTTTCGATTGAAAGTGATCAGGTGAAGAAAATAATTAAGTGTGATTATGTGATCGAGAAATTTGCAGCCTCAAAATATAAAGATGAGGAAAGAAAAAATTGGACCAAAAAAAAATTAAATAAAATTTAACACTATTCTTTGCTCCACGTTGTATACTTGTAACCTCTGACCTTTAGTTAATGTGTTTTGCTTTTTGTATCTTTATAAGTAGCTCTAATTCTTATTTAACAAGTACAAGCAAACAAATCCATAGTGGCGTGTGGCAGGGAATGAAACAATGAGTTTACCGCACCGGGTGACACCAACCTAAGTTACGCCCCTGTCTACAAGGAGCATGACCTAAAACTTAGATGTGGCATGATTTAGCCATCATGACATAGCTACTGTCTACAAGGGAAGTAAGTACACCATGACATAACTACTGTCTACAAGGGAAGTAAGTACACCATGACATACCTACTGTCTACAAGGGAAGTAAGTACATCATGACATAACTACTGTCTACAAGGGAAGTAAGTACATCATGACATACCTACTGTCTACAAGGGAAGTAAGTACATCATGACATAACTACTGTCTACAAGGGAAGTAAGTACATCATGACATACATACTGTCTACAAGGGAAGTAAGTACATCATGACATAGCTACTGTCTACAAGGGAAGTAAGTACATCATGACATACATACTGTCTACAAGGGAAGTAAGTACATCATGACATAGCTACTGTCTACAAGGGAAGTAAGTACATCATGACATAGCTACTGTCTACAAGGGAAGTAAGTACATCATGACATAGCTACTGTCTACAAGGGAAGTAAGTACATCATGACATAACTACTGTCTACAAGGGAAGTAAGTACATCATGACATACCTACTGTCTACAAGGGGAGTAACTACACGTTGATCGCGGGGTTAAAAACGGTTATTACTTATTAATTGAGATTGTAGCATTTTATTCGTGTCATGGTCAGGATAATGATTCGGTAATGATGTGATAATTCTTGGGTAGGTATGTTGTACTGATGAGGCAATGTTAATTATGGAGTTATTATTGAATAATGATCGAAAATGATGTCTTGATGTGCTAATAATGAGGTAGTGATGGTTTAAGTGTGCCGGTTATCCTTGAGTAAGGGTGGCATATACATAAGGTAACAGTGGGAAATGTCAAAATGAAATTTTAAGACACAAACATTCACTCAAAATGTGTGCCTGTAGATGTCATTAGTCACCTAAAGGTGAAAAGGAGAGAGAGAGAGAGAGAGAGATGAGATGTGAGAAAATGAGAGAGTGGAGAGGAGAGGCTAGATATGGAGAGAGGTAGAGGAGAGGTACGAGAATGAAAGAGGGAGAGGAGAGGCGAGAGAATGAGAGAGGGAGAGGAGAGATGCGAGAATGAGAGAGGGAGAGGAGAGGTGAGAGAATGAGAGAGGGAGAGGAGAGGTGCGAGAATGAGAGAGGGAGAGGAGAGGTGCGAGAATGAGAGAGGGAGAGGAGAGGTGCGAGAATGAGAGAGGGAGAGGAGAGGTGCGAGAATGAGAGAGGGAGAGGAGAGGTGCGAGAATGAGAGAGGGAGAAGAGAGGGGAGAGATTACTGAAAATTCTTTTCCCAATATCGCGTCACCAAAACGATAAACGAAACACAACTCTACTCTAATCTCCATTCAAACACAGGAATATTGAAAATGTAATCGTTATTTTAACATAAACCTGACTACGTAGATCGGCAATACGGCGTTAGTAGCAGATGCTATCAACTGGTCTTGTTCTGAGTTCATAGGCAGGTATTACCGCGCATGTTAGGAGCGGTGCTACAATATTGTGGGTATAGGGGGGGGGGCGAGAGGGGGGTGAGTCAACGAAACAGGAGAACTGGATCTCGGAGGTGGGTGGGTAAGGGAGCATCGGGGAAAACGGTTCTGTTTTTTAATGCTTTCTTTTGAGTGTGTGAGTGGGGTGTAAGTGAGTGAGTGAGTGTGTGTGTGTGTGTCGGTGTGTGTGTGTGTGTGTGTGTGTGTGTGTGTGTGTGTGTGAAGGGTGTGCAGGAGTGTGCGGGGTTTGGTTGTGGGGGCCATGGCAGCGAGAGTTACAGAAGGAAATGACTGGTTGTGATGTTGTGAACAAAGGGCCGCATCAGTCGGTAGGGGCAGAGTGCGGTGATTAAATATCTCGGAGGAGAATACACAGATCGTCAGCCGGATGCAATAGCATTGAGCCTTCCATGGTGCTATACGCAGTAATGGATTTTAAATATAAGATAAGACGGTCAAGCGTATTCATTACCTTAACTGTGGACTGGGAGGTGATATACATAATAACATTTTAAAAACGTAAAAAGATAGAGACTGTAAAATAAGGGTAAAGAATCATCTCATGCCTTAGGGTCAGTGATGAATCCATAAAAAAAATATCGATAATTATCACAAAAGAAAATATATAAAAATAGAAGAGAGACTTTTAAGAGCATCGTTCAAAAACAATCATAAAATAATTATATCAATATTTTTGGACATTTGAAAACAACAACAACAGCTAAAATCAACAACAAAATAAACTTTGTCATCAACTTTGGTCAAGCGGGAAACCTTTTCCAATATTGACATTTTATTTGCAGTGTTAAAGTAACTCTAAAACTTTGGCACGATATTTGATAGAATAATCGTAAAATGGAAACATACCTTAATCTTGAATTAATCCCAGCTAATCCCGTCCACAAGAGTGTATACTACAGCGTAGCCTAGCAAGTACAGGGGGTGATCAATTGATGATAGTCCGCTGTCAGAACAACACACACGTCTTTAAGAAGAAGCTCGTCCGTTCCGAACGTTGACTCGTCAGGAAATGATACAATCTGTTTTGGAAATGACTAACTGCGTAAGGAATTTTTTAAATGGGTAACTTTAAACGTTATCAAAGTAAATTCGCAGAGATTTCCTTACGAAAAATTTTGAAATTTTCCTGAAGTAATTTTTTTGAACAGATTTCCATAAGTTACTGTATGAAACGTTCGAATAATTTTACTGCTGAAAGTACCCATTTTCAATTGCTGTTTCTTGGTCTAATGGTACATGTGGTGCTGCATCTGCAGTTGTTTTTGTACATTATTATTTATGTCCAGAATCTTTTGGCTGTCATAGTGAGATCAGTGATTGGTGACCATTTAATGTACGAATTTGTATAAATTTTACTGCCAATCACAAAAGGTTCCTCTCTCCAACATTTAATCCTCTTTCTCTTATCTTTGTGTATCTGACAGAGCCCCCAAACTGCACTCGGGTGATCGAGATGTATATGTATATATATATATATATATATATATATATATATATATATATATTATATATATATATATATATATTATATATATATATATATATTATATATATATATATATATTATATATATATATATATATATATTATATATATATATATATGTTGTTCGGCCGTCGTGGTCGACGATGACCACTCTCATCAATGATGATATATTATATATATACACACCGTATATTGAGGCGAATAAGATGACTTAGCGTATAAGACGACCTCCTAATTTTCCTGTTAAAATAAAGGTTTTGAGCTATTTTCGCCGTAGAAGACCACCCCTATTCCAACGCTTTAAGTTTGAAACTGGCTTCATACGGTATTTCGATTGTTTTACATCTCGCCTGTAGCAGTGATCGTTTCGTTCAGCACACAGGGCTTTACAAAGTGAGTGCATGTTGATGTAAGTGAGGTACCGTTTGTTGTAGTCAGAGTGGTAAAAGAATGAGTGAAAGGGCAGAGGTCAGGGGTGGAAACCTCTAACATGGTGGGGTAAAGGAGACATGAGAAGCTCTAACCTACAGGAGGATTGAAGATGGTTTGGGGAGGAAGGAGGGGGGCTTTAACATACACACAAAGATAAGGAGGTGGGGTTAGAGGGCTGCAGGCAAAGTTAAAGGGACTGTGAATGTGGGGGGATGGGGGGCATACTAATATTGAGGCAGGTTAAAAGTGCACGTTAAGAGGGCTCTAGGATGCAGGAATTAAGGTAAGTAAACAACCATGTCTCCACCTATTGCAGGTATGGCGACCTTTGACCCTCCCTCCCATACCCCAACCTTTCTCTGCAAGACTTGACTCACTTTCTCTTATGTTCTCAGAAACATTCGTATTCTACACGAATTACGTCATCAAGAGTCCAAAAGGAACGCGAATCTGTCGAGTCAGAGGCCATTCTGTCAGACTACAGAAGCAATTTATAGAAGATCAACTGTAACACTTCAACATAATTAAACAATATTTAGTAATGGAACAGCAACTATATCATTTTAACGTAAGTGACAATCTACAGAACAGCAACTGTAGCGTTTTAACGTAAGTAAAAATCTACAGTACAGTAACTGTAACATTGCAACATAAATAACGAACTATAGAGCAACATATTTCAATTGTAGTGAGTCCGAAATATAAGGTTACGAAGTAACGAAAGGTTTGTTAAGATAAAATTTTAGCGGTGGTATAATATGGTTTTTAATTTTTTTCTCGGTGAATGGAAAATAAGTCGGTTCTCTTTTAATAAAAAGTGTAAGAGTATTCAACTCAACATTTTTCGAGAGGACATCTGTGGAACACGTGAGAAGCACTGTAAAAGAAAAACTCGATGTTTTCGTTTCCTTTTATTTAAATTGAATGAAACGTTTTTGTTTTTTCAATTATCATGCGAAACACTTCGTAAATGTCTGTAGTTTTTTGATGATTACCTTTCGTAATTCTTAGGAAATGTGCCAGTACTTGCTGTTAGAATATTATCTCCCTTGTTCTGAATTCATGTACTTCTTGAATAGCTGGCAGTAAAAAACAAATGTAGGCATTTACGCCAACATTATTATTATTTCCATTGGTATTTTTTCAAATTTTGTCTTTAATTGAAGGTGCTGCAGGTTAACACGTTTAATTAGTAAAGCCGCGAAGATGGTGAAATATTTGGAAAATTCATTGATATTACTTACTCCGTGGGGTTTCGCTTGAGTAATTATTGATAGAGTTGATCATTTTTGTGTTTATTCTAATAGTGCACATTAAGTGCGCCAATGTTTGTTGCAAAAAATAAATAATTACGTTTTCGTTTTGATTTATTTGTTGTATTCTGTAATTTGATAGGTGTGTTACTTATTTATTTATTAATAGTTTATTATTAACTTACAAGGCAATATTGGTTAAATTACTTAAATATCGCACATTAACAATCCAGGTAACCTAGGTGAACGTATATTACTGTATAACTGTAACTATCAGAGGAATCTAGGTAAATTATTATTATATTACTTTATCAGAGAGATCTAGGTAAACATCTGCCTCTAGAGATCTGCCTCTTTCGGCAGATTGTTTCCAAATGTCTGGAACAGAAGAGGCATTACCATCCAGACCAAGCTGAAAGTTTACAGGGCAATGGTGCTTCCCACACTGCTATATGCGTGCGAAACATGGGATGTGTATCAGCGCCATGCTAGGAAGCTTAACCACTTTCATACAACAAGCCTCAGGAAGATCCTCGGCATAAAGTGGCAGGATAAAATACCAGTAACAGTGGTACTGACCAAGGCAGGTCTCCCCAGCATCTTCACCCTCCTGATGCAGTCCAAGCTTCGCTGGGCATGGCACGTGGTCCGAATGCCAGACGAAAGACTGCCAAAGAGAATCTTCTATGGCGAGCTCCAGCATGGCCAGCGGTCCCACGGTGGGCAAAAGAAACGCTTCAAAGACACACTGAAAGCCTCGCTGAAAGCGTTTGCCATCAACCCAGACACGTTGGGACGTGCTGCAATGGACCGATCCACCTGGCGTTCTTCCATCCACGAAGGTGCCAAGTCATGCGAGGCAAACTGGATCACCTCCGCAGAAAAGAAGAGGCAAGCCTGAAAGGCTGGTACTGTCAACCCTCCTGGAGATGTCCCACTCGTCCCTTGTCCCTTCTGTTCCCGAACCTTCTGTGCAAGGATCGGCCCCATCAGCCATCTGCGCACGCACAAACAGAGCCAGTCCCAGCAACCCTCGGATGACTAGAGTGGTCTTCGTCGAATCGACGGACGAACAACTAACTACTAGGTAAACATATTATTATATTACTTTAACTACCAAGGTACTGCAGAGAGCGTATTTTGCTATATTACTTTAACTTTTTTAAATCATCTGGATAAACATAATGATACTACTTTCATAAGACATTCACGCATAGTGCTATTTTTAGAACAAGGCTTAACATAAAATAAAAAAAAGAAATCATGTTTCACAATGGCGAACGTGACACTGCGTTGAATATGTTTAAATATGTTATACAACATACGCAGACGATATAGCCCTGTTGGGTAGAAACCGTAATGACATAGTTAAAGCTTTCAAGGAACTTAAAAATGCCTCTGCCGAAGCTGGTCATGTTATAAACGAACCGAAAACAAAATATATGATTATGTCACGAAACACCCATGCTGATAATAACATCACCATAAACAATCACAAATTTGAGAGAGTTGCTGCATTCAAGTATTTAGGACCAACTATAAATGAATACAATGAGATAATTTCGGAGGTGAAAGAAAGGTTAACAGCAGGCAACCGCTCCTACTTCAGCTTACAAAAACTTCTAAGAAGCAAACATTTCTCATAGGGAACAAAGAAAATAATATACACCACGATTATAAGGCCAGTAGTAACGTACGCTATTGAGACTTGGACCCTGACCAGAAAGGCAGAGAACCTACTCAACATTTGGGAGAGGAAAATCCTCCGGAAAATGTATGGTCCTGTGATAGAAAATGATATCTGGAGAATTCCTACAAACCAAGAGCTATACCATCTGTACAAAGACCCTCCCATCATCACAAGTATTTAAAAAGGAAGACTATGCTGGGCAGGACATGTTGAAAGGATGCCAGAGTGTAGAGCACCAAAAATTATTTACAGGCAGAAACCAGGGGGCAGACGACTCACTGGTCGCCCAAGACTGAGGTGGATCGATGATGTGGAAACGGACCTACAACAGCTGGGGGTTCGGGCATGGAGAAGGAAAGCCATCGATCGATCCGAATGGAAGGATGTGGTGGAGCAGGCCAGGGCCCTACATGGGCTGTAGCGCCACTGATGATGATATTATTCAACACGTCATTTTAAGTACCCAATTATTATGGGGAAGGAGAGGAGCAAGACAAAAAAAAGAGTTAACATCTCAAAGCCTATTCATTTCGTTTAGACTTTAGACCACGAACTTACTGTCATTTAAACGTTTAGACCACGAGCTTACTGTCATTTAAACGTTTAGACTTTAGACCACGAACTTACTGTCATTTAAACGTTTAGACCACGAACTTACTGTCATTTAAACGTTTAGACCACGAGCTTACTGTCATTTAAACGTTTAGACTTTAGACCACGAACTTACTGTCATTTAAACGTTTAGACCACGAACTTACTGTCATTTAAACGTTTAGACCACGAACTTACTGTCATTTAAACGTTTAGACCATGAATTTACTGTCATTTAAACGTTTAGACCACGAACTTACTGTCATTTAAACGTTTAGACTACGAACTTACTGTCATTAAAACGTTTAGACCACGGACTTACTGTCATTTAAACGTTTAGACCACGAACTTACTGTCATTTAAAAAGGGCCCATAACTTGGTGTTTATCAAACACTCTGTGATTTTGAAAATCATAAAATAGTTTACCTAAAGGTAGGTTGTGACTTAAGGTTGGTCCACACCTCTCAAATGCTCGCCAGCATTTGATCAAACATCACACGAACGTACTATAAAATACGTGGACCAACCTTTAGGCGCTGCTTTGCTATAAATATTGATATGCATCTATCTACTAACGCCTTTGGCGAATCTCCATTCCGTGTTAGATTTTTAAAGATGTTTATAATAGGTTAGTGCGCTGGTTCTCAACCTTGGATTACTATCCCCTTTGTTTTCTCGATGACGTTATATCAAGCGGGTGACCGAAGTTTCACAAAAATTGAGGCGTAGGTAAGTTACAATAAATATTTAAGACATTTCTTTTCAGTTTGTTACAAATGTTTCTATGTTTAATCTATTTATTTAGATGGTCTTAATTTTTATATAATTAATTTATGTTATATTGTCTCAGTTTGTATGTGTTCAATTTATATGCTAATATTGACATTGTTTTTATAATTAATTGATATGTTTATATAATCTTAGATTTTATGTTTAATTGATTTGTTTATATTGTCTCAGTTTTTATATGTTTCATTAATATGTTTATATTGTCTCAGTTTTTATATGTTTCATTAATATGTTTATATTGTCTCAGTTTTTATATGTTTCATTAATATGTTTATATTGTCCCAGTTTTTATATGTTTCATTAATATGTTTATTTTGTCTTATTTTTTTTGTACGTTGTTTAAACTTTAAAAGGGCCAGCTTCCATAATCAGGTGTGTTAATTTATTTTAAAATTTTCTGGGAACGTCGTACGATTAATTATTCTACAGACTCCTGTACCTGTCCTAACGCCTATTGCTGCTTACGTAAAATCTGGTCAGAAATTCTGTTGCTACTGGTTCAATACTCGCTTCCAGGAGGGAAAAAAAAGGAGAAGATAACTCATTTCTTGTAATATTGAGACGCGGACATCCGGGGCTTGTCTCAAATTACCTGGATTGGATTTTTTCTTAAATTCAAGAAGCTGTCATACCTGTGTTTTACCATTTCAATTTTCACTCTCCACATCCGTAGCCGAATATTTTTTTAAAATATTTAGTCTAAAATACTAACTTGTTACTAAAACCCTTTGCTAAAAGATCCCTAGGTGATTTGACTAATGTGCAAAGTTTTACAGTATCAAATTTTTGTTAGTTTTTTAGGCGTCTTTAATTGGAGTGAAAACACTTTTAGGAAATGAAATAAAGCAGCTGAAATACTTGAAATAAACACTATTATTTTATTATCTCCTTTATTCACTCAAGCAAATAGATGTCAACATCCTTTAACCATGTCTGGTGCTAATCTGGCGCCAGTCTTTCATTAGATTCTACTGGTATGTATACACATTAACAAGGTTCATCTGATATCATTATCTACAAGAAAAATTTAAAGAAAAAAATGATAACGAATGTTTGTTTTTTTACATTGCTGTCATTTATATTACTCATATTTTATGTACACATTTTTAAAAGTAAAACAATCCATGTAAAACATGTGTGGTGGGGTGGTGTAGCAGGGGACTCAGCCCTGTTTTGGTAAACACAAGTCATGCGTTGTTATCGAAAAAAAACCTCATTGTATATTATTAATATCGTACGGAAACCTTTTCGATGCACAGTTCTGTCAATACGTACACATTTTGAAAACGTTTAAAACGGAAAGAAACTGACATTTAGGGTAAAACACTTATATTCCCTACGTGTTGACTGGTTATCGCCAACACGTCAATTGGTCTGTCAATCCTCCTTGACCCCAACAAACTCGCGGGATGACTTTCCACTTTGTGAAGAGCGTTCTGCCCGACGGCCCCCAGAACGATTGTTCAAGATCGTGTCTCTGAGCAGATGGCACTAAAATCTCAAATATGGATGGCCATAGAAATCGTATGCAGAAATGCCTAGTTCCGATGACGTCAGCTAATGACGTAATAGGCCTCCCGCCTCCTGGAGCGCGACTTCGTGATCAGGTCGGCCTGCTGGTCATTCAGAGACTTGATGGGTAACGACAAGGTGTCCCGTCTCCCCCTCGCACCCGCCGCCGCACCGCCCTCCCCGATGTCTTCGTCCGAGCTACACAGCCCGGGCTTCTCGACGTGGAGCGTGGACTTGGTCAGCCCGTGGACGGTGGCCAGCCTCCTCTCGCTCCTGCAGTAGGAGTAGAGGTCCTCGAACACGGCAACGATCTCGTCCACGGTCTCGCTGACGGAGACCTCCCGGAAGTAGTCGCAGCCCAGCTGTCTGCTGCGCGTGAGGCCCTCCTCCGGCACGACCATCCGGTCCCTCTCCTTGTCGACCTTGTTGCCGAGCAGGACCACGGGGACGGCGTTGGTCAGCTCGGAGTTGGGAGTCAGCGCCCGACTTTTTGTTGCGCCGCCTGGACAGGGCGTTGACGAGGAACTTGAGGCGGCTGCACTCGTTGAAGCTGCAGCGGTCGGTGACGTCGTACATGAGGATGACGGCATCGGCCCAGCGTATCTGCTCCTTGAGTTTGCTGTTCTCATCCTAGCAACGATAGTAGGAGTAATAATTGTAATACCAATAATGATATTAATAATAATAAAAAAATAATGACGATGATAATAGTGATAATAGTAATAATAAAAAATAATGATTTTGATAACAGCAACAATATTAAGGGGCCGTCCATAAAGTACGTCACGCTCCAGAGGGGGGAGGGGGTGTAAGAATGTGTGACAGTTTGTGACAAGGGGGAGAGGGGGGTCCGGCCATGTGTGACGTCACGGTGTTTTATATTAAATTTTAATTATTTTGTTAATAAAAACAACATTTTTGTTCAAAAGTGTGACGTACTTTAGGGGGGGGGGTCCGAGATTTGTGACAGTTTGTGACAGGGGGGAGGGGGAGTTAAAATATGGTCAAAAATAGCGTGACGTACTTTATGTACGGCCCCAAATAATAGTAACAATAATAAATAAGAAAACGAGGATGATTATACAGCAGAAATAATGATAAGCTTGTTACGATTTAATCATAATGTCATTTAAATGTGTTGAAAGTATTTTAAAAAATTCAACACTTCACTAAGTTATAAATGAATTTCTTAGCTGTATGAGTTTAAAGATATTTAATTTTCTCCACTACATCTTAACGCCTGATTATTTGTTTTAAAAGAAAGTCTTTTTAAAAAAGTATACATTAATTTGTTTCTATTTATTTTGTAGTTGCCGTTTGGAGAAGGAGAACGAGTGCAGCGACATCAACCTTCAAGACCATAAAGCACAATCATGTAAGTCTATGCATGCAAGACCTAACATCTTCAAAGGTAGAGTATTTCCCAAATAATACACATTGTTACCCTAATTTTTATAATAGCCTCGGGTCAGTGCTCACCTCACCAGCGGTGTCCCACACCTCAAAGTCAACAGGTAACCCTTGAATCGTACGCTGGCAGGTGTAGACGCGCTCTGAAATAAAAAATTTCATCTTTACATCCAGAATCTTCAATTTAAAAGTTTAAATAAAGAGTTGTTTTATTTTAAACTGAACTTCATCATCACGTCGCTTTCATAAGATTAATTACTAATTATTAATTTTAAATATTACAATAGTTTCAAATGTTATGATCTGACGTGGGTGAAATTTATGTTTTAACTTAAATAATTCACTTTTTTTTAAAATCGAAACTTATTGTACAGGAGAAGTCGGGTGTGAACAAAATGTGCAGCGTAGGTGTGAATGTGATTCATAAACGGAGCTGAGATTTAGCGGCTATTGTGATTGAGGATTGTGAGAAACATGCGAGAGCAAATAACGTGTTTATTTTTAAATCCTTTATATTAACTCGTGGTGTCTGCGGCCGACCGACCGACCTTGTCGCCAAAACTTTTGATCGATTTTTAACCCACTTGCTCGCAAGATAGCGAGCTGAAATTTTGCAGGCAGTTTCGTACCGATGATAAAAACAATGTATCAAAATTTCAGATCGATCGCATGTACCGTAATTAAATTATTGATTTTTTAGATTATTTTATTTATTCCTATGTATCATGCTATTTTTTGAGATAGGGCGTCGCGGTGCGTATTATTATTATATTGAACAACCTTTCTGTCGCGCAATAAGGTGCGTATTTTATTGACAGCTCTTTTTATAAACATATTCCTGATCGGTGCGCATTATATTAAACATGTTTTACGACACAGCTGCAATTTTGTATTTTTGGATGGTCTTGCGCTGCGTATTATAATGAACATTCTTTTAGTTACTTCTCGTACATAGTCTAAAGGATTTATAGTGAAAAACTTGGTTTTTTACGGGTTTTTCTTATTATTGCTTTAATTGTTTAGGCCTACAAATAAAGCATTAAAATCACTGTCGTTCGCAACCTTATGTCGTATTGCTTGTCGATTGTGTGTGACAGAATTTAGCGAGTTGATTTGAGAATACCGTAAACCCATACGAGCTGCCAATATTAAGAGCGTTCAGACGGATGGCAAGGTTTTAACGTGGAACAGCGGGGATTAAAAGTTTCTGACCTCACCTGTCTGGGTTAATAATTTCTCATCAATAATGTTCTAATTTGAATTTTAAAAAATCTAAATTAATCTTTTCATTTGACCCAATTTCTTTTTAGTTTCAAACATCAGATCAACATAGAAGTTGAAGTACCAGGATGTTCACAGTATTTTCGCTATTTGTGAATTTTTTGAAAGAGCAAGTTGTCATGGAAACACTACTACACTAAAAAAAATGTACGAGCCCTTACCCAAGTTTGGATCGTAGTCGACAATATAACGTCTCGTTAGGAAACGAACTGTCAGTGCTGAAGAAAATAAAAGAGAAAATCTTCAGTGAAGATTTTTTTCATTTCCATAATTCTCTAAGATTTTTTTTTCATTTCCGTAACTCTCTCAGCTTTTTTTCCATTTCCATAATTCTCTAAGATTTTTTTTTCATTTCCATAATTCTCTAAGATTTTTTTTACATTTCCGTAACTCTCTCAGCTTTTTATTCATTTCCATAATTCTCTAAGGTTTTTTTCGTTTCCATAGTTCTCTATGATATGATTTTTTTTCATTTCTAATAATTCTCTAAGATTTTTTTACTTACTGTAATACTTTTGGGCAGGGAGCAAACTGTAATAATTAATGGATCTAAATCTGCACCAATAAAGGTTAGCTCAGGAGTTCCACAAGGAACTGTGCTAGGTCCCTTACTCTTTTTAATTTATATAAATGATTTACCCAACAACATCTCAAAAGGTACAAAAGTTAGGTTATTTGCTGATGATTGTATAATCTATAGAACAATTAAATCAGAACAAGATAGCAAAATTTTACAAAAAGACTTAGATGAATTGATAAAATGGGAAACTAACTGGAGTATGTCTTTCCACCCAGAAAAGTGTCAACTGTTAAGAGTAACAAAGAAAAAGATACAAATAAATTCAAAATATTACATTCATGGAAAAGAACTGACCCAAACTTAAGATGCAAAATACTTAGGAGTCTTAATAAATGAGAAACTATCATGGAATCCCCATGTCAATGAAGTTATTAAAAAATCAAACAAAACCTTAGGCTTTATAAAAAGGAACTTTAACAAATGTAATAGAGATATAAAACTAAAATGCTACCTCACTTTGGTGAGACCTGTACTAGAATATGCGTCTTCTGTATGGGACCCATCCACCAAAGAAAACATTGATAAACTAGAACAAATTCAAAAAAGAGCTGCCAGATTCATTACTGGAGAATATTCAAAACTGACAAGAATAACACCATTAGTTAAATCATTAAACCTTGAAACACTAGAGGATAGAAGAACCAAGAGCAAAGTAGTAATCATACATAAAGCAATTAATTCTAATTTAGAAATACAACACAAATATAAATTAATACAACTTATTCCGTATGCAAGAACAAACACATACAAATTTTCATTCTTCCCGTCCGGAATTCGGGCGTGGAATGGGTTGCCTGAAGAATCCAGGAAAACCAACACTTTATCAACATTTAAATCTCTAATAAAAATGCAGGACTAAACACAAACCATAGATAAGCGTAGGACGCAATAATCTTCTGTATAGAAGGAGCGTCTGTAAACAGATAAGATAAGATAACATTTTGTTTACTTTTTTTTTGTTATTAGACAAAGTGAATATTGAAAACGTTGTTTGTTTCGTTACCAATAACGATAATCCAGTAAAATAAATATATCGGAATGTTCATTGCTTGCCTCGCTTAATTTAAATCCCATTGAATTAATTCTACAAAGAAATGCTGCAGCAGCTTTTCCCTAGCACCGCAACTATAGGAATTAAATTAAACAATGTAGTGATGAGCATTTTTCTTGTGTTTCGTTTTACATGCTTCCTCCTAACATTTTTAATTAGATTCATAAATTTTATATCTATCTACGCGGCCGGATGCAGTATGAACCCATATTATTTCAGAGCAAGCACCGCCTCTTGTATTAATTATAAGCGCTATCGTATAATAAATAGCACGTACCAGTTTTGCCGACTCCATTTTGACCTAGAATGACCACACGGAATGGTTTGTTCCGAGAATTGATGATGTTGATCTTTTTCAGCAGACGTAGAGAACTGACCGGCGAAGACATGGCGTCACGAGTATTGGCTGAAACGAAAACCGATCAAATATTCAAAGAAAAATTGTCTGGTTTGAGGCTAAGATACAAATAGGTCAAGATGACATTAACACACACGCATTAAATGGTAGATCATATGGACACAGTTTCAGGAAGGACTGAAAAATTATATCTGATGTAGGACAGGGTACAGTCGGACCTCGCTTCGTCGACCTTCCTTAAGTTGAAAACCTCCCTTTATCGAAATAATTCTTAGTTCCCGGTCAAATTCCACTATGACCTATGTATTTTAGATCTCCTTAATTCGAAGATTTTTTTTACTTCCAACCTCCGTTAGTCGAATTTTCCAAGGCGTTTTGGGTTATTATTCTTGGGCGAAATTTCAGAACACGAGTTCCGTGTAACTAATCCGCGTCCCTTTGGTGCTTTCTGTAAGTCTTTTTAAAAATAAAAATCTTACTTCCCCCATCCTTCTGTGGTAGGGAGATAAGTGTGAAAGGAGGGGGGGAGGGGAATACTTTTTCTGTAAAATTAAGCTGTTTGATTGTACTTTTCGATAGTACAGTACTGTACTACATGCATCCATATAAAACGATAATGTAATAAACGGTTATAATTAGGGGTTGGCCGGATATGGTTTTTACTATTTGCCGGCTCCGGATAGTTTGACCCTAATATTTTGCGGATCCGGATATCTCGACTTTTAAGTGTAAGAGCTAAGGTGGTGTACTTTACTACTTTCTATTTAGTATTTGATACTATTTATCAAAATATTTATTATCCAACATATGGAGAGTACCTGCTATTTACAATGACAGTCTGTGACACTGTCAACGTCAGCGATGAACATTTTACAATGAATTGAATGAACGAACTTGAACAAAGTTCAACGAACTGAGTAGTGTGTACCAAGCGAACAGTGGTGTACTGTGTGTGTAGTGTAATGCACAAGAAGTCGTGACCTAGAGCCATAATTAAACTGTTCTTTTATTCTGAAAATTTAAGTTTAATATGTTGTTAATTAACTTAGTTTGTTATCTTATGTAGTAAAGTAATATCTATACTCGTAACTTTTTAACTTAATATTTTTTCTCGTATTGAAATTGATTGTTATACTATATTTTGCATGGATTTGAATGATTTCATGATCAACGCTTGTTAATTTGTTTATTTTGTTATACAGTATATTAATAATTTAATGTATAACTTAATTTGTTACTTAAATTATTTTGTATAATTGTTATATTCACAATAGTCTACAGTTTAAAAATTATAAGACTGAATAAGATATAACACGTGAGACAAGTAACATTTTTATTTTTAAGATCGCAAATCAAATCGCAATTGCAAATGCCATTTGAAGTTCAACGGAAAAAACAACAAAGACTATTAAATTATTACGATATAATTTATATCATATAAGTAAAATGTTTTAATGTAATTACTGAGTTGCAATTATTGAATGACTGACTACTGTCAACGTACTAGTCAATGACAAAGAAGTTAAAAACGAAAGCAAACACTCAGCCTGTCCCTGTCTCTAAGGCTACTGTTTCAGAGCCGTCTTAACGCATAGGCCTGTTGGGCATTTGCCCGGGGGCCCACGAGCATAAGGGCCCCAAGGGAGTATGTTTATTTATATATATTATGTATATATATATTTTCCTGCGGGGGCGGGGAGGGGGGCGGTTGCACTCTTTCTTTGCCCTGGGGCCCAACACTATTTCTTTATTTCTTTGCCCGGGGCCCAAATGGTGTAAAGACGGCTCTGTCCTGTTTAACTATAAAGTTTATAGTATAAACTAATAATTACAAATTAAACTTAAATTATTATTTTTTTAAAATAAAATTATTAGTTTTTTAACATAAAAGTATTAGTTTTTAATAGGGCTGTTAACGATTAATTTAAATTTAATCGTTAACTTTTGAAAAATTAACGATTAATTAATCGTTAATTTCGATTAAAACCAAAATTTGAAATTTTTGGTGTCATAAGTAACATTTATTAAAGTACTTTGTCGAAAATCGAAATAACACGAAATGTCTTCTTTATATGACATCTTTTAACCAAAAACGCAAACATACAAGTGACATTACGTATTTGGTTCAAGTGAAGAGCGGGTCTTAAAGGCAATATAACCAGCCGAGCTCAACAATTGTTCACATTGCTTTAGATTTTCTAGGCTGAAGTTTCTAATACTGTAGTGGATGTTTGGTTTGCAGGTGATATGTAAGCAAAGTGTTAGAACCATGGTAGCAATGTTCCCTTTAAGCAGCGTGGATGCCCAGATATTTGACCGACGCCACGAAGGAGTTTAGAATCACCACGCAGCAAATTTTGTAAAATATTGCACACAAAAAAGGATGTTGTGCAACTTTGCACACGAGTTTTTTTTTAAAAACTTTGCACACGAGCCATCGAGGGAACATTGCATGGTAGGCAAACGATTTCTCTCAATGGACACGATAACATGTATCAACATTTTGAACATTCACGTCAGTCAATTGCTTAAAACCAAAATGTTCGTGTAATCGTCCGGAAATTAGTTTATATTTATCGGGCAAAATATGTTACTTTTTGACTTCCCCAGTACATTTATAAGTGTTGGGTCGATTAATCGTTAATAAAATTTTAATCGTTAAAATTTTTTAATGATTAATCGAGAAATTAATCGTTAATTTCCGCAGCCCTAGTTTTTAATATAAAATTAAATAATTCTTTACAACATTGATATCCGGATCCTATCCGGATCTGCAATAAGAATTAATTGGCAAATCCGGATAGTGGCGGAAATCCTGATATCCGGCCACCTCCAAGTTATAATTCAGTAATTAAGACGCAAAAACACTTTCCTTGATTAACCTGCGCCTATTACGCCATTTTCCCTAACTCGAAAACTCCGTAAGTCGAATTTTTTTCCGGTCCCTTTGAGGTCCGAGTGTATAAAACTTAAAAATAGGGGAAGAATATGATCAGAGTAAAAACAAAATGATACAGGGTAAAACCGGAATTTAAGTGTTAAAAAGGATATTAGATGATAAAAAGGGGTATAAGATCAAACAGGGTATGAGAGGGTCAAACAGGGTATGAGAGGGTCAAACAGGGTAATAGAGGGTCAAACAGGGTAATAGAGATAAAACAAGATATAAGAGGTTAAAATTCGAAGTTAAAGTGTTAACAAGGGTATTAGAGGGTAAAACTGGAAGCTTAAATGTTAAACAAGGTATTAGTAGGGGGTAATATTTAGTAAAACAGTGTGTTAGAGAATAAACAGGGTGTTACAACAAGTAAAACAGGGAGTTACAGGGTAAAATATGGTAATAAAGTGTAATACAGGAAATTAGATGGTTAAAAGGGGTATGTCAGAGGTAACTAATTGAGTTAAAAGTTAAAATATCTTGTTAGAATACATTAAATACATTACAGTAAATGACGTTGTACATGTGGATTAAATGTCCGCACACGATTAGAGATTGGTTCGTAAAACTAATTTCACAGTAGGCAATCTTGGTTAATTACTCTTTTCTATAACAGCTAACACATGACCCACTAACCTGTCAGAGGACTGTACACGTCATACCACCATTACACAAAGCTAAGCTATTAAATGTTAATTGGTGTTGAAAAAAAGTGTTTCAACTTTTAATCTGCCTTAAATTTTAATAAGTAATATTCAAAGAAAACATGCACAGTTGTGTAATTGAACTCTTTATGTGAACAAAGTATAGGACATGAATGAGGAACAATGTTGAACTAGTTTTATATTTTTAAAACAAACTTTAAAAGTCTGCACCTAATGTTTTAGTAATAATAACAATAGCTATTTATGTAATGCAGGTGTCAATTCATACTGAACGTTCATAGCGCAAGAACACAAACGATGGTAACAGAAAGACATGAGTGGGGGGGGGGCTCATGTTAATGAAGAGAAGAGATAGTGGAGGCAACAGAGTTGGATAATAATTAGGAATCAGAGTAATGACTCGTCAACAGACTATTTCCATTATTTGAAAGCCTGAAAAAATTGCGTAAGACTTTTGAGAAATATTTATTGTATTCAATTTTTTAAAAGTTATTTAAACTAATCGTCAAGGAGAGGTATTCTTTAATTTTGACCATCGTGGTTCAGAGTGAGTCAAAACGATATCTTGATGAATTTATGTCACATTTTATTGCATTGACTGTGGCCTTGAATTAAAGTAAAGCAAAACACTGCAAGAAGTGTTGACTCACTTTTGTCTCTGCAATCGACGCTGTGTTAGACCTTACGTTAGTTTTAAGCTCTCTCTAAATTCAAGTACAATAACAAAAGTTTTGATGATTTCCTCAATCAAACAGGAATAAAAGTATAGATACTTAAATTATTCGAAATATGATTATATTACCTAAAAGTCACACATAAAAATAAACAATACAAAGTTAAGACATGAAGAGAGACTGGTATATAACTGAAGAGAGACTGGTATATAACTGAAGAGAGACTGGTATATAAATGAAAAGAGACTGGTATATAACTGAAGAGAGACTGGTATATAACTGAAGAGAGACTGGTATATAACTGAAGAGAGACTGGTATATAACTGAAGAGAGACTGGTATATAACTGAAGAGAGACTGGTATATAAATGAAGAGAGACTGGTATATAACTGAAGAGAGACTGGTATATAACTGAAGAAAGACTGGTATATAAATGAAGAGAGACTGGTATATAACTGAAGATAGACTGGTATATAAATGAAGAGAGACTGGTATATAACTGAAGAGAGACTGGTATATAAATGAAGACTCGTCCTACCCAATACATGAGTGGCTTTGTGTCTGTTTAATCCTTGGAATGATATTCTTTTCATATTACAAAGACAGGTATAACCTCCGATAGCTGCGTGTCAATGCTATATAACTGACATTAACCAGACGTGTCGGTACTGTACTTACCACTGGTTATATGACGTCATTTCATTCATGGTCTCTTTTTATCGGTCACTGACGTCCATAACCCAGGTTGTTTACGTCATTAATCAGATCAGGTGTTGCCTCGGACGTAGACAGGTGTTTAATTAACATTGATGAGAACGACAGAATGTATTCACTAATAACAATAAAACGCGTGCCACACTCTCTATTCCAATGCCTTTCCTTTGCGTGTTGACAGCGTTCCATAGGATGATTCGGTCAACGAGACCCTATTGACCTATCGATCGCACCTAAATAATCAGATAATTAACTGTAGCATGAACGCGGTAAACTGAATGCAGTTTTTATTTTTGAGCACTGAGACTAATCTCCCGGCATGCATACCATCGGTGTGCACAGCTGATCCACGGGTCACAGGTTGGAAAACGTTACGTTTAACGTGTTTAAATATGTGACACAACTTGATGGAGTAGACTCAATGGTATGTAGATATATACACAAGTATATATATATTATAAAGATATGGCTAGAGAAGAAATGGGACTAGATACAGAATATGTCCCCTTTCTCAAATTTTAGAATGTTATTTTTACTTTGAAAAATCAACCCAAAAAGTTTCTGACACATGGGAAAATCTTTAAAATAAAATTTCAACCATTTTGTTAAATGTCAGCTATTCCAATGATGCGTTCGATATCAATATTAGCCACTACACCTATTAAAAAATAATTTATTGGTTTCTCCAAAATTTTCAGTACCCAATTTAACAGAGAGCCATAAACATCATGTTAGCAATCCAGATGTTGGTAACATGCTATGCTGCACAGAGAAATAAAACTTACCTGAATTTAAAATTAAAAAAAACAAAACACCCAGTGCATTAGAGCATATTTATATCATCCCACATGCGACAAGCGGTGTTAGCAAGTGCCCATGACTTAAAGAGTGAGACCGAGTGCTAAATGGGTCAAACTCACACCGTCCGAGTCGTCCTGCCATTGACATGAATTTTTAAAAAACAGTACTGTAAGACCTCCAACAACAAGGAAGCCATGGTCCTATGCAATCAAATATTTGAAAGATGTCAGATATTATAAACAGAACATTGTATGATGACATTTGTCTTAGAAACCAACACGTAACTAAGGTATTAGTATTACTTGATTTAAGATATATATTAAAAATGTGCAATCATTTTTTACATCGAGGCTCGAGGTTTTGTGTTCTGTGCAAGGGTTGATCATTCATGCGCAATCAAAATGTCATACAAAGTGTAGAGAACTCCGTAGTTTGTTAGTGTTACTGCGCTTACAAAATGATTACTGGCTAACGAAGATTACATTGTTAAATATAGATGGAGTTATATCCCAGGATATAGGATGCAATACCATACTTCCTTGTCTGACATTAGAAAAACAGACTTCAGCATAAATTATCCTAATAACCAGTGTGTATGTAATTCAACTTTTATATGTGAATCTGCCAAGATCCTGAGCCCCGGGGGTAAGTCGACACTTGCATTTCATGTTTCGGTGACAGCTGCTCCATCGGATTTCACTCTCCACCGGATCTGAATATTGGACGCGTTATGCGGAGTTGTGTAAGTGTTAGTCAATTTTTATAGCGTGTAAACATCTCAAATTTGATTTTACTTAATACGACAAAATACAACGCAGTAATTTCCTTGTAAAATTTTCAACACTCCTGAGCCAGTCTTTCGTGGAAAGTTGTCATTTATGCAATAAAAATATTTTTTGTAAAGTGTTGATGAAGAACATTCAAGATATATTATAAGTTACAAAATTCAATCGTGACTTTCCAAATATTTTTAAATAGTTGAATCCCCTCAAAGATTGGCTTTTTGTGAACTGTACCTCAATATGCCTTATGCCTTAACATGCAGATCTACTGCTCGAAAATCGTTCGCATTTTCATTTAATTAATTATTCCGAAAAAGATATGGTTTGATACAAATATGGAGCACTTTTTGGCGGAATGGGGCGGTGGCTAAATGAGAGTAAAAATTTATAAATGGTTCCAGATGCTTTATCTTATCTTATCTGTTTACAGACGCTCCTTCTATACAGAAGATTATTGCGTCCTACGCTTATCTATGGTTTGTGTTTAGTCCTGCATTTTTATTAGAGATTTAAATGTTGATAAAATGTTGGTTTTCCTGGATTCTTCAGGCAACCCATTCCACGCCCGAATTCCGGACGGGAAGAAGGAAAACTTGTATGTGTTTGTTCTTGCATACGGAATAAGAAAGGTGTTTTTATCCTTATGTCCATATGAGGGTTGTATTAAGTTATCTTTGTGTTGTATTTCTAAATTAGAATTAATTGCTTTATGTATGATTACTACTTTGCTCTTGGTTCTTCTATCCTCTAGTGTTTCAAGGTTTAATGATTTAACTAATGGTGTTATTCTTGTCAGTTTTGAATATTCTCCAGTAATGAATCTGGCAGCTCTTTTTTGAATTTGTTCTAGTTTATCAATGTTTTCTATGGTGGATGGGTCCCATACAGAAGATGCATATTCTAGTGCAGGTCTCACCAAAGTGAGGTAGCATTTTAGTTTTATATCTCTATTACATTTGTTAAAGTTCCTTTTTATAAAGCCTAAGGTTTTGTTTGATTTTTTAATAACTTCATTGACATGCTTTACAATAATAACGAACACTCATAGAGGCCATTTTGTGGTGCCCCCCCCCTCGGGCCAATGTCTTACACCCAACTTTAGAATTGTGACAATGTCAAACATCCTACGTAAAATATTAACGTCAGCAAATCGTTGTCAATGGATCAGGGTCATTCCGGAAGTAGATAATAAACACTTAACTCCAATTCTTGCCATGTAGGGTGCAGCACCCAGCAGTTAAAAACACGGGATTACGTACTAACAACAAGCTGGGAAAATCAATCTACTTTGGATTGCGTGAAAATATTATTGTTTGTTGGCGATAATTGTACCGGCCACGAAGCATTGAGTCAGATGAGTCCATGACAACAAGGGCAGTAAGTTGGCCAACAGGTTGTCGCTAAGCTTGACTAATAACACCATGATCTACCTGTTAGGTTATATCTGCTACCGAGGAATTGGGGAGGGTTTTATTTGGTTTCATTTAAACTGAAAGGTAAAATTAACGACAGGCGCGACAAGCGGCAAACATTTTAAAAATAACTTTTCAAATGAAAAACGTTTGATTTGTTTTTTTTACTCCATCATAAGTGTTCTACTCCAGTGGCGTAGCTAGCGTAAGGGCTACCCTGGGAGAGGGCAGGCAAGAATTTGCCATCTTCTTCAATAGTCATAGTTGCTGGGAATAAATTAGTCAAATAGTTGCAAAAGAACTGTGACACTTTGATTCATAATTAAACAGAAATGCTATTCTAGAATTTATCCTAAAAGTTTCTGTTAATTTACTCAAGCTCCTAGAACAGCGGTCCGGAAACTTTTTGTCTGAGAGAGCCATAAACACCACATATTTCGAGACGTAATTCTGTGAGAGCCATACATATTTCTTACAATTAAAAATTCAAGTAAATGTGTGCATTTTGTGTAATTTCAACACTAAAAGCACAATAATTATGCTCTGCAATCTTTTTAATAACACTGTCATGCTGTTGCTAAAATAATCAATATTGAGTATTACTTACCATTAATGCGACTTATGGTGCTGCATGGATTTACTTATGGCTTTGTAGTCTGGTTGATACGTGGTGAGGTTAAGCTTCATGCAGGCGTTGAGACTTCCATCCCTTAAACATTATCGGTGGTTGGTCTTGATGTTCTTTAGATGTGAGAAAGACTGCTCGCATGCATACGTAGAGCCAAACATTGTCAGTACAGCAATACTCACACGCTGAAGTGTGTTGTATGTGACGAGTAGCGCGTTCCAAGTTTTGACAATCAGCTGGTCTGCGTGTTGAAGTTTTTTTCATTTCTGACCATTTGTGTTGGCTGGCCAACTCTGGTTGCTGTCGTGCAAGTCTTTCCAAATCTTCATTCAGTGACTTGAACGTATTCATCCACATGTCTGAGGCCTTCAGGTCAGCAGCTTGGAGCTCAAAATCTCTGACGGAGACTCCGGGGATGCAACTCAGGTCAGTGCTGTCCACTGCACACTCGTGTGGATCGGTGATGAACTTAAAGAGCCGGGTGTGCTCACGAAATTCACCAAAGTGCGCTTGAAATGACTGCAAGAGATTGGACGTGAAGCATGCTAGCTGCTGAATATTAAGATGTTGAGCAGGGTCACTTGATGTGCACATATCTTTGAACTCTCCCAGTTTTTCAAAGTGTAACAAACGACCTGTTTCAATGTCAGCAATGAAGAGTTCTAGCTTGTTTTCAAATGCAAATACTGCTTGTTGCAGGGACAAGATTGTATTTCCAACGCCTTGCATTTTCACATTGAGCTGATTTAGATGTTCAGTCATTTCTACGAGATAATAAAACTTCAGGAGCCATTCAGTGACAGCTAACTCGGGATGCTCGACATTCTTCATTTCAAGAACTTTTTGTGCAGAAGCAGACCAGGATAATTATTCCCAATCTCATCAAGCAGTGTTTTAAACTGACGATCATTTAATTCTCGGGCAACAATAAAGTTGACTACCCGAACCACCAGCGACATCACCTCACCAAGCTGCTCACCACACATCTGAGCACAAAGCGCCTCCTGGTGTAGGATGCAATGAAAGCTTAGGATGCGTCTGTTTTCATGCTCACAAAGAAGAGCGACAAATCCTCTGTTTTTCCCGACCATGCACGGAGCACCATCAGTGCACACCGAAACAAGTTTATCCATCGGTAGATTTTTTTCTTTAGCGAACTCAGTGAAGGACTTGAATAAATCCTGCTCTCTTGCTGTGCCCTTCATAGATAAAACAGCAAGACTTTCCTCATGTGACCTTTCGCCGACAACATACCTTGCAACCACGCTGAACTGGGATAAATTACTTATCTGTTTACTCATCCAAAGCCAGATAGAAAAGTGGTGCCGCATTTATGTCCTTCACTTTCATATCTTCAATTTGATTTGACATCATGATGCTACGATCGTCAACAGAACTTGCCGACAGAGGCATTTCTTTTATTCGTTTAATTATTTTGTCCTGATTGGAAAAGTCATCAAAAAGTTCATTGGCAACATCAAGCATGAATGCTTTGGCATACTCTCCATCTGTGAAGGGCTTTCCGTTTCTTACAATAGCTAAAGCGCCAGCAAAGCTAGCCAAATTCAAATCACCTTTCTGGGTCCAATCACGGATTTGCTGCTGGCCAGCTTGAACTCTTGATAGCAATTCTTGACATGCTTTCTTTCTGCTGTCTCCTTCAGGATATTTCAATGCAAATGTAGAATGGCGTGTCTCGAAGTGTCGCTTTACATTTGACCGTTTCATAGACGTAATTTTATCACTGCATATTAAACACACCGCAGAACCCGTTCTCTCCATAAAGGCAAATTCATCCGTCCATTCCTGCTTAAAAGTACTATACTCATCGTCTTTCTTTCTTTTAGTCATCTTGTCAAAGAGGTTTCTAAAAATAAGTTCGCTTAGAACGCGATTAAAATGAAAGTTTACTTTATGATCCGACTAAAATCATATGTGTGGACCCTTTTACACATGCACACATCGTCCACTATTTTCGAAAGCAATATCCACCAACTCCACTTGAACAATGTATTTTTGCCACTTTTCCATATAAATCACTGATATCACTTTGATCACGAATTCCAAAATCTCTCTCCCTTAAATAGCAATTTAACTCCTAAGGTGACTAACCCCTGACCTTGATTATTTCATGCATTCTATCACGTATGGCTCTCCTCATTACTATTCGGATAGAATTGATTGATCAATCAACATGCGACCTCCAAAAATTTTCCCGCTTCGAAACTTTCAAGAATATTTTACATCACGTAAGCCATAAAAATAGAAAATAATTAGTAAGGTGACTTATGACGAGGTTTTTTTTCTTCTTTTTTATATTCAATTAATTTTTTTTTAAAACAATTTTTTTCCAAAAATTATTTAGATGAAAGTAGTCTGAAGAAACATTTTTTCTTCATAATGAACATTTTTCTGCGAGCCATATGCAGCCATCAAAAGAGCCATATATGGATCGCGAGCCATGGTTTCCCGACACCTGTCCTAGAATATACATACACCAGACCAGTCTAGTAATTGTAATTTTAATAGACCAAGCTAAAAACTAATTTTTAAATCCATGACATCATCACTCCTATTCATCTTTGTATGACCGGTCGAAACTTGAAAGTTATATTCACTTTAATAATTATTGCTATTGTTTAGTGTGAGTTTAAAGAATACAGAAAACTTAAGAAACGCTGAGTCTGTTTGTATTCTCCTAACGTCATGTTTATTTCCCTACGGGAACAAGGATTAATCATCCTCATTTTTTTAATGTCATATGGCCAAAGTGTTACGGCGTTGACTCCGAGGTTCAGATGACGTCATTTAGAAGAGCCATGACCAGAGGGCGCTTATACTACGGCGACCGAACAGACTACACAGGAATCCACTGCACTGGCTGGGATCTTCAACCGTGAGCTCCACATGCAGACAGTAGACTTCCTCCTGGGTGACATTGTCCACAAGGCTGAACTGGACCTTGTAGTTGCCCTGCAGGGGTAAGCATAGGAACAAACTGCAATAGTCAGCTTAAAGAAGGTGGATAACCTACACATTACTAGGAAAATAAGGGAAAGAAGAACTGTTGGCCCAACGAAATAAAAATGTGCTGATGTCGGCAGTGACAACCGGAAATAAACAAAACATCTAAATATTTCAATTCCCGTGTAAGCATTAAAATAAAATTTCGACTTATATTTCAGAGAGTCACGTCACTAACCTCCAAGTCATCAACTAACCAAATCATGGATTAAAAAAAAATCAAAACTTAGCTTTCAACTACATCACTCGTCCTCATCAGATAAAACATATTTAATAAAGTCATAGCCCACCATGTCACAAACCACAACTCAGCTTCTCATCAAATCACCATCAAACCAAATTACCATCTCATCATCTCATCAACTTACCATCTCATCATCTCATCAACTTACCATCTCATCATCGCATCAACTTACCATCTCATCATCTCATCAACTTACCATCTCATCATCTCATCAACTTACCATCTCATCATCGCATCAACTTACCATCTCATCATCTCATCAACTTACCATCTCATCATCTCATCAACTTACCATCTCATCATCTCATCAACTTACCATCTCATCATCTCATCAACTTACCATCTCATCATCTCATCAACTTACCATCTCATCATCTCATCAACTTACCATCTCATCATCTCATCAACTTACCATCTCATCATCGCATCAACTTACCATCTCATCATCTCATCAACTTACCATCTCATCATCTCATCAACTTACCATCTCATCATCTCATCAACTTACCATCTCATCATCTCATCAACTTACCATCTCATCATCTCATCAACTTACCATCTCATCATCTCATCAACTTACCATCTCATCATCTCATCAACTTACCATCTCATCATCTCATCAACTTACCATCTCATCATCTCATCAACTTACCATCTCATCATCTCATCAACTTACCATCTCATCATCTCATCAACTTACCATCTCATCATCTCATCAACTTACCATCTCATCATCTCATCAACTTACCATCTCATCATCTCATCAACTTACCATCTCATCATCGCATCAACTTACCATCTCATCATCTCATCAACTTACCATCTCATCATCGCATCAACTTACCATCTCATCATCTCATCAACTTACCATCTCATCATCTCATCAACTTACCATCTCATCATCTCATCAACTTACCATCTCATCATCTCATCAACTTACCATCTCATCATCTCATCAACTTACCATCTCATCATCTCATCAACTTACCATCTCATCATCTCATCAACTTACCATCTCACCAAATTCAAGAGTGAAAATATCATAACTGACTGTATATCCAAATCATGTCTCATCAAATGACCATTACAAAAATAATATCTCATTTAATCACTTACCGAATCTCCATCTCAAACAATATTGACGTCATCCCCCAAAACCACATCACACCATCTCAAACAATATTGTCGTCACCCCCCCAAAACCACATCACACCATCTCAAACAATATTGTCGTCATCCCCCAAAACCACATCACACCATCTCAAACAATATTGTCGTCATCCCCCAAAACCACATAACACCATCTCAAACAATATTGTCGTCATCCCCCCAAACCACATCACACCATCTCAAACAATATTGACATCATCCCCCAAAACCACATCACACCATCTCACTATTCAACATGCTACCATCTCCCAACTCACCAAAGCGAACGAGCTAATGGTCTTGATGTCAGGTACTTGGAAGACCTGGTTGACGAGGTTGTAGGTGCCCGGGACGATGGTGTCGCACGTGCAGGGTATGTTGTTGTCGATCAGCTGTTGGGGACAGGTGGTGTTCTCAAAATAGGTCAACAGGTCACAGAGGTCATAGTTGCTGGAATGGATTAGTCAAGTCATTGCGTGACAACTGCCACACTTTGATTCATCATCGCAACGCACCCTTAACTAGTCAATACATCTACTCAAGCTCCAAGAAAACACACCAGTCCAGTATCACTAATTTTCATTGACCAAATCAAATACAAATATCTTCCAGCCTTTACATCATCTCTCATAATCATCTGTAAATGACCTCTCGAAACTGGAAAGTTTGTATTAGATTATTGATTACGTATATTTTAATTAATGAATAAATAATATATTGAAAACTCTTTTTACAACTGTATCTCAATTTTCTTTGACATATCAGGTTTTCGATAATATATGTCGTAATGCAAATAGAAAGTCTGACATTTATTTATGAGTTAGGACAGATAACAAAATATGTTTCTCGGGGGAGGACAGTTCGCTGTATTGAGGGTTTGGCAGCGTAAACATGGTGAATATTCTCAAACTCCATTTTAAATCTTGTTTTGAGCATGTAAGAATAAATCTGTATCCTTAAAGAATGGTCGTTATTAATTTCGTCTGAGGGATTTTTAATTTCCGGTAACCTTCAAGACAAAGGTTCCCGTACGTATGAACATTTGGTGCCAGTGTAAGTTGAGATTTAGCGTATAGTGAGTGACCACAGTGTCCCCATACATATCATTAACGTATTTAATTTCATAACCTAACCATTTGTTACATGAAAATTACTGACCAGTTGTCAGTCACTATTAAAGCTGCTCTAACGCCCTAACAAGTTGTCACACCCAGCCCATCCCTTCCCCTGTCACTCACCAGCTGCCAAAGTTGTCACACACCACACCCATCCCATGTCACTCACTAGCTGCCAAAGTTGTCACACTATACCCCATCCCCTTTCACTCACCAGTTGCTAAAAAGTTGTCACACCCCACCCCATCCCATGTGACTCACCAGTTGCCAAAGTTGTCACACCCCACCCCATCCCATATCACTCACCAGCTGCCAAAATGTCACACCCCACCCCATCCCCTGTCACTCACCAGCTGCCAAAGTTGTCACACTCCACCCCATCCCCTGTCACTCACCAGCTGCCAACGTTGTCACACCCCACCCCATCCCATGCCACTCAGCAGCTGCCAAAGTTGTCACACTCCACCCCATCCCCTGTCACTCACCAGTTGCCAAAGTTGCCACACCCCACCCCATCCCATGTCGCTCACCAGTTGCCAAAGTTGTCACACCCCACCCCATCCCCTGTCACTCACCAGTTGCCAAAGTTGTCACACCGCACCCCATCCCCTGTCACTCACCAGCTGCCAAAGTTGTCACACCCCACTCCATCCCCTGTCACTCACCAGTTGCCAAAGTTGTCACACCCCACCCCATCCCCTGTCACTCACCAGTTTCCAAAGTTGTCACACACCACCCCATCCCATGTCACTCACCAGTTGCCAAAGTTGTCACATCCCACCCCATCTCCTTTCACTCACCAGTTGCCAAAGTTGTCACACCCCACCCCATCCCATGTCACTCACCAGTTGCCAAAGTTGTCACACCCCACCCCATCCCATGTCACTCACCAGCTGCCAAAGTTGTCACACCCCACCCCATCCCCTGTCACTCACCAGTTGCCAAAGTTGTCACCCACCACCCCATTCCCCTGTCACTCACCAGCTGCCAAAGTTGTCTTTACAATTAATGGTAATCCAAAACCAGAAGTCTTTCTGAATATTGACCTTGAGTTCAAGGCCGCCATCTGGAATCGGCCTGTTGAGTGTGGCAGACAGAGACGCGGTCAGCTGTCCAGGTGATTGGATGGGGTAGGGCACAAAGCTGTAGTTGTGTATAGTCACAAGGGGGGAGGTCACTGTTAGATTCGCTGTTTAAAATATAAATGCACAGCACAAAATAAATTTGTATGCACTTGGAAATGAGCAATGTTTTCAGACTTTTAAATGAACAATGTTCGAATGTTTTAAATGAACAATGTTCACATGTTTTAAATGAGCAATTTTCCCCAGGTTTTGCAATGCTCCAAGACTTTAAAAAGAGATATGCCACCATATTTGTAAAGGAGCAACGTTCCTAGGCTTTTAAATGAGCACTGTTTCAAGAATATTATTTCAGCAATTTTTTTTGTAATCTTGTAAAAATTTTACCTATTGTTATACATATTACTGATTATTATTTTAAATAAACAATATATAAAAAATAATGTTTACAAATAATGTACACAAATTTAGTGTAGTAATGGGATATTTTAAAAAATGCATACTTTTTCCTCTTCTAAATTGCATTAATGCCTTAAAATATAAATATATTTAAAAGTTTACTAGTCTTAGTTAACTAATATTCCGGTCTTTGATTGAATGTAAAATACTTAAAGGCGATTTCTATTCCTGATTGCCAGTTCCTAATACCTAATGACCACAATGAACACATGAGGAGAAAAACGATTTAAGACCTCTGTTCGGTTACAGAGAGCGTATGAGTTATACATAAGTCAAAGTGCTAGGTCAACGTGTTAGGTCAACGTGTTAGGTCAATGTGTTAGGTCAACGTGTTAGGTCAATGTGTTAGGTCAACGTGTTAGGTCAATGTGTTAGTGCAATGTGTTAGGTCAACGTGTTAGGTCAATGTGTTAGGTCAACGTGTTAGGTCAATGTGTTAGGTCAATGTATTAGGTCAACAGTTTCATACTCAGAAACTAGTCTAGGCGTAAAAAGTGACCGCCGCCCAGGGAATGTATCGGTCATCATTTGCAATGACAGATGACGGCAAGAAATACTATTTATAAGCAAACCAAGGTCGTAATACAAGTGATTAGCACTCCAAGGACGTGGATGATAACACTCCCAAAACATTAATGATTAGCACTCCGATGTGCAAGTATGTCATTAGCACCCCAGGAAGAAAGGGTTTAGCACTCCAAAGACTCAAGAGCTTAACACTGAAGGGTCGTTAAGGATTACAGCTACAGGGACATTGGGGATAAAGCGCCAAAGGGACGTAAGGGATTAGCTTTAAAGGTATTTAATGTTTAGCACTGCATGGCCGTAATACTTACGCTCTTCAAAGAAGTAATTTTTTAGCACTAAATGGGCGTAATTGTATAGCACTCCAAGGACGTAATAGCTTAGCACTAAATGGACGGAGTGGAGTGGTTTAGCACTCCAAGGGCGCAAGGGCTTAGCACTAAATGGGCGGAGTGGTTTAGCACTCCAAGGACGCAATGGCTTAGCACTAAATGGACGTAGTGGTTTAGCTCTCCAGTGACGTTAGGGTTAAGCACCCAAGGGATTGTTTATTTACTTACTGCAATCTTTGACGATCAGATCTTTCCCTGACACGCCAGTGACAACACAGATAGCAGCTACAACAACAACCGTTAGGAGCCCCATGGCAGCTAAGTTACGTCTCAGTGGTGGCAAGGGGAGTAAGAGTCTCTGAGTTTTACAAGAAAATCCCAAACCTTATCTGTTATTGGTATCGAAGGTGAAGGCCACTTTCAATCTACATGGGCGGTTCTCGCATCTTAAGGCTTTTTTGATCACTTAAAATGATACTAGCTTTAGTTTTCGATGAAAAAAAAAGTACATTTTAAATAGCACTTAGTACATAGTGCATGTAAGTAGATGGAAATAAGAATACTTGTCTACCGCAAATATATTTACCAGTCATTTTTTTAAATAGGACCGGTGAAAAGTGAGTACATGGAAGAGTAGTATTTGGATAATGTTCTTGAATTATGCTGTTTCTGTTTCATGTCGTCTCAGTTTCACTTTTTTTTGGATGCTTTTTTGTATCCACGCAACATCTTCGGGTTGAACCGCCGTTACGAGACTGAAATCTTTAAAAAAAAATTATGTACACCATCTTATCAGCAAACATTTAAATAGTGCTTGTACACATTTTTGCGATTTTGGTTGAAAATGATTTAAAGATCGTCTATGATTATGTATAATGTACTGTAATGTTTGTGTTTGTTATGATATGAACGTTAATTTAATACTTATAGGTATGTTATTTCTTTCATGTAAAGCGCTGTGAGCCCAGTTCCTTACTGGGATACAGCGCTATATAAATAATCAATTTATTATTATTATTATTATTAATGAAGTTTATTTTAACATTAACACTTTTTTCAACGCCATTGTTTCCTATAATCACTCCGTGATTAAATTATTGTATATACATATATGTAGGGCTGCGGAAATTAACGATAATTTTTCGATTAATCTTTGAACATTTTTAACGATTTTTTTTAACGATTAATCGACCCACCACTTATAAATGTACTAGAAGTCAAAAATTAAAATATTTCGGCCGATAAATAAAAACTAATTTAATTTCCGGACGATTACACGAACATTTTGGTTTTAAACTATTGACTGGCGTGAATGTTCAAAATTTTGATAAAGCTTATTGTGTGCATTGAGAGAAATCGTTTGCCTACCACGCAATGTTCCCTATAAGTCTAAGCTTCGTTGGTCCGTGTGCAAAGTTTTAAAAAACTCGTGTGCAAAGTTGCACAACGTCCATTTTTTGTGCAAATATCTCGCAGCCGCGCTGCTTAAAGAGAACATTGCTACCATGGTTTTAACATTTCGCTTACATATCACCTGCATACCAAACATCCACCACAGTATCAGAAACGTCAGCTGAGACAATCTAAAGCTATGTGGACGATTGTTCAGCTTGGCTGGTTATATTGTCAATAAGACCCGCTCATCACTTGAACCAAATAATGACAATACACTTGTCTGTTTGCGTTGTTGTTTAAAAGATGACATATAAAGGAGACATTCCAGTGTTATTTCGATTTTCGACAAGTACGTTTAATAAATGTTACTTATGAAGTTATGACACTATAAATTTCAATTTTTGTCTTTAAACAAAATTAACTATTAACGAAAACGACAAGGGCTTGGAAAAGCTTCTCTGGTATATTGAAAACAATAACAGTAATATACCCTATGAAAAAAGTACCAAAAGAAAAAGCAACAAAAAACAAAACAAACAGAAATACTTATTGATATAATTTTTATTTAAACTAATTCTAAATTAGAAACATATGAGTTTGAGTAGATATGTTAGAAATAAATATAAATAATAGATTTGATATATATTATACATAGTTTTCTAAAGAATTTTAAAGTAGAACATTACAACAATGACAAGTAAATGCAACTTTATACGACCTAGATAAATCTAGTAAACACCTTTTTGATTCTCATGCACTCTCGTGGCAATTATTTAATCAAGTACAATGTAAATGTAGTTAAATGTAGTAATTGCTGTTGAAGCTTCTTACGGATATTTACACTTATCCTTAATTTCAGGATATTGCCGTGGATTTATTGACGTGTTTATGAGTTTTTGTTATTGAATTTTTCGAGGGGTAATTTTTTTCCGTGTTCTTTTTTTTTGGTGATGATTTATAAAAAAAAATGTTTCTTCTATGACAAGTGACTGACAAACATGACAAGTGACTGACAGAGAAGTGCCAAGTAACTGACGGAGGCATGTCAAGTGGCAGAGCTAACGACTTCTTCAGCCAAAGAAGTGGCACAGAAATCCCTTGCAGTCTTTCGGGTCCTTCAAAGTGAGCTCTATGTGTATGCAGTAGATCTCCGACTGCGTGGCGCGGTCAATCAAGGTCACCTCAACCCTATAGTCCCCCTGCGGAGTAATACAACAAAATGTTATCATCTATGATATAAGGTACAGAATTCCTACAATGAATACCTAAAGATGATTGGAATTCGGGAAAATGTTACGTCATCAGGATCATGCAATTTAACTCTTTAGCGACTTGAATTTTTTTTTATTTTATTTATTTATTTCTTTTTTGGTTTTTTAAATAGAAACTCTAAAACATTGCAAACATATTTCAAAAATAATTTGGTTTCTAAGGTAACAATCTAGTAAAAATCCAAATCTGAACTCATTCTGCGACGGAAAGAGAAATTGTATTTTACTTTATATGCTAAGTTTGTAGCTGAATGAAAAAACATATTTAGGCGACTAAAAATTAAGACCGTCAGTTGTTGCCCCTTGCGTGTTCAGCGTCGTGTGTTATTAACTCCCATAGAGTAAAATTGTTTTTTTACGTATTTTAAAAAAAACAACTTTTTTTTAAATTTCGTTTTTTTATTCTTAATATCGGATTACATTACACCATTACGTTATGAAACTTATGGAAAGTAACTATTTTACACTGCTTACATTATGGTAAAATCACTAGTGGTGTAAAATGCTTACTGGCTTTCTATCACGTATCTAATAGCTCTAATCAGTTCTTATCATGACGACCTTGTACAATGAAATAAGAGTCTTGATCTACTTTATAATAGTCTCGTGCACAAGTCAGCCGTGCCGATTGAGGCTCCCTCGGTAACAGTAATTTATCCCACAGAGAGAAGTACTGAGATGAGTCTCTCAATATCCTTACTTCCTTGGTACAGAGCTTGAAGACATTTAAACATGACCCCAAATATAAGCAAACACATTTTTTTTATTTTTTTTATTTTTTAGGTCTCAAATCACACCACATGGGTATCAAATGCTTCTCAGCAGTGCTTAAATTGTAGCGGGAGGGGGGTATATCCTACCAATGCAAACAGAGACCAAGCTACTTCGTGCCTGACATCCGGTATCGGAATGGCCATGTTGTTGATAGCGAAATCTCCCGGCACGAGTTGGTCACAGGTGCATGGCGTTGCTGAGGTCGAGTTGCTGGTGTAGGGGCAAGTGCGGTTCTGGAAGACTCGTGGTAGGAGGGTGCAGAAGTCGTACGTGCTGAGAGATGAAGAAAGGTGAGACGTAAGTTAAATACTGCGTAAATGTATATAAGTGAAATACGTTTCTAAAATTGTCATAAATTATGTATTTAGTTTCTGCGTACGTAAACCTCGATATCCTTGTGTATTATTATTTTCAGGGGAGCAACATTTGGACTTTGATTGTGTTGCCAGGGGAGTAGCCATTAAACGATCACATAATGTTCAGAGGAGCAGTCATTGGATAATTATTTTATGTCGAGAGATGCACGTTAGTCCCTAAATAATTTACTGTCTGGTTAACGCTTTAAGCTAAGAATATAAAGTAGCATTTATTGTGAAACAATTAAAAAAACAAAACTATTATTACTGTTAGAATAACGTTATTAAGGCTGAAACTAAAATTACCAGAATAACAATTTCAACTGACCAGCTGCCAAGGTGATTAATACACGGCATAGTGACCCAGGCCAGAGCGTCCTTTTGGACCTTCAGATGGACATCGATACCTCCGACAGGGACACTTCTTCTAATAGATCCACTGACATTAAGAGTTATCTGTCCAGGACTGCGGATGGGGTCAGGGGTCACCTGAAGATTTGTTATTGAACCCAGAAGGTCCGAGCCATTTGACCCTAAGAATATAGATTACATGAGATTTGTTTCAAAGATTTAAAAAAAACGCTGCAATAACATACATAAGGCTAAATCTCCAACATATCTCTCCATTACTTTCGGATTAGACAAACGTTATGAGAAATACAATTGATGGTAAAATTTGTTTCATACGCTACCCCTAATTGAGGTAACACCAAAACATACGACTTCTTTTTTACAGCAGATCTCATATTTCGAGATTTGATGTCCCGGATGTAAGGGTTTTGAAACTTGATCACAAAAATCGATGAGCCCAACAAATTATGTTATCAGTCTTTAAAATAGTCTAAACATCATACCGTTTCACTATTATCATGTTGTTTTCAGTAGGTTAAAATCAGAAGAAAAAAATTACAGCCAATTTATAAATATTATTAAAATTAAAGAGCAAAATCTTTGGAAAAAAAATTTAACGGCACAGAGCTAAAGTTTGGTATTTAAACATTATTTGAGTAATAACTGTCCACCAATTACACAAAAGGTTGCATCGACCCTACATCTCCTATTATAACAATCCTATTCAGATCTAAAATAAAAAAATACACAAAATAAAGCTTTATTATTAAACGAACACAACAGTAAATGTTCAGGCTAATGCTATTTATATCTATATGTGTACTGATCCTTCATCTCTTGTAGCTCCAATCCCATTTATAACTTGTTCTACATATTCTACATTTCAAACGTCCTTGATCGTATACGATATAGATATCTAGTTGCAACGACTTTGATTCTCGTACAGGCTGCATTTATCAGATAGTTTGCACTGCAATTGTGGTAACAAATGCTACACCTCAAATCTGCCACGTGAAAGTGACATTGAAGAGACTTGATGGATTGAGTGATCACAAAGCGACACCTGTCAAATCCAATTTATTACCTTCGATGCTTGCATAAGATGAAAATAGGTAAAGAAAAAAACTAACTTCAAATATAGAGCCAGGAATACTGTAATCTCTTAAATTTTGACGTTCCAACGAATGATGTATTTAGTATCTCAACATAGTGTTTTTAAATTTGGTCGCTAATTTTAGTGGTATAGTAAAGCCAATGTCTGTGACCCCTTGTAACTCCCCCATCCATTAAATTCCTTTAACAAACTTAACATTTCCGTATAAATATTTCCCATCGTAACTCCTTTATCTGCCTTGGAACTGTCCAGACCACCTGTAGTCATACACATGAAATCACAAAGCAAGATAAAATGTTGGTCACAGATTGTAGAGATAAGCTAACTGGTTACCTCGTCAAGTTGGACATAAACTGTCATAGATTGATCAAACTGATCTATCTTACCACATTCTCTCATCCGAAATGGAATGGTTGAGCTGACCAAAGCCGCCTGGACACAAAATACAACCAACAAGGAAATAGACTTCCACATCTTTATTTTGTCTTAGACGCCACTCGAATATTATCCAACGGCACCAAGTGGAGTTTTTATATCTTCCATTTTTGTCTTATTTTGAAACGTTTCCGAAGCCTTTTGAATTAGTTTTATTTTATTTTATTTTAAAATACCCCTCCCCCAATGTCTATTCCATTGCTCATTGTTCAATCTTTTCAGTGCCCATTATTGACTCTCCACCCTAAGACCTCAACTGGCTTTCTCCTGCAGGCTGGCTGAACTGTGAGGTCAGTCTTACAATGTCAGCTAAGGGGGTATAGTGTAATCTCGGACTAAGTTCGTGACGACGATTGTATGGTGGCCGTCACGGCGGTCAGTGTCTTCACACAAACACAGGTTTACGTTTATTTCCTTATTTGGTCGCCCGTTGAAACTCTCCTGTTTTTGTGTGACATGCCTGCCTGTGTGTTTGTGTGTGTGTTTGGGTATAACTTGTGTGTGTGTGTGTATTTGTGTCCTTGTGGTGAGTGTGTGTGTGTTTGGGTATAAATTGTGTGTGTGTGTGTCTATTTGTCTCCTTGTGTGTGGGAGGTTGAAGGGTAACAGTACGGTGACATATGAGTGGCGCTAGGAGCTGTCCATAAATGACGTCACGCGATTTTTGCCGATTCCCCCCCCCCTTTTCCCCCTCGTCACATGTCCTCACAAAAAGTTAGACCCCCCTCCAATATTTCGTCACAAAGCTTTGCCCTCCCCACTCGGTGCGTGACGTCATTTATGGACGGCCCCTTAGTTAGAGATTGATTTTCTTTTTGGAGAATTCAACAAAACAATTCTAAGCTATATGATTAATCGGTGTGACAACCTATACTAGTAGATATTATATGACTTTAATTTCATACACAAATTCCTAAGAACCGGATGTTTATAAATTTATTAATCAAATAAGAGGAATACTGATTTTGAAACGATTTTTTAAAAATGTGCGTGTTGGCAAAATTTCTTGCTTAGCGAAGAAAAAAAAACAAAATAAAAATTAAATTAAAATACTTAATTTTTTATCTATATCGAAGAGAACAACGAAAACTTGATTGATTATAATGGGATAATTAATTTTTTTACAAACATAAGTTCTTTGCACGTTTAAAATTAAAACATTTATAATGTGTTTAGTTCAGTGGCGTAGCTAGAACTGTTGCCGCCCGGGGCGGTCTCCAATTTGCCGCCCTTTTAGGGGCCGTCCATAAATGATGTCACGCACCTGGGGGCGGGGAAGGGATTCACACATTTGTGACAATGTGTGAGGAGGTGGTGGAGGGGTCTTTAATAAATGTGACGTCACATCAAAACGCGCAACTTTAAATAAAAGTTTTACTGAAATATTTGATTACTGACACTTTAATTAAAGAGGTTTTACATGCATGGCTTCACGCGTGTTACGATAGATAGTGCAGTCTTACACTAAAAACATACTTAAATGACAAAAAATTGATTTGAAACATGTTTATTTTCAAATAGAAAATACGGTTTTTATGGTTGGGGGCGGGGGCGGCAAAACTTTGTGACGTCATATTGAAAAAGGGTCTAAGTTTTTATGACAACGTGTGACGAGGAGGTGAAAAATCCGCCAAAAATATCGAGGCGTCATTTATGTATGGCCCCTTCAGTTAATCATGTGATGGATTTTACAAATTAATAAACATGAATAAATAATTGTAATTACAGCTAAGTAAAGGTGGGAAACCTTTTTATCATTGCATGCCATATTTCTGTAAGTAGTAATAAAAGAGGCTGCATAAAATGATAAATCTATAAATACACACTTATTAAAATACAAGATACTTTTTTTCAAGGCCACAAGAAAGTTACTGGGGTTGCACAGCCCCTCCCCCCCCCCAAATGAGACTAAAAATATTCAAAATTTACACTCAAAAAACATTACCAATTAATATGCTTTCATTTTTTATTTATAGATAAATGTTTTTTTTACAAACAAAGAAATTGTATACATTAGTATGTAAACATATTTATACATTTACGTTACTAACTTTCATAGTGGAAAAATCGTATATTATGCTATCAAATATTTCAAATTATTTGTAATATCTTGTTCTATGGACAATAATGCCAGACTGGGGTTGCAGTACGCCTACGGCACCCACGGTTTTCAAAAGCCCAAGTAACTTATCCTTGTTTGATAAAAACAAAATAATAAATTTCCTGAAATGTACACAAAGTATTTTATAATTATAAATCCACAAATCCTCTTTTTACATCGTTCTCTTTTCCAAAATTAAAATATAAGATCAAACAATGACGTCATATACTATTTTACGGCGAGAAACACCACATGCTCTGTTAATCTCGAAACCAAAATGATACCTTTCTTTTTTAACTGCTATGTACTGTTGTACTATGTCCCTCGGCGTTACAGAATGACATGGGCTTTTAATATATTATATTTTGTAGTCTTAAATCCCTCATTGTGGAAAGAAGATATTTTTTATCAACTTCAGTTTGGAGAAGCTCCTTTCACAATTAGCGACACTGATAGCATTTGTTGAAAAATTATTAGCAAAATTACAATGTTGGGTACAGAAGTTTCCAATCTACACTGTTGAATAAATTTTAAAAGATCAAGAGATCTCTCTCCCCGCCGTTTTTTCTACGTAATGCCTCTTCTTATAGTGTAGGTACAGCATTAAACCTGGATCCTTTTTCTTTCAATATTTAAATTTTCTTAATCAGTGTCAAAACATTAATTTATTTGATAATGTTCTAATTCTTCATTTAGTAGGCTACCTAGTATTATATGGTAATATACTCGAATATTTTCTTGCAAGGATATGCACCTCACAATTCTCGTTGCACTTCTTATTCTAAAGTTAGAACTAAGTCTTCTGAATTTTCCTCACTCATAATTTGTATCCTTCTAACTCGGCGTTCAGTTGACATCTCCAACTCTTCGCGAATTGTTTTGGCTGATATAACAGCGTTTTGTATTAGCACGTCTCTTTGTTCCATGAAGTGGGTTTGCATTAATTTAAAAAAAAGATGGGTTCACATAAATTGAGATAACATAGAAAAGAAAAAGATTGCATTAAATCGAGTAAAATTCCAGCATCTGATCTCATTTTACCAGTTACTTCTTCAGACGTAAATTTTAATAATTTATGCCGATTGTGGTGTTTATTAACGGAGTAATTTGAATATTTTCATATCCTTGTCATCATTCAAATTATTTACACATTACTTTAATAGAAAAGGCGTAAAATTTTAAATGACTAAACGTATTTTAATTAATTTTTTTTAAGCAAAAAATATTTGTGCTACTTTAAAGCAATAAAAACAAAATAAATTTAATTTTTAATAATTCCCTTACAATAATTTTCTGAAAACTGAAACAATAATATAAATTACTATTTGCAAGTTAAACACAGTAGTTGAACCACCATGCCATGGGGGCCGTCCATAAAGTACGTCACGCTCAAGAGGGGGGGGGGTCTGTAAGAAAGTGTGACAGTTTGTTACAGGGGGAGGGGGGTCCAGCCATGTGTGACGTCATCGTGTTTTATATTAAATTTTAATTATTTTGTTAATAAAAAAAGACATTTTTGTTCGAAAGTGTCACGTACTATAGGGGGGGGGGTCAACGAATTTGTGACAGTTTGTGACAGGGGGGAGTTAAAAATTGTCAAAATAGCGTGACGTACTTTATGGACGGCCCCATGTAGGTACTTGTTCGCACATCCTTCTGCACATGTCAAAATTCAACCAAAAACAGTCGTGGCGATATTAATAGTACATATATTATTCGGCCCAGCGGTGATGTGTTTCTGTGTGTATTTTTATCTTATCTTATCTGTTTACAGACGCTCCTTCTATACAGAAGATTATTGCGTCCTACGCTTATCTATGGTTTGTGTTTAGTCCTGCATTTTTATTAGAGATTTAAATGTTGATAAAGTGTTGGTTTTCCTGGACTCTTCAGGCAACCCATTCCACGCCCGAATTCCGGACGGGAAGAAGGAAAACTTGTATGTGTTTGTTCTTGCATACGGAATAAGAAAGGTGTTTTTATCTTTATGTCTATCTGAGGGTTGTATTAAGTTATCTTTGTGTTGTATTTCTAAATTAGAATTAATTGCTTTATGTATGATTACTACTTTGCTCTTGGTTCTTCTATCCTCTAGTGTTTCAAGGTTTAATGATTTAACTAATGGTGTTATTCTTGTCAGTTTTGAATATTCTCCAGTAATGAATCTGGCAGCTCTTTTTTGAATTTGTTCTAGTTTATCAATGTTTTCTTTGGTGGATGGGTCCCATACAGAAGATGCATATTCTAGTACAGGTCTCACCAAAGTGAGGTAACATTTTAGTTTTATATCTCTATTACATTTGTTAAAGTTTCTTTTTATAAAGCCTAAGGTTTTGTTTGATTTTTTAATAACTTCATTGACATGGGGATTCCATGATAGTTTCTCATTTATTAAGACTCCTAAGTATTTTGCATCTTTAGTTTGGGTCAGTTCTTTTCCATGAATGTAATATTTTGAATTTATTTGTTTCTTTTTCTTTGTTACTCTTAACAGTTGACACTTTTCTGGGTGGAAAGACATACTCCAGTTAGTTTCCCATTTATCAATTCATCTAAGTCTTTTTGTAAAATTTTGCTATCTTGTTCTGATTTAATTGTTCTATAGATTATACAATCATCAGCAAATAACCTAACTTTTGTACCTGTTGAGATGTTGTTGGGTAAATCATTTATATAAATTAAAAAGAGTAAGGGACCTAGCACAGTTCCTTGTGGAACTCCTGAGTTAACCTTTATTGGTGCAGATTTAGATCCATTAATTATTACAGTTTGCTCCCTGCCCAAAAGGAAGTCTTGGATCCAGTGATGTAAGGAACCTGAGATTCCAAAGTAGTTAAGTTTTTTAAGTAAACTAAGGTGGTGATCTTTGTCAAATGCTTTTGAGAAGTCTAGTAATATTGTATCTATTTGATCATTTTTGTCTAAGCCTTTTGATAGTTCATCTATTAAACTTATTAATTGTGTTTCACATGATCTGTTTTTTCTAAAGCCGTGTTGATGTGGGCATAGGGCATTATATTTGTAAAAGTGGTTAACTATTCTACTATATATTATGTGTTCTAGTAATTTACAGGTGATACTAGTAAGTGATACAGGCCTGTAATTACCAGGGTCTGATTTATCCCCTTTCTTAAAGAGTGGAGTTACGTTAGCTAATTTCCAATCCTGGGGCACTTTACCCTGGTTTAGAGAGGCTTGAAAGAGAACTGCAAGGATTGGGGATAGTTCATTGCTTAGTTCTTTTAATAACCTTGCAGGCAAATCATCTGGGCCAGTAGCTTTGTTTATTTTTAAGTTTTTTAGGAGTGAATGTATACCTATCTCATCTACAGTTATGTTACCTATTTCTTCCATTTTATTTAAATTTACTAAAACTTCTTTGTTGCCTGAGGCAGAAAAAGATGATGCAAAATATGTGTTAAGGATATTAGCTTTAGTTTCATTATCATTATAGGTTTTTATTATTTGAGCCTTTTAGTGTGGCTATTCCTGAAGGTTCCATTTTTTTAGATTTTTCATATAAAAGCGTCATCTGTGACGTATACCGATTAATTTTTCAAACAAATTGATACCTTTTTTGAGCGATCTTAAATTTTTGAACGGGTTTAGTTATAACAACTACTATGTAATCAAACAAATGTTGTGCGGCCCGTCAATTAAGACTCAAAATTACGAAAAAAAATGTTCACCTGGTTTTCCCCCTTCAAAAGAAAAAGGTGGTTGTCGGAAATGGCTATACTTTTCAACTGCCTACAAATGCCGCCCCCTCAATGTGTGCCTCCCGGGGCGGACCGCCCCCACCGCTCCCCTCTAGCTACGCCACTGGTTTAGTTAACGTTAGAGCCGTAATGTATTTCTTTACTGCACCTGAACATCTCTGTAATTCATTTGAATAGTGCAGTGTTTTTTTTTACAGCCAAATTGCGCTATGCTATTTATTAAATTTATTAAATCAATTAACATCTTTCTTTATTCATGCAAGTCAAGAGCAACTGAACAAACAATTAAGAAGAAAATGAACGTGTTAATAGCAGACTAAGTGAGCTTTCTCGTCAACGTGATATAACATCTGACCTCTTTCTGATGACTTGTATTGCTATCTTATGTACTTCATAAAACAAATCACCATTATCTAATTACCCGCTTACGTATTATAGCTATCTCGTCTAAGTCATAAACATTCTTTTGCTCTCCAATGACTTATGCAGCTAACTTATCAACGTCATAAAACATACTTATTCTCTCTAATTGCTTATGCAGTTATCCGATTAACGTCATAAAACATGCATGCACTTCAACTCTATAATTGAGGGGTCGGGAGACTTTTTGTCTGAGAGAGCCATAAACACCACATATTTTGAAAGGTAATTCTTTGAGAGCCATACATTATTCAAGTAAATGTGCGCATTTTGTGTAATTTCTGCGCGAAAAGTACAATATTTAGGCCTATGTATCTGAATTTTTTTAATAACATATTTATGCTGTTTTTAATATCCTATTAATATGTAGATCAAAGGAGTCTGAATAAACTGTTTTTTTTAATAATCGAACATTTGTCTGAGAGCCAGATGCAGCCATCAATAGAGCCACATCTGGCTCGCGAGCCATGGTTTCCCGAACCCTGCTCTAAATGACTTGTTGAGTTCAGTGGTGTCAGAAATTCTGAGACTCACCACAGAAAAGTACTTAAAATGGCGGGCCTCTATATGAACACTGTGGTATTGTTGTTTGACGTAAACATTGTCAAATTAACGGGAGACAATGACTGTATTGTACTAAATTTCCATGTATACAAACGCATTTCCAGGCGGGGTTGAGGACTTGTTATTCTTCATATCCGGATGCATTTGTTATGTTTTCAACAATGTCCCCGCACCCCCACCACACAGTAACAAAAAACCCCTTGCAATGCAATTGCAGTGTCGCCATTGTCCAACCTGCTCGAATGTCTGGCACCGTTTCATAGTTTCCCGGCCATCACGGCAAGTACAGAACAAGTATCGTCTGCTCGCTGACAAACACGAGACAACTGACTTCCGGTGACATTTAACAAGCCCCCACTTAAGTGATTTAAATGGCTGTCAAAAGTCAACACCCTATTGTTACTTTTTACTTAACCTGTTGAATTTGTTAGCTCTCTGTGAGAATCTGTGGTAAAATGTCGCGTACTGTAGACCAGTGCTTCTCAAACGTTATAGTATGGCGGACCGGCAGGACTTTTTTCCATTGCACCAGGGACCGGTGCACTATTTTCCCTGTACTTACATGGTAGCGAAATGTATTTTATTTCCTTTTATTTCTTTAATTTATTAGCTTATTGTCAAAAAACAAATGACAAACTCTATAGGGTTAGTATTATTGGTAGCAAATGGAGGATTATAATAATTTTTTTCTGTCCTATATTGCTACCTTCCGCGGACTGGCGGCGGTTGGCCCACGGACCGGAAGCGGTCCGCGGACCACCACTTTAAGAAGCACTGCTGTAGACCACGGTGTATGTAGTGAAATCCAAAGTTTCATAAAATATAATATTCACAATTTATGAACGTCCACTGCAGATATCGACTGTGAAATTTCACTACTCATGAACCGTAATCACCATGGTGATATCTCGACAATCCATGAATATACATAAAAATAGTAATAAACTGGCGCAAAAATTAGTCATTTTAATTATATTAAATTTAGACATTGTAAATTGTAGATAACAAAGCGTTTAATAAACATAAATAATAATAATAATAATAATAATAATAATAATAATAGTAAAACTAATATCTTTCAATTTGAGTCACTAGCACGCAATCTATATATATATAATTCTCTTCGTGGTGGGACCATGCGAGGCAAAAAGCTGCAAGTATGTGGAACCGAGCATGACGAATGACCCTCGCTCGGGTCAACTAAACACAGGGGTGACCAACAATGGCCCTTGCGTTTCACTTGCATTGTTCCTTCACAGAAAACGTGAGATTCGTAGTGTACTGGTTAACACGCCCGCCTCATGCGAGGAAGGTCCTGGGTTCAAGCCCCTGCGAATATATTGTTGTTTTTTTTGTTGTTTTTTTTAAATGTCTGTTTGTGCCCGTTCTTTTACCTCTTTATTGCATAGCATAAGCCGCAGAATGGCTCATCATAGACAGTGCAAAGAACGGTTGGTGGGGGGGGGGTGAGAGTACAGACACAAAAAGCAGCACCAAGTAAATAAAAAATAGCGAGCAAAGGTGAAGACATGCACACTTAGGTTGTTGTTACCCGCCTCCCATTTATTACTACCATCCCTTAAACATAAACTTTGTTTGGCCGATCCTAGCGAGGGTTAGTCATATTTAAGGGTTATTAATTGCGTGTTTTTTGTTTGTTTTGTATTTGGAAAACACATTATTGATTATGTAACTCCGATTTTAAACCGATTATCGTTTTACAGCTGACTTCATAGAAGTTAAGGGTGTAGGCTACCGAATTTCGCCTGCAAATGTCTCAAAAATAAACAATGAGTTGGCAGTTACAAACCGACGTTCACTCGCGTTGTTTTGATTTCTTCGTGCTGTAGTTTGTGTCCGTCTCAACTTTCTTTGCACTCTCCATGAGCAAGTCTGCGGCGTATGCCTCGCCGCGGGGCGTATAGTAATATTTAATTTAATTATTTTAATATGGACTGCGTCTGCAGAGGAAGACCATATTCAAGACATACATTCAAGAATTTGAATCGTCCCTGTTATTGCGGTGTATGTAATATGTCACGTGATCTTAATAGCACCCCTATTATGGCGGATATACAATGTAGCATGATCTTACAGGCTCTCTGAAAAATTAAGTTACCAGTAACATCATGATCTCTTTCGCTTCCATTGTTATAATATGTTATCAATGTAACATAATCCTATTGGCTCTCCTTTTTATTATGTTATTACATTGTCACGTGATTTTAGTTGGGATGAGCTGTGCATTCAATTATTCATAAGCAAAATAATAATAATAATAATAATAATTATTATTATTATAAAAATATTTTTTTAAAAACAAAACAACTTCAATTTTATTGTGTTGTGTTGTTTTAGAGAAATATTTACCAATCCATCAGTGTTAATTTCTACAAGTAAAGTAACACCCAATAGTTAATTTACCATTTATTATATAGTTATTGCAAAATTACAAATTTTGTTTTACTTTAGCGTGTGTAAATAAATATTAAAACAAATTGACATAAACTCCTGTTAAGTTCATTGAAGCCAAGATTTAAATAACTTGATTGTTTTTGTGCTGGTCTTCTTATACCACTAAGTAATCAAACTATTTTCCCTATTTCACTGGACTGGATAGGACTACACGGCCACACGATGAAATCTATGGCGGATTAAGGGGGGGGGCTGAACGGGCTAAAGCCAGGGGCCCCCGATGATTTAGGGCCCCCAAACTTAGCATATTTTATAATAAATGTGGACAAATGTATACATGAATTGCTGAAAATATGATAAATTAATAAAATCTCATCTATTAAAATGATCTCTTTTCCCACACGATAGTCTTAGCAGTCAGAAAACCTGATTTGATAGGCTCAATAACAGAAATTATTAAAGAATTTTATATATATATTTTAAATTGACAAACCTAAATGAGCTCTCGTGGCCGAATGCGAAGTACTAAGGCTGGTGGTGCAAGCGGTGGCGGGTTCGATCCCCGGGTGGGGTGTGAATTTTTTTTTCATGTGTTTTTTAATTTTATAAATTGTCTTTTACACTCAATTTTAGGATACCGGCAAAAAGTTATTTCTTCGAATTCTGTTTTTTCATGAATAATCATTTTGGATGAATATTTACAAGTTACAGTCTTATATTAGCTGCTAGCAATCATTTTATCTAAAGGTACACTGGCTGGATAGGGCCCCAGTTTGAATTGCAGCCAGGGGCCCCGTGCAGTCTTAATCCGCCCCTGGATGAAATGCAACCCAGACCAACGGTGATGCACCATCGTCTTACGAGACGGAAGGATGCCGATTATTTTTATTTTCCCTTTGAAACTTGTACCACGTCAATGTTTCGAAATTCCTTACAACGTCAATGTTTCGAAATTTTTATTTTTTATATTTTTAAAAATATGTTTTTATTTTTAAAAAAAAGAGAAGAAAAAAAAAGGTTTCCAGTAAACGAGAGATTTACTACGTCGTTATTAATTTGGAGATAAATGTGTACACATTGGTTATAAATATGCTAAAAGACTTGAAATATTGAAATTTGAGATTCGAATCAAACAAGATTTCAGATGATAAGCATCGTATTCTCTAATGTAAATTTTTTTAAAAAGTATTTTAAAAAAGTGTTCGTAGTGCCTAAATCTAAAATGGCGCGTCATTTCTTCTCAAATAAATTCGCCATAACATCTAATGAGAACCTTTGTGACAAAAATCCCCCCCACCCCCCAAAGCTGAGGACTGACAATTAAATGCCGCACCTGCACACAGGTTGAATGGTGAGTCACTCTGGGGGAGTCACCACTACCTGGCAACACCTTGTCACCACGTCAACAACGGACCAACGGGCTTCTTCTGGTTGTGGTGTGTGGGAGGGTGGGGGGGGGCGCTAGCATGAGATGAGGTCGTATATTGGATGCGTTGAGGAATTTTAAAGGTACTCATTACAACAATTGTTTGAAACAAAGAGTATCGACTATATCTGATTAGACTTTAAATCCAATCTGCCAATTAATACTGTATACTTATAGGGCGCGTGTATTACAAAAAAATATTAACAAATTTATAAACATTGAGACCAGACAGTTGACATATTCCATCGAAAGTTGCAGCTCTCTGATAATTAGAATTATGAGTTGAACAAAATCCCCTCCCCCACAGAGCATCTAAGTCATGCAGTTTTGTTTCCATTATACACATGCACTTCGTTCAAGGGAGCAGTGGCGTCACTAGGGGGGTGCGGTGGATGCGGGCCGCCCCGGGTGACATTATCAGGGGGGTGACACCAAAGTGTAAAATTATGTATATTTCCCGTTATTTGGCACTGGAAAACTCGGAGGAGCTCTTTAATTTAAGTCGTGAGGGGTGACGCCATGAGCCACCGCCCCCCGGGTGACACCAAACCTAGTGACGCCTCTGCAATGGAGTAAACAGTTTGTTTGCAAATACTAATAACAAGAACAGCTGCACTTCGCTGCGGGGGAGTTTCGTGACCGTCGAGGTCGTGTGTCATTTTTTGCAGCTAATAATATAAAGCCAATGAGTTCTCGACAGGATGTGACCAGGTAGCTGACTGACACAGAGACTTTGTCAAGTCCGCCTCAGTAAACTCCGCGCCACTTTCGCTGTAAGCTCAATCTGACCTCATTGGGGCGGATGCTGCAGTGTTTTGAGGAATCAACAGATTGTTTATTTTTAGTTGGAGCTATTGGCTTAGGAAATAATTACCTCTAAATTGTGTACAGTCTTCGACTAAACTGAAGGGCTGAAGGGAAGATCTCAACAATTATACCGGAGTATTAATCGAGTTTTTTTCTCTCTCCCCCCCCCCAAAAAAAAATAATAAAATTTCAAGGCCAAAATCAAGGGTTCGACTTATATTATACACGAGCAGGGCCGGTCATAGCAATTGCGGGGCCCTATGCGGTTTGGTATGCGAAACAGATAGCGCGGGGCCCCTGTCTGGGTAGGGATAAGGTATTAATAAGGATAAAAAGAGAAAATTAAGATAGGCGGGGCCTATGAAAGTGTGGGCCTCACTGCGGCCGCATAGGTTGCAGTGGTCTAAGACCGGCCCTGTACACGAGTTACTCATTTTATACATTTTAAAATCCTTTATATTAACTCGTGGCGTCTGCGTACTTGATTGTTTGCCGCAAAAACTTTGGATCGATTTTCAATCAACTTCCCCGTATGCTAGCGAGCTGAAATTTTTCAGGCAGATTCGTGGTGACATTGAAAATGATCTATCAAAATTGCACATCGATCAAATGTACTGTAATTAAATTAATTAATTTTTAGATTATCTCTATGTATCTCTATGTAGCATGTAAATTTTTGTGCTAGACTGTCACGGTGCGTAATATATTGAACAACCTTTTTAATATTTTCCTGTCACGCGATGTGGTGCGTATACTATTATATTGACCATACTTTTTTTTAAAAAAATGTTCGCGATATGTAAATGTTTATGCTAGTCTGTCGCGCGAGGCACGCATTATATTAAACATGTTTTTATAACCATTTTTCCGTGATCAAATCGAAATTTAGCAGGCAGACAGTAGTATTTCTTTTTTTAAAACTATAAATCCTTTATACAATTACACTTTGCTAAAGCTTTGTATTGACGTGGAAAAAGCCCAGATTAAAAAAAAAGAGACTAGGTCTCCAAATAACGTGAAAATCTGAAATGATAAACTAAAAGTGCTTTTAAAAATAATAAAAATAAAAAATAAAAAATAAAACTCATTCGAGTACAACAATGGGTGCGTGATAGAAATTTTTCTTTAAAAAAATAAAATAATAATAATAAAATGTTTTAATTAATTTAAAAAGCAACTATTTTTTGTTTGCAAGCCATAATCCAAAATTTGCAATAAAATATCCTTAAAAAGGTATCATTAAAAAATTATATTTCTATTAACTCATGATTGATATAATTTAGTAATTAAACTCACTACAAGAGTTTGGGAGGAACTTTTTACTTTGATGCTACAGTGTGATTCAAGAATGATTGCATTAGACATGAACAATTTCTTTTAAGTCTTTTAAGAAATGGAAATCACCAAATGGGCGTCCGAAGAAGAGAAAGTCTGAGGATTTCATATCCTGTAGCCTGTAGCTGAGTAACCGAGACGTGTGAATTTAATTTGGACGAAAGTATAAGCTCATTTTAAAAATCAATCTTTGTGGGTTTTTATTTTTAAAAACGAATGCGCTAACCGACATAACACTGTACTGTAACGACAATTAGTATGTACAGGTAAAAATATAAGGGAAGTAACCAAGGTTAAATGAAAACTAAGCCAGGGTGGCCATATAAATTTTTTTTGGCCTTTTGGCCTTTTTTGGGCCTTTTTCTTTAAAAAAATAAAATATATATATATATAAAATATATCTAAAAATAATGTTTATCACAATTTTTTTTTAATTTGCCAATAAGTCAATAAACTTATTAATTATTTTCTATTTTTGAATAGCTTACGTGTATGTTAGACATTACACATTTTAACGAAAAGGCTATTAAGAAAAAGCCAGATATAGAATGCAGCTCATTTTAGACGCTATTTGTTTAGAGTCAAGGCTGAGCTTTTGTTTACAAATAAATGCAGTAAGGACTTTCTCATTTCACCAAGAATGCTTGATGACTTGACATCTGATAAAGTTTATAATAATACTGCAAATAGCAGTCTAGAGGAAAAGGATGACCTGAAGCTTTTCTTTCAAATTTTTATGTTAGTATCATAGTCTATTTATTTTGTGAGTACAACCATACATACGAACATTGGCATTTACACATTTATTATCCTTTTTCTCCTGGTTCTACCTTCATTTTAAATAGTTAAATAATTTTCAGCCGTTATGAGCCGTCCATAAATGACGTCACGCGATTTTGGCAGATTTTCAATGTATTTTCACCCCCCCCACCACTCGTCACACGTAATCAAGAGCTAGACCCTTTCCAATATGACGTCACAGTTCTTAAAAGCACCCTCCCCCTCGCCATAAATCTGTGACCCCCTCCCGCCCCCTAGGTGCGTGACGTCATTTTTGTTGACATTTTTCATATAACATAAGTTTGGCCTTTTTTTGGCCTTTTTTGGCAGTCAGTTTGGCCTTTTACCCAAATTACAATCTGGCAACCCTGAACTAAGCATCTAACAACTAACAAAACAAACAATAGTACTCCTCATTGATGACATGAAAATAAATAATAAATAATTGATAAGAAGTGGTAAACTAAGTAAGAAATCCTATAAAAAATAATCAAACTGTATTTTTAATTTTTGTTTGTGACCGTTTACTGAAATCGTAAATTAAATTCAAAGTTTACCGACTCAGCCGACTGTACTTTTACTTTTATTTTTGTTATTTTATTACTACTCAGTTACACAGTACACTGTACACAGTTTACTTTCTGATTACTACTACTACTACTGATTACTGTTTCACTGTACTGTTTACACGCTCATATTCATGCCTCATCGTCATCATGAGGCTCATGTCACACTGTATAGTATTAGTATTACTACTACTATTGCACAGTCATTTGAGTCAGGAACATTAAACATTGCATTCATTAATTAATAATTTTAATGAAGATTCAAAATAGTTAAATATTATTATATATTTTTAAAAATGCATTCTTACCTTGACCTTAACCTTAATAAATAAATAATAAATATACTTAATGATATTGTGCTATACTGACTATATACTATTATACTAAACAGTTTAAACAGTATACACTATAGAAGACCATACTCATTCATACTGTATAATGAAAACTAAAAACAGTATGATTGATTATAATAATTGATGTTAAAATAATAAGGCTGGTACTGATAAAAAAAATTTGTTCGATTAATCGGGAAAAAATCATCGATTCATTTTGATTAATTATATTTTTATAACGCATATATGAATATGTATTATGATATATAGATCCCATCAATGTGCGATGCATTATTTCACGAAATCAGTAAGTCGCGGTTATTATAATTCCATGGCTCCCAAATTTTGTGACGTAACTTAAGTTTTAACACAGCAAATTAGTTCTGCTATGCAAGAAATAAGGAAGAAATTTTTTTTTAACGAACGCACATCTAAATAAATAATAATAATACGAGGGAAAAGTATTAAAGTAACAAAAATTATAAATTATTAATAGATTGCAAAAAAAAATTAAAATATATTCTTAAATTTTAATCGATCAAATTAATTTTAATCTATTAAAATATTTAATGATTAATCGATTAATCTCCTTACTGAGTATAGTGGGAAAGGCTTTTGCCAGAGTGATCCTTGCACGCCTGCAAACTCTGCCACATAATGTCTACCCTGAATCACAATGCAGTTTTCAGGCTGGCCTGTCAACCATGGACATGATCTTCTCACTCCGTCAGCTACAAGAGAAATGCCAGGAGCAACAGAAAGCCCTCTTCGTTGCCTTCATAGATCTAACAAAGGCATTTGACCTGGTCAGCCGCAAGGGTCTGCTACGTATATTGGAAAAATTTAGGATGTCCGCATCAGCTTCTCTCCATCATCGAGTCCTTCCACACCAATATGCAAAGCACAGTGCTCTTCGATGGTGCCACCTCAGAACCCTTCCCAGTTTGTAGCGGAGTCAAACAGGGCTGTGTACTGGCTCCAACACTCTTCGGTATATTTTTCTCGATGCTACTGCATCATGCTTTCGAGGACTGCTTCGAGGGTGTAAACATCCATACCAGGACATATGGAAATCTATACAACATCAGCCGTCTCCGTGCGAAGAGAAAAGTGGAAACTGTTTTAATTAGAGAGTTGCTCTTCGTGGATGACGCAGCCCTTACCTCACATTCAGTGATAGGTCTCCAACTTTTGGTCAATAAGTTCTCAGAGGCATGCAAGGATTTTGGTCTAACGATAAGCCTCAAAAAGACCAACATTATGAGACAATGAACAGACTGCTTCCCAGCAATCTCCATTGAGGGAAACACCTTGGATGTCGTCAAGGATTTTACCTACCTTGGCAGTAACATCACAAGCACACTCTCCCTGGAAAAGGAAATTGAAACCAGAATCGGCAAGGCTGCATCATTAATGGCTAGGCTGACTCAAAGAGTGTGGAACAATGCACAGCTCACTGATAGGACGAAAATCACTGTGTACCAGGCCTGCGTGCTCAGCACACTCCTCTATGGCAGCGAGTGCTGGACGACCTATGCCAAACAAACAAAGCAACTCAACAGCTTCCACTTACGATGCTTGTGCAGGATTCTGCACATCAAGTGGCAGGACAAGATCACGAATGTCGAGGTACTCAGAAGGAGTCATATGCTGAGCATGCACTCAATCCTGAGTGAGAGGCGCCTGCGGTGGTTGGGACATGTCCGCAGGATGCGCTCGGAGCGCATTCCAAGAGCCTTGCTTTACGGCGAGCTGGCAACTGGTATGCGGAAGAGAGGACGCCCCTGCTTGCGCTTCAAGCATGTGTGCAAGAAAGACATGACTCTGGCGCAGATTGACCATGAAACGTGGGAGACCATTGCTGAGGAGCGCACCTCCTGGCGGGTAAAAGTGCGCGAGGGCATTCAAGTCACGGAAGCTTCCCTTACAGCCAGGAGCGAGGAGAAAAGGGCCAGGAGAAAGAGAAAGGGGGGTAGAGGAGCAGGAGGAAACGCCATCATCCCATGATGATGGACGGATGCCATAGGATAGGAATCGATTAATTAATCATTAATTTCCGCAGCCCTAAAAAATTATGGTAGTTTCTGTAAAATTATTTCTAGTGAAAAGTTTTTTTTAACCCAAACTAGATGATTGGCACTTGTATGAAAACTAAGATCACTTGATCTAGTCGCAATGCAATGCTGTATACTGCATGGATTTTTTTTGCTTAACTTTTTTGATTTATTGTTCTAGTAACTCCATGAACACTACCTATCTTGATTTTATGTGGGCCTTGAAACAGAGTCAAAAGATTTTTCTGGTGTTTAAGCACCAATGCAACATTAATGTTTTTAAATATTAGATAAAAATTTGAGACATAATTTTTGTACTGCATTTAAAAAGTTTTGGCCTATGACCAATGTTACCTCCAAGGCTCGTTGGTCCGTGTGCAAAATAAAAAAAATATCATGTGCAAATATATTTTAGTGCATAATTTTACATCCCACAAACACAGATATTAACAAAGTTTGCTGTGCTGTAAATATAAACCTCTGCACGGCATCTGTAAAATGTCAGCGCGGCTATGTGGCCGCGCAGTTTAAAGGGAAGATTGCCTATGACCAATGTTCCCTCAAAGTTTTGTTGGTCTGTGCCAAAAATAACAAACTAGTGTGCAAAGTTGCACAGCATCCATTATTATTATTTTTGTATGCAAAATGTTACACCTCACAAACACAGATAATTTATCATCCTTCTCAACTGCTACATGGCATCAGTCAGATATCTGCGGGGCCTTGCAGCTGCGCAGCTTAAAGGAAACTTTGCCTATTACTGAATAATTTATAAAATGCTTATTTCCAATGATAACCATAATTTTTCTTGAATTTTTTTTCGCACAATAAGAATTTAAATGTTCAAAACATTGGTGAGTTCCCATAATCCAGCACTGCTGCATGTATTTCAATGTAAAGTTCCTAGTTTGACATGTTTCAAGTGGAAACATTTGCAGGTAGAATTTTATTTATTTTATATTTTCCTCAAAAGTATTTAAATGTACAGTAATATAATTTTACCAAGTTTTAAAAAATATTTCTATTGACCTAGTTTTTCCTCATATTTCCAGTTTGTCTTAAATAGAAAATATAATAAAAATCACATTCATTTAAATTTTAAACAGTAATTCTAAATCTTACAAAACATCAACTAGTAATTAAAAATTTAATCTACAGCACAAGAGTATGGTATCTGACAAAGAGCTGGCATGTGCAGCCATTGACAGAGAAAACAAACTCCTCAGAAACATAAGCTTAGATATTTGGGAGCACCCAGAAGTCTGCTTCCAAGAGCATCATGCCCACCAGGTGCTTACAGATGTTTTGCTGTCGAAAGGTTTTCAGGTATGAACAAGTAGAAGCTTGATTATGTCCAGATATAAAATTTGTAAATTACATGAACCTAAATATTTTTATTAATAAAAAATAATTAGATGTTTTTTTTTAAGGTTGAGAAAAATTACAAATTGGAAACAGCTTTTAAAGCCACAGCATCAAGCAATGAAGTTGACCCTGACTCACCTAATATAGGTATTTATTTTAGTTAATTTAAATATATTCAATCTACTTTATTTTAAAAAAGCATTTGCATCGCATAAAAATAGTTTATAGATATGAAAGCCGATTGTTTAACTTTTAAAATAATATACACTATTAAATAAAAAATACATAAAATGAAATAAGATTTAATTAATAATTTGCCTTGAATTCATTCTTGTCCATTTTTATTAACTCACGTCTGCTTGATGCCTTGATTGTTTGATTGTTTGCCGAAAAACTTAGAACAATTTTTAACTCACTTCCCCGTATGCTAGGGAGCTGAAATTTTGCAGGGAGACTCATGCCAATGATAAAAATGATCTATCAAAATTTCAGATCGATCGACTGTACTGTAATTAAATATTTAATTTTTAGTTTATCTCTATGTAGCATGTTAATTTTTGTGCTAGATTGTCGCGGTGCGTATTATATTGAACAACCTTTTTAATACTTTCCTGTCGCGCTGTACGGTGCGTATTATATTGACGATACTTTTTTAAAATATATTCCCGATCTGTAAATGTAAATGCTAGTAATTGCTAGTCTGTCTCGCAGTGCGCATTATATTAAACATGTTTTTATAATCATTTTCTCTTGAAAAAATCGAGCTGAAATTAGCCAGGCTGACTGTAGTAGTTTTTTTAATATAAATCCTTTACATATTTGAGAAATAACTAAAATTTTGGATTTTAGGATTGTCGTTCAATGCGTATTATATTGAACATTCTTTTAGTTATGTCTGATATATAAAGGAGTTATAGTTAAAAACTTTGTTTTTTTACGGGTTTTTTTTTAACATAGGTGTGATGTGTGAATACGATGGACTGCCTGGTATAGGACATGCCTGTGGCCACAATCTCATAGCCATTATGGGATTGGCCATCTCATTAGGAATAAAAGAAGCTTTGGATAAAGGAAACATTAAGGGAAAGGTATTTGGATTCATTTTGTATATTATATTTGCCATGGAAAATTCATTAAAAATGTTTCAAGTCCTCTTAACTACATTTATAAAAACATTTTTAAATATTGGAAAATCCAACATTTTATAAATCAATTTCCGTCTTATATTTTACATCAATATGTTAGTTAGATAACTTAAATAATGTTTAGTATTAAAAATGCAATTTAAATATCAATATCAACATTTAAAACTCTAATAAAGAGTTAGATAAAACTAGACATGAACCAGGTATAAGCGTAGGACCTGTTATATACATTAAAATAATTTTTTAAATAACTGCTGATAAAGATAGAAGTATTGAAATATTGAAGTACTCAAAATGTTAACATAGGTTACTGTTCTCGGATGTCCGGCGGAAGAAGGGGGTGGTGGCAAAATTGACCTCATCAATGCAGGGGCTTATAGTGACATGGATATCGCATTAATGGCACACCCCTCCCAGTACAGCGTCCCTAAACCAGTATATGTTGCTATGAGTCCGTAAGTGACATGACTGGGTTTTTTCTTGCTTTCCGTGGATCAAAAAAAAATATTTAAAAAAAATTTTCTACTTTGGTTTGAGATGCATTGAGAACAAGAAAGCATATTAAATTTTGAGTGCCAATTTTCAAAGTTTTAATAAATATTGTAAAAAAAAATTTAACAGCTGTTTACAAAATTTTTTTAAGCTAATTAGAAGAACTTTAACTGCTCAGGAGTATTTTTAAATGTTGAATATATTAAGATAAAATTAATTTTAAATAAATATAATTTTCATAGAGTAAAATTTTTAATCCTTGGGAAGGAATCGGCTAAAGAAGTTCTGGTTACTGCATATAATAAAGTGACAAAAACATTTTTCAACCCTATGATATACCCTTAGGGTGAAAGTGAAGTACCAAGGTAAGGCATCCCATGCAGCCAGTTATCCTTGGGATGGAATCAATGCATTGGATGCTGCTGTGCTATGTTATCAAAATGTCTCATGTATGCGACAACAGTTGAAACCAACATGGCGAGTCCATGGTGAGAGAACATACAAGGAGACCTCAAAATTTTCATTGTAATCATTCATCTTATAGTTCTATTCTCTTTCAGTCATGATTAATTAATTGCATTCAAATTCATTAAGTAATTTGCTTTACCTTGAGTTCAGCTTCACATGATTTTAAATTCATTAATGTTTTTCTTTACACGACCTTTATAGTTTTAAAGATATTTTATAAAAAACAAAACAAAGCTCCATAAAAAGATTGTGAGGGTGGGATTTGACACAAATAGCATTTTGAAGCTATTGATAATTACTACATTCAGTTATTTCTTTATGGATCAAATTAAAACTGTTATCACTATAATTTTTAAATAAAATTGAAGGAAAACTGCAAAACTCATGAAACATAATAATTGGATGATCACCAATTAAATTCCCTGAATAAATGGCTTCCCATAAAAATGCGCGGAACAACAACTTAAATAAATTGGATCAAATGCACATACCTACTGATTATCCATAACAATTTAGAAACAATTGTGCTGTAAAAAATTTTTTAAAGTTCCTTTATAGATTTCATCTTATAAGAAATAAATAATTTTGTTGTTGTCAGGTGTCATAACAAACGGTGGGGAGAAACCAAATATCATCCCAGAAACATCTGAACTGCTATACTACGCCCGTGCTCCAAGCAACAGAGAGCTGCGTGACATCCAGCAGAAACTAGGGGGATGTTTTGAGGCTGCTGCTGCTGCCACTGGTTGTAAAGTTGGTTGGATTAGTTTATAAACTTTTGACTTCCTTTCTTCCATGTTTTAAAATATCGGCACCTTAATAATTCATTCTGAGAAACGAAAAATATCCAGAAATGAATGAATTTTAATTTTTAATGATCACAATAATGGAGATCAGTACCCATACACTATACTAAAATTTTACTTTTTTGAGTGGACATTTAAAAGACAAAATAAAGCTTTCTGATATTAGAAGTCTTTGGAATTCTTGAGCCGAGCATTTTTGAAAAAAAAATTTCCTTGAGTAATCAATAATTATTTAATTGTATTTGTTCAAAACTAGGTCAGCAATCTTGAAGGATTGAGTTTTTTTGTGTACAAGATATTAAGTTTGATATTAAATAGTTCAAATAATATTATCAACAATTGTTGACAGGTGGATTACAGCTTTGATCCCAAATCCTATGATTCTCTCATATCTAATGAGATTCTTGCTTCACTCTATGTGCAAAACGGCAAGTCCCTGGGCATTGAGTTTGAAAAAGACCCAGAAAAGCTCTCCAAGCAAGGTGGCTCCACGGACATGGGAAATGTTTCTAAAGTTCTTCCCAGCATTCATCCTAAATACAGTTTGAACACGGATGTCAGTCTGCATACAATAGAATTTAGAGATATAGCTAGTAAGTTTGATAACACATGTCAGTATGCATACAATAGAATTTAGAGATATAGCTAGTAAGTTTGAAAGCACAGATGTCAGTCTGTATACAATAGAATTTAGAGATATAGCTAGTAAGTTTGAAAGCACAGATGTCTGCATACAATAGAATTTAGAGATATAGCTATTAAGTTTGATAACATGGATGTCAGTCTGCATACAATAGAATTTAGATATATAGCTAATAAGTTTGATAACACGGATGTCAGTGTGCATACAATAGAATTTAGATATATAGCTAGTAAGTTTGAAAGCACATATATCAGTCTGCATACAAAAGAATTTAGAGATATAGCTAGTAAGTTTGAACACACAGATGTCAGTGTGCATACAATTTACATAGGATAAATAATAATTTAACCTTTAGAATGTCTGTAAGTGAAATTTAAGGATAGGTGGAGTTAAATAAAACACTGGGGATCAACTCTAAATTGAAGACCCTGGTGCTAAAAGTACTTAGACTCAAGTCTCATTTTTGTCAAATTCAAACTAAACAGTGAACCTCCAACATCTGGTTTAGACAATTCTATTGTATAAAGTTAAAAAGAATGTTTTGTAACAAGATCCAATTTTTTAAAAGCCTATAAAATTAAAATGCTATCATCAAAGAGACTAGAAATAAATTAAAACTTGATTATCTCAAAATGCAAATTTTGTGACCTAAGTACTTTTAGCATTAAGCTCTTTAATTATTCAACAAAATTTAATTTACTGAAGCTTTTTTTCTCTAATTGCATTTTAATTTTGGTTTTCCAAATTGCCAAAGAGATGTAACTTAAAAATCCCCCAATATCTAGAATTTAAAAAAAAATTGTTTCATCTTAAATTATGTTCTAAACTAGCGTATCACCCGTCAAAAATGATGGAAGTTTTCAGCTGAAATCTATTTATTTTGAAAAAATTCACTTTTTTTAGGGCGCCTACGGCGCCGACCTTTTTCAAAAGCCCAACTAACTTGTCCTTGTTTGATAAATACGAAATATTAAACTTTCTGAAATGTACACAAAATATTTTATAATAGGGGTTGCAGGGCACCTACGGCGCCCCTTTTATTTTTTGATTTTATAATTAACCATCATCAAATCCTCTTTTTACATAGATCCCTTTTCCAAAATTAAAATATGAGCGAAAACAATGCCGTCATATAATATTTTTTTATAGCGCATATTTAATTTGAACACCTGTTTTGATTTTTTGGTGCAGTTATTTGGTTTTCCCTGCTTTCTAAAATTAGTAGCGTCAGGACTGACAGACACTACTTGGTGACAATTGCAAATTATATTGTTTAATTGTATGTAAATTATTTTGTTAAATTTAATACAAGTAAAAAAAGGACAGCACTAATGTGTAATGAGTTTTTAACAGAGGAAGAGTTAACTCGACATCGCAGGCATGCAACTGACTGGCTAAAATAAATCCTTTTATATTTTATTCATACTCCCTTTTACCCTGCTTAAAATAAATAACTTAATTTTAAAGTAAAAAATGAATAATGACGAAAAGTACATGTTATGTTCTTTGCTTATTTTTTAAAAAAGTGAACTGTTTTTAAAAAAATGTATTGTTAGATCTTTTGTATATTACAGAGACGGAATCAGCCCATGAACTGACTCTTGTCCATGCCAAGGCCCTTGCAATGGCTTCTATTGATGTCTATAGCAGTCCACAGCTGGTGGCTAAAATTAAAGATGAATTTCAGCTACAGTTGCAAACAGGACTCTAATGCTAATAAAATGTGTAAAAAATGATGGTCTGACTATGATGACTAACAACTTCATGATATTTAATAGATACCATATGTTATCAGAGTTTAAATATGGAAGGAGCAAATGATTATTTATGGCTGTCAAGAATCTCCAGAAATGTGATGGTTGATAATCTGTATTTTATTCTATTTCAGTTGTTAAAATTCAGAGAAAAAAAATAATTTTAAAAAATACTAACCTTTGCATATTTGTTTTGTATTATACTGAAATAATTAAAAAGTGAATCTTCAATGATAAGCTGACGTAATTTTTTTAAAAATAGTTTTGTATATGCATTAATTGAATTTTAAAAATCTACATTGTGTCTAGGGGACAGCCGGGTATCCGGAATGCCGGATATCCGGATCGGATATCATGATTTTTGCCACTATCCGGATTCGGCAAATACTTATGACAGATCCGGATAGTATCCGGATATTAATGTAGTAAAGAATGTATGAATTGCAAATTAAATTAATAGTAAGGAGTTTATAAACAAGTATACAAAAAGTAAAAAAACAATAACCAGAAATCAGTCCCTTTAACAAGAATGGATAGTGAGAGAGCATTCAGCACAGCTTGGCAGATAAATGATGATAATCGTTCTCGCTTGTCGCCGAACAAACTTGGGATGTTATTCTTGAAAAATGCTTAGGGTATGACAAACACTTACTTTTTCGAAACCAAAAAATTGAATAACCAAACTATACAAACATAAAGGTAACAAGTACTGCTGAGTGCTAAGTTACAACTTACTAGTAACTACTAATTAGTAACTATTTTATTTACTGATATCATTAAATTATGTTCATTGTTATAGCTGATATATTAATTTTAAGCTTTAAAAAATTAATTTTATCTTAAAAATTAATAATTTTAAGTTTACTTTGTAATTATTAGTTTATACTAGGGCTGTTAACGATTAATTTAAACTTAATCGTTAACTTTTGAAAATTAACGATTAATTAATCCTTAATTTCGATTAAAGCTAAAAATTAAAATTGATTACATCATACGAAGCACTAATTAAACGTTCTTGTTGAAAATCTAAATAACACACGAGTGTCTCCCTTATATGTCATCTTTTAACCAACTACTCAAGTGTGTTGACATTATTTGGTTCAAGTGATGAGCCGGTTTAATTGAAAATATAACCAGCCGAGCTGAACAATCATTGACATGGAACTGAGATAACTTGTATGCACAAAACGGTCTTGGCAAGGGTATGGCATTATCGGATATCGGTGTTCATTAAGTTTCCACCATTGTAGAGGGTTAATGGGTTAAGGAACTTTCATCTCCATTTGGTAATACAGTAATTCATCAGAAGAGCTGTCATCATTTTGTGTCTGTGAGTAAGACTCCATTAATGTCATTAGCTTAATACGCTTTTCATTTGGTTGGATAAGTAGGCGAAGTGTTAGAACCATGGTAAGCAAACTTTATCAACATTTTGAACATTCCCGTCAGTTTAAACCCCAAATGTTCATGTAATTGTCAGGAAATTTATTATTTATTGGCCGAAATTTTTTTTTACTTTTTGACTTCCAAAAATGTGTAATTGATGGATCGATTAATCACTAAAAAAAATAATTTAATCGTTAAAATTTTTTAACGATTAATCAAGAATTTAATCGCTAATTTCCGCAGCCCTAGTTTATACTATAAACTTTATAGTTAAACAGGAGCCTTGGAGACTGGGACAGGCTGAGTGTTGGCTTTCGTTTTTAACTTATTTATCATTGACTAGTACGCTTACAGTAGTCAATTATTCAATACTTTCAACTCAGTATTTACATTTAAACATTTTACTTATATGATATAAGTTATATCATTGTAATAATTTTATATTCTTTGTTTTTTTTATTCTGTTGAACTTTAAATGACAATTCCAATTGTGATTTGATTTGCGAACTTAAAAATAAAAATGTTGCTTTTCTCACATGTTATATCTTATTCAGCCATATAATTTTAAAACTCTAGTCTATTGTGAATATTACAATTATACAAAATAAGTTAAGTAACAAATTAAGTTATACATTAAATTATCAATATAGAACAAAGTAAACAAATTAACAAGCGTTGATTATGAAATCATTCAAATCCATGCAAAATATAGTAGAACAATCAATTTCAGTACGAGAAAAAAATATTAAGTTAAAAAGTTACAAGTATAGATATTACTTTACTTCGTAAGATACACTAAGTTAACAAACAAAATATTAAATGTGAATCACAATCGTCTGAATAAAAGGACAGTTTTTAGTATGGGTCTAGATCACGACTTCTTGTACACCACACTACACACTCAGTACAACACTCTTCGCTTGGTACATACGAGTTCGTTCATTCAATTCTTTGTAAAATCTTCATCGTTGATGCTGACAGTGTCACAAACCGTCATTTTAGATAGCAGCTACTATCCATTTGTTGGATAATAAATATTTTAATAAATACAGCCTCTTAGCACTTACACTTAAATTTGGAGATATCCGGATTCGGCAAATATTAGGGCCAAACTATCTGGATCCGGTAAATAGTAAAAAAACTATCCGGCTGTTCCCTAATTGTGTCATGAGTTTCCTTATTAAAGTTACAATATTTTATCTATAAGGGCCTAGACAAATGGTGTTTTTATTTTATTTGCTCAGTTTTTCAATCTTTTCCAACACCTTTCAAACAAGATGTTTTTATTTTGCATTTAAGGGGCAGTCCATAAAGTACATCACCTTCCAGAGTATTGGGGGGGGTGTAAGAAAGTGTGACTGTTTGTGACAGGGGGAAGGGGGGGCTGGGCCATGTGTGATGTCACAGTGTTTTATATTAAATTTTAATTATTTTGTTAATAAAAAAGGAATTTTTGTTCGAAAATGTGACACACTTTGGGGGGGGGGTCCAAGAGTTGTGACAGGGGTGAGGGGAGGAGTTAAAAATGGTCAAAAATAGCGTGACGTACTTTATGGACGGCCCCTAAGACAAAAAAAATTCCTCAGATAGATAAAACTAAATCAGAGTTGAATATTGAAATCAATCAAAATCTCATTCATCAAAATCAAATATTTATTCCAATCAAGTAGCCATGTTAATAATCTGAGTTTCAATGATAAATGGCTGACAATTTCTATCAGTCAACATTTGTCACATCCAGTTGCCATTTGGGCTTGTGCCTTTAGACCCTGAAATGTTAGTCGATAAAAGTTTGTTCATTGAAAGATATAATGAGCTCACTTTAGTTTCAGACCCACATGTATTATCAACCAGCTGCCTTTTTAAAGAAACCTATACTTTAGTAATCATAATGATATTTGTTTATGGAAACAGTTCATAACATTTACCATGCTAATTACATAATAAAACCACATGGCAGGTTTGTCATTTAATAAAAGTATAAATCTATCACTGACTATATGTTGTGATTCCTGAGGTGGAAACAGCTGTTGTTTTTGACCAAGCACTAGGGACAGAATTGACAAAATAAAGTTCTGAAAATCACAATGATTTATTGAAATATTTTTGTTTTTATTCTGTGACTTTGGTTACTTCCCCTCCTCCAATGTGTCTCAAGTAGAACCCGGTTACTTCCCCTCCAATGTGTCTCAAGTCCTATTGTAGACGCCCAGGGGATCTCAAGTCAGCCTTTCTTATTGTATCCAGCATAATTATTAGGTCTCTCTGAAGGAGTTGCCTTGATTTATTCTAATGATATGATCCAATGGAATCTATGATGTAGTTTTTTTTTAAAGTGTTGCATGTCAGTGTCACAGTGTCAAAGTTTTCTCATCTCTGCCAGGTATGCTACCTGCACTTGCTCTTTCAACCTGGCAGAATCTGTTTCAGTGTTTCTCGAAATCTGACAAAAAGTCAAGAGAGTTACTACAAAAATAATTCTACAAGTCAAATTTAATTATTTTTATTGCGCCTAAATTCTATATTTAGTATTGATGTCTATATTAAATCCACTCCCATTAATCTAGAAGCTAATTACATTTACTAGACTTCTATTGAAAAGACAATGCTGTACCAGAAATTGTTAAGCTTGGTATTTTGAGTCTGATGTACGCACCTTGACCCATGTTAAATATTATTTTAATTTATTGATGGAATTATTTAAAGAATTTAATAGTGTCCAATATTTAAGACAAAATTTTTTTTCACAGACCACGAACATAATCTCAATTTCAGCTCTCTAGAGTGTTTGGCAATTAGTGAAGGGATTCTACAAAAGGAATATGCCCACTTGTTTGGAATATGCTTTCAGTTTGAAGGTCACTTTTTAAAGAATTTTTATATACAGTAGTGTCAGTAGCGCTTAAATAAGTATAGTTATATACAGACTGTATATATATAAATTTCTGTAACTCGCAATCCAAGGAAACATCAATCCTAGTTATAAAGTTAAGTAACTTTCGAAGTATCTATTTACTACTATTATAAACAGTATTACAGCAGTATTATAGATGTGTGCAGCGCACAAATACTCTTGAAATGAGGTTTTTGTTAAAATTAATAACTTATAAATATTTTTAAAATGATGATATTATTTTTTTTTAAAATCCAATTGCTCATCTCCCTTCAAACTTAATTATTTGTCTCCCTTAAGAATTAATTTGGAAAAAAATGTTTTAAAACTTATTTCAAATGTTTATAATGCTTCTCCGTGATTAGACAATAACTCGCTTTTCCAGATTACATGATAGCTGGGGCGTTAAAAAAAACAAAAAACAGGAGCTGTTAGGGTTGGGGGAGGTAGTATTTATTCTTTTTAGTTTGGGAAAGGGACGTCAAAAAGGATAGGATCTTAGGTCAATAGCAGACTTTTTAATATATTTTCAAATCTTAAAGAGACTCGTGTAGGCGTAAGTTTAACCCTGTGCCTGACACTTGCCTCGAGATGGTCATGTCTGAATACTTGGTAAGCTGTTTCAGTAACCTAGAGGCTAGGAGTGTAAAGGATTTCATCTATGACACATCAGTCAAATAGAGAAGATTGTTGTATGGTACAACAGTACAGGTCTTACATCAGTTAAATAGAACAGATTGTTGTATGGTACAGCACTACAAGTCTTGCATCAGTCAAATGGAACAATTTGGCTTACGTTACAACAGTACACGTCTTACATTGTGTATTCAACTACCGTGTCTTTCTACGGTGTTTAATCCTTATATAACGCAATAAATGAATTCAAGCATGGTTGGGATCAAAGACATTGACTTTTTTTATGCACAGACAGGAAAAGAATTGGTTCGCTAGTCATTTGAATCACACGGTTTTGTTTGTTTTGCCGCATTCACCGATGGAAGCATGCTGACCAAACGTCCATTTAATATGTAAGCTTCATTGTTTTGTTGCTTAGCCTATGACCCTCCCTTTAAACAAATATTTGTACAAGGAATCTCATCTGTATATAAATATAGAATTTACAGCAACGCCTTTATTAGTTGATCATTGTATTTCGTAGTAATGTAAAATGCAGAAATAGTTTAATTAAAAATTGAATAGTTCTTCTTGGAACCAAAAAATACACTGCTAATTTGTTTTTCCACTGTACTACTGTGGTCTAATTTATACACAGTACACATATGGTGTATGCCCTACACTGTACACATATGGTGTATGCCCTACACTGTACACACATATGATGTATGTCCTACACTGTACTAATATGGTGTATGCCCTACACTGTACACATATGGTGTATGCCCTACACTGTACTAATATGGTGTATGCCCTACACTGTACACATATGGTGTATGCCCTACACTGTACTAATATGGTGTATGCCCTACACTGTACACATATGGTGTATGCCCTACACTGTACACATATGGTGTATGCCCTACACTGTACACATATGGTGTATGCCCTACACTGTACACATATGGTGTATTCCCTACACTGTACACATATGGTGTATGCCCTACACTGTACACATATGGTGTATGCCCTACACTGTACACATATGGTGTATTCCCTACACTGTACACATATGTGTATGCCCTACACTGTACACATATGGTGTATGCCCTACACTGTACAATATGGTGTATGCCCTACACTGTACTAATATGGTGTATGCCCTACACTGTACACATATGGTGTATGCCCTACACTGTACTAATATGGTGCATTTTCTTATTCTGTGGTATCAATAAAGCTAAAACTAGACAGTGTAAGACAATGAATGTTTGGGGCTTACGAATGCCTTAAGTCAGTGCTTCTCAAACTTTTTAGTATGGCGGACCGGCTTGAATTTTTTCCATTGCACCTGGGACCAGTGCAATATTTTCCCTGCACTGACAATTTTTTCTGTCCCTTTTTTTATTTTCCAAGAAGGTCGAATTCATATGTGCCTCTTGCTGTTTTAGCGACATAACGCTAAGGACACGGTATAAAGAGGGGGGGGTGGAGACATTTATTTGATAACATTTAAAAAAAAATTAATTGCAAAGCGTGTTTCCTCAAGCACCGAGACATTAAGTTAGTACACTTAATTTTACATTAGAACTCCATAAAATTGATTTATATTGAAATATTTTCTTTGGTCATTTTGTTCGGACTCATAAGACAGTAGTTTTATTCGACTAAATTAGTGAACATTGTATTTAGTTTTATTTGAGTAAATTAATGAACATTATATTATTGAACACAATGCAGCACAAGTTGCCTTTTTCAACTAGGGGCCGTCCATAAATGACGTCACGCACCTAGGGGGGGAGGGGGTCACACTTTTGTGACGTTGCGTGACAAGGGGGAGGGAGGGGGGTTGAAGAAGTGTGACGTCTCATCAAAAGGGTAACTTTAAATAAAACTTCCACTGAAATATTTGGTCCCTTACAATTTATTTAATGACTTTTTTTTTAAAAAAAAATCATTGCTTCTCAATGTACCGGTCGGTAGGCCATCAGACGCTGGTTGGCGTAAGCTATCAAGACATGAAAATTAAATCTAATTATAATCCTTAAGTTTGAGAATCCACAAGATAACATGAAATTGTTACACTGCGTCGTTTGATGTTGACATCAAAGCATTTGTGATGTAACCGCAGCTCCGTTTGGTTCTCTCATGGACTTTTTTGCCCGTTACCCCAAAATAGACAAGTTTATGTGTGCGTTACCGCCAACCCCAGACTCTAGGTTCTGCTCACATGACTCGGGGATTTGGGGGAGCATCGTTAGCCCCGAAAATGATACTGGTGAGTTTTACAAACATGACAAGTGTCTAAAAATGATCTGAATAGGATTGTGTAGATATTTTAAGTCAAAACGACATGGAATATCCTTTTTCTTTAAAAGGAGAGGGGGGATCTATTTGATAGAATTAAAAACGTTTCAAGTTTGATATAATTGTTTTTTGTTCGATTGGTTTTTAGTCAAACGCCCCTGGCCATTCTATTCTTTTAGATCAGTGCTTCTCAAAGTGGTGGTCCGCGGACCGGTGCCGGTCCGTGGGCCATCCGCTGCCGGTCCGCAGATGTTCTAAAAAAAGGACAACAAAACTTGTCAGTGCAGGGAAAATAGTGCACCGGTCTTTGGTGCAAGGGCAAAAATTCCAGCCGGTCCGCCCTACTAAAAAGTTTGAGAAGCACTGTTCTAGATATACATTGTAATGGTAAATGAGCCCATTTAAAATTAGTCAAGTATTCATTATTTTTTATTGAATGCGTTAAATTCTTGACATCGAAATTCGAGAGTAGCACAAAACAAATTTTCTTCCTAGCTCAGTTTTTAAGGCATTAATTTTAAATATCATAGAAAGGATACGTGATACAGACAAGTCATGTGGATTAAGTTTATTGACACTCGTGTCAATATAAATGAAAGTAGGGTAGATTTGGGTGTCTTCGTATAGTACGTAGGTAAGAAATCTACATAGTTATCGAATTTTAAAAAAATGCATTTTATGGAAAGAACCGGTTCAAAAATGGGCACATGTTCAAGCGTACACGTACACATGACGTATTTTAAATATATATAGTGGATTGTAGTGGATGTTATATGTCCAAAATGAGTCTTCATTGCCCCCAAGAATTCCCCTTTTGACCCCAAATGAGGTTATTTACCACTGTTCGCCGACCTCTTTCTTATGGGATGGGATGCCTGTCAGTCAATTAAGGTGTTTTTTTTTACAAATACATTTTAAAAATGTTATTTTTAAATTATTTTTTTTTCTAAACAAAGACGTTAACCGTGATGATTAATAGTCAATGTTTAATTTGTATGCATTAAAATAAAATCTAAGGATGTTAACGCAGTTCGTTTTCGGAAGGCCGGTAAAAAGTTTTTAAAAAATGCTTCACGCGGGTTACGATATTACAATGTAAATCTTCACTAAATAAATAATAAATACTTAAGTGACAATAAAAGTTATTTGAAACATACTTATTTTCAAATAGAAAATAAAGTGTGTTTTTTTTAGAGGGGGGGTGTCAAAGATTTGTGACGTATTTTTAGAGGGGGGGGTCTAAGATTTTGTGACGACGCGTGACGAAGGGGGGGAGGGGGTAAAAAATCGGCAAAAATCGTGTGACGTCATTTATGGACCGGTAGTCACAAAAGATTTGCATGTTAGGCCTATAATATTCAAGTATTTTTTGGATATGGGGAAGAAGTTTTGTTTTTGTTGTTGTTTTTTTTAAAACTAATAAATATTTTTATTTAACAACGAGCAATGTCCACCATTATCTTCCAGGCATATACCTTTAGTGTTTATACTTGAATATTACATAATATTGTTTGAGCTGGGAGTGGGGTGATGGCTTTGTACAAATCTTGTCAACGCCCATGCAATTTTCCCCGGAACATGTGATTTACCAACAATAACAATGGTGTGTGACGCTGTTGTATAATGGAGTGTAAACATCAATTTTGTATAATCATTAGTTAAGCTTTGGTGAAAAAAAGGGGGGGGGAGTGGAGGTTAAGCCCACTAAGCTAAAGGATAAAGCCTTGCGCTTCAGAGTAACGATATTCACCGAGAATAGCCTGGTTATTACCGCCGTCATAATTACTTCAATTAATTATGGACATCATTTGGCCCATGATCACCTCTAAGAAATCATGGCCATAACTGTATCCATATTTTCCATCCCACAAACTATATAGACATCATTTGGCCCATAATCACCTCTGGGAAATCATGGCTATAACTGTATCCATATTTTCCATCCCACACACTATATAGCCATCATTTGGCCCAAACGTATGGCCATTGTATTTTTTATCCGTAACCAACGTTATAACTATTTATTTCGATCACATTTCATTACTACGTAATATAGATCATATATTATAACTAACTTCAGTTCCTATAGTAAAGGGATCATAAACCCGTACAAACTATTCATCATATGTTTACCCTATCAAAGGGAATTCGCAAACCACAAATACAATAAACCTGATTTCAACTCTATCGAGATTATTTAACTTAATTATATCAAGTGATTGGGAAAATTAGTAGCACTTATTGTTATTTTCATTTTCAATACTCCCATCTCAGCCCATGGTTTCATATCTATCCAGCGTATCTCTAAACTCTAATCCCGTTGCACTCCACGTTCTGCGTGAATATGAAACATTTGCCTTGCACCTTGCGTCACGGGGAACGTTACTTTCAGAGGCTCTCAGCGGTAAAACTATTTCCACATCAAACGCTGGCGGAATGTGTTGAAAACTAAGTTCGGTGGTGCGACCGTTAACAAGTACGTTAGTGGGACAGGTGTACCTACACGCAACATGTCTCCATCATCCTACAGGTAATAGATAGTTCTTTAGTTATACTTCTTCATTCTTAACTTTTAATCTTTAATTGATCTATTTCACTTTTGCGGAGTTTTGGTTATCCATTTTTATTTTTGCAATTTCTTTATATCTATTTCACTTTTTGTGTAGTTTTGATAATTCATTGTTCAATTTCTTTGTATCTATCTCAATATATTTTTTTTTAAATTTTAAATGGTTGTTTTATGAAGCCTATTCAGGAGCCCATTGATGTCTATTACATGAAGGTCGTTGTTTTCAATATCAGAAAATTAATTTAGAGACGGATCGCAGTAGGGCATAGTTTTATGTAAAGAAAATATTTTAAAGATAGGATAAAGCTTAACTTTGTTATTTGAACAGTGCGCCCCCATCCAGTGTGTTGGACGTTAGTAAGGGGACTGAGAAATGTGATCTCAAATAAGTGAACTACTCCTCTGAAATCAAGTTGTTTCTATAGTAAACTGAGTTTTTGAATTAAGTGGCGGAAATCTTTTAATAGACCCATTGAATTTTGACTTTTTGAATTTTTTACTTTTGTTTTTCCGCGGGCGGGACCAAGAGATCACGTCAGACAAGACGGTGAAGTTAATATAAGGGATTTAAAAATTATCCCATTTACATATAAAACCTAAAGATTGAAATGTAAGTAGTTATAAGTCTTCAAAACGGAAATCAATCATGCCAAGGAAACTAAGGTTTAAAAGAAAAAGAGCCAGCAGCCAGCTAGTTTAACCATTTTTTGTGCTTTTAATGCGATAGTTTTATGATGGGTTTAAAAAACACTAAACATTTTTTTAGAAACTTCTTATCTTTCGTCCCTCCTTCTCTTTTTCTTTCATTCTTTCTTTAAAACTCACTTAAAATATGAAACATATATAATGCCATGTCTGACTTCCAGCTCGGTGGACACAGTTCTGGAGCCTTACGAAGCGGCCCTCCTCCTCCTCCTCGGGTTCGGAGTCATGTCAGTCATGCTCGCTCTCCTCTACAACTTCATGCGGGAAAAAGTCTTTGGTGACTCCAACAGCCTTGACCGGGCTTTCGATGCCGGGGGAAACGTCACCTTCAGCCTGACCGCTGTCAACGTGGCTGTCCAGTTGCTGTGGCCTGCAGATTTGTTGCAGAGTTCAAGCGTAGCTTCCAAGGTTAACTCTTTTTTTTAGAGCATTTGCCCGCTAGAAAATATTGGTCATTAGAACATATTGCCCGCTAGAACATATTGGTCATTAAAACATATTGCTCGCTAGAACATATTGGTCATTAGAACATATTGGTCATTAGAACATATTGGTCATTATAACATATTGCTCGCTAGAACATATTGGTCATTAGAACATATTGGTCATTAGAACATATTGGTCATTAGAACATATTGGTCATTAGAACATATTGGTCATTAGAACATATTGGTCATTAGAACATATTGCTTGCTAGAACATATTGGTCATTAGAACATATTGGTCATTAGAACATATTGGTCTTTAGAACATATTGGTCATTAGAACATATTGGTCATTAGAACATATTGGTCATTAGAACATATTGCCCGCTAGAACATATTGGTCAATAGAACATATTGGTCATTAGAACATATTGATCATTAGAACATATTGGTCATTAGAACATATTGGTCATTAGAACATATTGGTCATTAGAACATATTGCTCGCTAGAACATATTGGTCATTAGAACATATTGCTCATGAGAACATATTGATGATGAGAACATATTGCTCATGAGAACATATTGCTCGGTAGAACATATTGCTCGCTAGAACATCAAATTGATTGATGGAAGTAACTTTCATGAATTTTTCCGTTTGACTAGAGCATACGGACTTTATTAACGGTCGCACGGATATTTCAATATTTCACAATTCTTCGATGACATATAAATGTCTCACCGTGAAATTGTTAGACAATGTATTAATTAATTTGGTAATATGTTTTTCTGTTTATTTGTTCAGCAAATGTCTTAAATAGAAATTCTTAAATGTAACTATTGTAAATTTATTCAAATTTCAGATGTTTTAAATAGCTGTACTCTAGTCTAACTCTTAAGGATTTATCAAAATTTCAAATTGTTTTCATCTGAAGTACGGAATAGCTGGAGGCTTCTGGTACTCGTCCTCCGTAGTGGTCAACATCATTCTGTTCCCTCTGCTGTCCATCAGCTTCAAGACACGAGCTCCAGGGGCTAAGACGTATTTACAGGTGAGCTGCTACGAACATAAACTGATGAATATTCTCACAGGTAAGTCAGTTAATACATACACAGTTGAATATTCTCACAGGTAAGTCAGTTAATACATACACAGTTGAATATTCTCACAGGTAAGTCAGTTAATACATACACAGTTGAATATTCTCACAGGTAAGTCAGTTAATACATACACAGTTGAATATTCTCACAGGTAAGTCAGTTAATATATACACAGTTGAATATTCTCACAGGTAAGTCAGTTAATACATACACAGTTGAATATTCTCACAGGTAAGTCAGTTAATACATACACAGTTGAATATTCTCACAGGTAAGTCATTTAATACATACACAGTTGAATATTCTCACAGGTAAGTCAGTTAATACATACACAGTTGAATATTCTCACAGGTAAGTCATTTAATACATACACAGTTGAATATTCTCACAGGTAAGTCAGTTAATACATACACAGTTGAATATTCTCACAGGTAAGTCAGTTAATACATACACAGTTGAATATTCTCACAGGTAAGTCAGTTAATACATACACAGTTGAATATTCTCACAGGTAAGTCAGTTAATACATACACAGTCGAATATTCTCACAGGTAAGTCAGTTAATACATACACAGTTGAATATTCTCACAGGTAAGTCATTTAATACATACACAGTTGAATATTCTCACAGGTAAGTCAGTTAATACATACACAGTTGAATATTCTCACAGGTAAGCCAGTTAATACATACACAGTTGAATATTCTCACAGGTAAGTCAGTTAATACATACACAGTTGAATATTCTCACAGGTAAGTCAGTTAATACATACACAGTCGAATATTCTCACAGGTAAGTCAGTTAATACATACACAGTTGAATATTCTCACAGGTAAGTCAGTTAATACATACAGAGGAGACTATTCTTACAGGTAAGTCAGCTAATACACAAAGAGTTACATTTTCTTACAGCTAAGCAGAGGCGTTACTAGGGGATGCGGGTGATGCGGACCACACGGGGTGACACCATCACAAGGAGTGACACCAAAATCTAAAATTTTTGTATGTTCCCGTTATTAGGAACTGGCAGACTCGGAGGAGGTCTATGCGGTAAGTTGTGAAAGGGTGACACCATGAGCTACCGCCCTGGGTGACACCAACCTTAGTGACGCCACTGCAGCTAAGACCATCACTGCATCGTTCAAACATTACAACTCACATTACCATGACGTTCCTAAACATTACCTTGGCGCTCCTAAGGAGACGCCCATGACTGAATCGGTTAAAGACTCAAACCATAGGTGTCCATGCAGCTGAATTCCCAGAGCCCGTGAACCCAGGGGCCGGTATTTGATCTTGAAGTAAATAGGATACGTCACACAAAAAAGGCTGCATTAGGTAGACCAAGTGAACCACGAAACGCCATAAAAAATGTACTTGCCAAGGAAGACTGAAACACGCAAATGCCGCCTTGATGATTTATATGAATACAGTAACATAATGGCTTCAAATTCTACAATATTATTGAAGTCTTACAAGTTTGTTCCCCTTTCTGCCTTTTTTTTCCTGCTCTTTTTTTTCTTAGGACATCAATTTTCATTGTATTTTTTTTTAAACCTAAAATGTTCACGCATGACTGACCCCAGATAGAAGAATAGTTTTGTCAGACAGCAAAGTAAATGTAGAATAAAAAGCAATCCGGTCTTGTTTAGCGATTAGTTAAAAATATTTTTTAAAAACTGAAATTAACTTCAGTCAAGATCAAATCCCGGAGTCCAACTGCACCAGACCTAACCCCTATGCTAAGTAATCTAAGTCAGACAAAAGGCCAGGTACCGCCCCCATCCCACCGCTCACGCACACACACTTATTATTAATGCATAGTTCACACAAACCCACATAAAACACGAACAAAAGTAAAATAATTATTTTCATTTTTTTTTAAAATTTCGTTTTTGAGGGAATGGAGATGGGGATGGCAAAAAAAGAGGGGGGGGAGAGGAGGGTTTCAACTTTTTTTTATCTATCTAATTTAAGAACGTATTCTATGTCTTAAATTCTGGATAAAACCATTTTAAAACAACAACAAAATAACAATAATAAAAAAATCCGAAAAGATTATTGCAATTCGTTATATACCTATCAAATGGACACGCAGCAGTCAGTATAATGGATTTGAAACGAATGTTTTACTTCATTCATTGGGTTCTTTATAATATTATCACATAACTGTTACCATACTCGGTATACTCAGAGAGACTAAGAATGTTTGAAGATTTATGATTTAGGTAATATTTCGATGTTATTGTTGTTTGCTTCCTTATGTCTCGAAAGACGACGGAATTTTCGGTGCTCCTGTGGAATTTGCGCGCATGGCCCTGCAGCTTCTGCTGTGGCTGTACAAGCCCACTCGCGAATGACAGCCTTTGCCGCACTTCTGGTACTGAAAGGTAGTATTTGTGGTTGGCTGATTTGCTCTCCTTTTCCTCTGCGACCTCTTGCAGGTTTCTTTCTCCTGCTTCTAGCTCGGTAGTCAACGCCTGTCTCCATCTGTACCTGTCCCCAGCGAGTTCCTCTCAGCTATTTATGTCAATGTCAATAGCTTTGAGGTCTCTCTTGCAGACATCTTTGTAACGGAGGTGAGGCCGGCCCGTAGTCCTCTTTCCTTTGGCTAGCTCAGATAGAGGATGCCCTATGGGATTCTGCCATCCTCCAATCTGCGCACATGTCCCAACCATCTGAGCCGACGCTGGCGGAGAAGAGTTGTCATGCTTTGTATTTTTGCCTGTTGTAGCACCTCATTGTTGGTGACATGGTCCTGCAAGACGATTCCCAGGATGCGCCGGAGACATCGCATGTGGAAAGCTCTCAATCTCATTTCTTGTCTGGAGTATAGGGTCCAGAATTCACTGGCATAAAGGAGGGTGCTAAGCACACATGCACGGTAAACAGCAATTTTGATTCTGACGGTCAGATTTTTGTTGTTCCACACTCGTTTTGAGAGCCTGGACAGAGTCGTGGAGGCTTTGCCGATCCTTATGTCTTATGTCGAAATCAAGGGACAGGTTGTTGGTGATATTGGAGTCAAGGTATGTAAAGTGTTCCACGGCCCTCTCCTGACCCGCCCCCCCCCCAGGCGCGTAACGTCATTTATGGACGGCCCCCATTTTTATTGGACTACTAACGCAAAACTGGTTGATTGCATTTTCAGCAAAAAAACACTTCCAAGTTAATGGTAAATTAAGTAAATCTTTTAAAAGCTTAACGTTTGTTCATCAATCAGTACAGTTCTTATTTCAGCCTTGGGGCTGTCCATAAATGGCGTCACGCGATTTTGGCACATTTCCCCCCCCTGCCTTCGTCACATGTCGTCACAAAAAGTTAGACTCAACCCTCCTCCAACATGACGTCAAAAACTATGTTATAACCTAATTATAAATAAGTTCATGTCACCACCTCATATTGCAGATTATAAATAAGTTCATGTATTCACCTCATTTTTGCAGGTAATCAAAGCACGTTTCGGTCAGCCCGCCCACATCGTCTACTGTGTCTTCGCCTTGCTGGTCAACCTGGTCATTTTGTCCGTGTTGCTTATCGCTGGACACGCCCTTTTCAAATCACTCATCCACGACATCTCGGATGAGCTGATATTTCTCATCTTCGCCGTTTTGTTTGGTAAGCTGGGGGTTTTAATGTTGTTTTTTTTTGTAGCATGGACAATGTTCCCTTTAAGCTGCGCGGCCACGCTGATATATCACGGACGCTGCGCGGCCACGCTGATATATCACGGACGCTGCGTGGCCACGCTGATATATCACGGACGCCGCGCAGCAGTTTACATTTACCGCGCAGCATATTTATTATAAAATTGCACAAGAAATGGATGCTGTACAAATTTTCACACGAGTTGTTTTTTTTTACTTTGCACACGGACCAACGAATCTTAGAGGGGAGATTGAACATGGTGCGTGTATTTCTTACACTTGTATGTGACTATACACAGTCACATGTTCAGAATCACTCAGCCGAGACTATCTCCCAGGTATATCTCGACAGTCATTTTTTAAAGGTAGTTTCTTTATAGTAACTTAGCTACGCATGAATAATGTTCTCATATTCATTGCGTGTTGTTGGGAAAAATTACACAACTTAAAAGAAGAGAAAAAAAACAACAAATCATATTTCTTCTTTACAGCAAAATTTGAAATAGCGCAGCAAAAATAATTTCTTCTACAAAAGAAATTGTGGCACCAATCTGTTGTTATTGATCATTCGTGGTATTATTCATGATATTTTATTGTGGTTTTAATAGTCATATATGATTGGCTCTAAGAGTATTAAACATTATGTTATCTAGTTATAAATACACTTTAACGTTATCATGTATCATTAAAATAACTTCAAATGGAGATTTTTATATTAGGGCTGGTACTGATCGGGGAAAAATTTAATAGATTAATCGATTAATTTCGATGAATTATATTTTTTATAACGCATACATAGATCCCGTTAAGTTGCGATTCATTATTTCGCGAAATTGGTTAAGTCGCTGTAATTCCACGACTCCCATAATTTTGTGACGTAACACAGCAAATTCGTTCTGCTATGCAAGAAATAAGGAAGAAAACCCATTTTGTTTACGCATGCGCGTCTAAATTAATAATAATTATACGAGGGAAAAGTATGCAAGTAACAAAAAATATAAATTATTAATAAATTGGAAGAAAGAAATGTTAGAAATATTATCTTAAATTTTAATCGAATTTTAATCGATCAAATTAATTTTAGTCCATTCAATTTTTTTAACGATTACTCGATTAATTAATCGTTAATTTCCGCAGCTCTATTTTATATAGGAACTAACATGATCCACACACCAAGATCAATAGTGGGATGAAATAAATATCAATAGCTGAGGTTATATGTGCTTTAACAACAGGGCTGATAAGTGTATTAATATTAGAGTTGACTAATTATGTCTCAATACGTAATATAAGCCTCAAATGAATTACAAAGTTTTAGTAATATAATTTTCAAAATTGCTATAAAAAAGTTTGCCATTTTTATATATGCTTTTTTAAAAATTTTCTCCCCCCCCACTCCCCCCGCAGGTAGCTTCTCTTTCATTGGTGGCCTAGGTTCTACATTCTACGTGTCCTACGCCAACGCACTCATCATTTTCATTGTCCTCTGTGTTTACATCATCAACATATTCTATCTACCCGAGGACAAGGACCTGCCATTTGGTACCATGGAGGACGTCTACAATAAAGTCATTAAACTAACAGGTAATTTACACAGAAAGGTCAACTAAAACAGATTGGTCATTCACAGACAAGTCATCTATATACACAAATATGAAATATGTAGACATAGATATGTCATCTACAAACACATATAGGCATATAGGTCACCTAGAAACACTGGGCATCTTTATAAAAACAATAAGTCAAGATAAGTCATCTACATACACCGACGGGTCTTCTACATACATGGAAAGGTATTTTCTTCTTACACAAATGCGTGATTCAATTAAACTTTAAAGATGAAAGGCGTTGCTGCAGGTCAAGTAAGTATATAAACAAATATTTTTAAAATATTAAATAAGATGAATACAAAAAACAATTAAAAACAAACAAACCAACTAACTAACTAACTTCAGCGTTGCTAACTTTCTATGGTAGTGTCACAGGATTCGGTCTGCCCTTGGATAATTTGGTTTAACCAGAAGAGGTCAGTGTCACTTTAATTGTCTTTGAACCAACCTAAGTTTTATACGCTATAACCAGCCACATCATAGGCTGTCTTAACTTTGTTGTAATCTGAACCAGGGAGTACACAGTACATTGTAAGATGTCTTGCCTTGTTGAAATATGTATCCAAAGGATACAGTTTAAGATGTGTTACTGTGTAGGGGCCATCCATGCCTCATCCATGCCCCAGCCATGCCTTATCAATGTTCCATCCATTCCCCATCCACCTCTGGATCAGCTCCTCAGAAATATACCTCCTAAGTATTCTATATCATCGGCACCCTTCCGTCTCTCAAGACGATGGTGCTTCACCGTTGGGATGGGATGCATTTCCTCGAGTGGCTGTGCAGTCCTATCCTTGAGTGACAGTCTGTAACAAAACATTTGCACACGAGTTCTGTGCGTCCCAATGTATTGTCCTTTCTCCTAGCTCTTATGTCTGCAGCCTCCTCCATCCTTCACTCCTCGGCTACTATGGCACCCTCTTTTACAAATGTGCGCCACGTAGATAGGTCTTCTGCTTTGCATTCCCAGTCAATTGTGTCTGCTTTCATGTCTCTCTGGCAGACATCTTTAAATCGGAGACGAGGGCGACTTGTCTTCCTCTTTCCCGATGCCAGTTCTCCATACAGGTGTTCCTTGGGGATACGACCCGGGCTCATTCTTTTTACATGTCCTGACCATCATATTCTATATCATAAAATCGCAATAACAGTTAACAGTGTTCTGAAACCTTGTAAGGATTTTGTGATAATGTATACTTAACCTTGCACCCCAACTTAAGGTCCAGCAGATAATGAGAAACAGAACTACCTCACCTTCTTATCACTGGACGCGGTTGTATGGGCAGTACAAGGTCTATTTATAGCTTCGTCTGTTACATTCTGTGACCAGGCATCTTGGCAAAGTCGAATTGCCGCTAAACCAATGGAGGTGAGTGACATTTTGATCTGTAGTGTACTAAATTGTTCATGAGTAGATTTTATATTATTTTTCTTATCAAAAGTATAAACAGAATTTCTATCAAAGGGCGTGCTTGGATTTTTCCTGGCCACTTTTCTGTGGTTTGCAATTCCTGCCACTTTGGGGACCACATCCGGTCTTGCGTATCTCGCCTTATCTGACGGGAGTAACAACAGCTACTCCCTGACCGTGGACGACATCAACGCGGGTGAGTGGGAATTATAAAAAAAAACGAGCATCCTTTGTTCCTGGGAGGTTTCATTATTTTTAGTTACTTTAGCCTATGTTAAGGGAGATTTAATTATTTTAAATGACTATAACTTCTGTCAAAGGGGCATTTCATTATTTTAAATGACTATAGCTTATGTTAATTTCAGGCTTCAGGGGCTTGGCTTTTGCATTGACTTAAAACAAATGTACTCAGGTCTCTGCGATATTGTAAACTGTTGTGAGGGGAGGGGGGGATGAAAAAATTGTATATTTCAAGGGGAAAAGAAAGTGGAATCGGTAAACTGCGCTAACGGTTGGCTAACTTCTTGATGACCTTCTTTATCTTAGTACTAACTTTTCCCCAGGGTTTTAATTATTCGGAGATAACTTTGACTTAAATTCCAGTCCCGAATCCTAACCATAATTCTAGCTCAAGTCTAACCCTAAGTCAACTCTAACACTCACACCGACCCAACTCTAAACTCTAAGCCCTATCTAATTCTATCTTATCTCTAAACCTACCTTTAACCTTAACTCTAGCCGTGTGTCGACTCTCCAGGCTTGGTGACTCCGTACATTGCTCAAGTCGCTCTGGGCAAGTCAGGGGGCGTAATGATTATCGTCATGTTGTCAATGCTGATGATGTCGGCTGGATCAGGGGAGGTCATTGGTGTGGCGTCGATCATTGTCTACGACATCGTCCAACCATACATCTACCCCTTTAAGTAGGTCAACGTTATTTGCCCCCCCCCCGTTTTAGTACGCACTCTCCACCCTAGGCCTCATTGTCTTACATTCAGTGCACGGATAATTTGTTATTTGTGTATTGGTTTTCAATGATCAGTACAAAGGCTCGTCTGCAATATAAAAGTAAAGGCTCCAAGCTTAAACCAATTTCGACCCTTCATTATCATAGTGACCTCATCCATTTAGGTCTTGGAATAACAATGAAAGCTTTATAGTATCGTTTTTCTGTAAACATCCCTGGCACATAATATCTTGAATAATGAGTCTAAAAGAGGAGGGGGCTATTAAAAATGTTTAGTCATTAATTTTTGTTTTCTTGTCTCTAAAAATTAAACTTCTGATTGTCCGTATTTGCACAGGTTCTTTTAAAAAAAGAAGTTGAACGTATTCTATAACACTTGAAATGTGTTGAAAATTTCATGTTACAATTATGAATGTGGTGTAATCTCTCCTCAGAAAGACTCACCAACACGGTGACTGTATCCTATGTGGTAAGCCAGAAAGAGAAAGCCGAGTAGTCACCACCGAGAGCACGAGCACAGAGAACAGTTTGAATACGAGCAAAGAGAGTGATAATAATAATAGGCACAATTTCAACGATTTTTCAAGTTTCGATAACTCTGCTTTGGAGGGGGACGAAACCTCTCCCAGCAACGGCAACTCTATTCGGGAGACTTGCCCAAACGTCGACGTGAATAACCTTGACCTTCAGCCTGGCTTTTGCACGTGTCCTCCGATTTTTGACTGCGACGGCTGCAAACAAGATTTTGCAGAGTAAGTACTTCTTTTAAAAAATGACAGGGATTGAAGTTTTCTAGTAGTGTTGCATTAGTTTTTAGACGGTCTGTCTGTAGTCTGTACTAACGCTGCCAATGACCCATTTGTTAGAGGGGACAAAAAGAACAACTGTTTCCTTCGATGTTTAAGCTCTATAAAATATAATACAATGAAAGGAAAAGTCGGAACATATTAAATGTATTTCTTCTTCATGACATGAGTTACATTGACACTTAACATTAGTAGGTCTTCGGCAGGTCTGATGTTTGAATTACATGAGATCTTTGGCAGAACTGAGACCTAATGTCAGTAGGTCTTTAGCAGAACTGAGACCTAATGTCAGTAGGTCTTTGGCAGAGCTGAGAGCTAATGTCAGTAGGTCTTTGGCAGAAGTGACACCTTATGTCCTTATTGTTATTCCAGGTTCAAGGCCAATCCAAGTTCATCACTGTACAACTCCACACTAAACCCATGTCCAGTCCACGGACTATACCGTCGATACCAAGATGCGTTGGTCAGCTATAAAAGTTGGGTCATCTTATGGGTGACCGTTGCCCTTGTGCCCTACGGTCTTGTGTTGACGCGAACGGGTATAGATCTCAACTGGATATTCATGACAGGTTCGTTGTAATAAAACATGTCAATCTCTTAGAGAGTTATTGGTCCAAAATTACCGTATATTCCGGTGTATTGGACGATTTTTAAACCCTTAAAAATCTTCTCAAAAGTCCGGGGTCGTCTTATAAGCCGGGTATCGACTAATCGTATTTGTACCTGTTGATACAGTACAACACCAGTACCGTAATACAGTACAACACCAGTACCGTAATACAGTACAACACCCAGTACCGTAATACAGTACAACACCAGTACCGTAATACAGTACAACACCAGTACCGTAATATAGTACAACACCAGTACCGTAATACAGTACAACACCAGTACCGTAATACAGTACAGCACCAGTACTGTAATACAGTACAGCACCAGTACCGTAATACAGTACAACACCAGTACCGTAATACAGTACAACACCAGTACCGTAATACAGTACAACACAGTACCGTAATACAGTACAACACCAGTACCGTAATACAGTACAACACCAGTACCGTAATACAGTACAACACCAGTACCGTAATACAGTACAGCACCAGTACCGTAATACAGTACAGCACCAGTACCGTAATACAGTACAACACCAGTACCGTAAATACAGTACAACACCAGTACCGTAATACAGTACAACACCAGTACCGTAATACAGTACAGCACCAGTACCGTAATACAGTACAGCACCAGTACCGTAATACAGTACAACACCAGTACCGTAATACAGTACAACACCAGTACCGTAATACAATACAACACCAGTACCGTAATACAATACAACACCAGTACCGTAATACAGTACAAACCAGTACCTAAACGTACAAACCAGTACCGTAATACAGTACAACACCAGTACCGTAATACAGTACAACACCAGTACCGTAATACAGTACAACACCAGCACCGTAATACAGTACAACACCAGCACCGTAATACAGTACAACACCAGTACCGTAATACAGTACAACACCAGCACCGTAATACAGTACAACACCAGCACCGTAATACAGTACAACACCAGCACCGTAATACAGTACAACACCAGCAGCGTAATACAGTACAACACAAGTACCGTAATACAGTACAACACAAGTACCGTAATACAGTACAACACCAGTACCGTAATACAGTACAACGCAAGTACCGTAATACAGTACAACACCAGTACCGTAATACAGTACAACACCAGTACCGTAATACAATACAACACCAGTACCGTAATACAGTACAACACCAGTACCGTAATACAATACAACACCAGTACCGTAATACAGTACAACACCAGTACCGTAATACAATACAACACCAGTACCGTAATACAGTACAACACCAGTACCGTAATACAGTACAACACCAGAAACCGTAATACAGTACAACGCAAGTACCGTAATACAGTACAACACCAGTACCTTAATACAGTACAACACCAGCACCGTAATACAGTACAACACCAGTAGCGTAATACAGTACAACACCAGTACCGTAATACAGTAAAACACAAGTACCGTAATACAGTACAACACCAGTACCGTAATACAGTACAACACAAGTACCGTAATACAGTACAACACCAGTACCGTAATATAGTACAACGCAAGTACCGTAATACAGTACAACACCAGTACCATAATACAGTACAACACCAGTACCGTAATACACTACAACACCAGTACCGTAATACAGTACAGCACCAGTACCGTAATACAGTGCAACACAAGTACCGTAATACAGTACAACACCAGCACCGTAATACAGTACAACACCAGTAGCGTAATACAGTACAACACCAGTACCGTAATACAGTAAAACACAAGTACCGTAATACAGTACAACACCAGTACCGTAATACAGTACAACACAAGTACCGTAATACAGTACAACACCAGTACCGTAATATAGTACAACGCAAGTACCGTAATACAGTACAACACCAGTACCATAATACAGTACAACACCAGTACCGTAATACACTACAACACCAGTACCGTAATACAGTACAGCACCAGTACCGTAATACAGTGCAACACAAATACCGTAATACAGTACAACACCATTACCGTAATACAGTACAACACAAGTACCGTTATACAGTACAACACCAGTACCGTAATACAGTACAACAGCAGTAACGTAATACAGTACAACACAAGTACCGTAATACAGTACAGCACCAGCACCGTAATACAGTACCTCACCAGCACCGTAATACAGTACAGCACCAGCACCGTAATACAGTACAGCACAGCACCGTAATACAGTACAACACCAGTACCGTAATACAGTACAACACCAGTAGCGTAATACAGTACAACACCAGTACCGTAATACAGTACAACACAAGTACCGTAATACAGTACAACACCAGTAGCATAATACAGTACAACACCAGTACCGTAATACAGTACAACGCAAGTACCGTAATACAGTACAACACCAGTACCGTAATACAGTACAACACCAGTACCGTAATACAGTACAACACCAGCACCGTAATACAGTACAACACCAGTACCGTAATACAGTACAACACCAGTAGCGTAATACAGTACAACACCAGTACCGTAATACAGTACAACACAAGTACCGTAATACAGTACAACACCAGCACCGTAATACAGTACAACACCAGTACCGTAATACAGTACAACACCAGTAGCGTAATACAGTACAACACCAGTACCGTAATACAGTACAACACAAGTACCGTAATACAGTACAACACCAGTACCGTAATACAGTACAACACCAGTACCGTAATACAGTACAACCCCAGTACCGTAATACAGTACAACACCAGTACCGTAATACAGTACAACACCAGTACCGTAATATAGTACAACACCAGTACCGTAATACAGTACAACACCAGTACCGTAATACAGTACAGCACCAGTACTGTAATACAGTACAGCACCAGTACCGTAATACAGTACAACACCAGTACCGTAATACAGTACAACACCAGTACCGTAATACAGTACAACAACAGTACCGTAATACAGTACAACACCAGTACCGTAATATAGTACAACACCAGTACCGTAATACAGTACAACACCAGTACCGTAATACAGTACAGCACCAGTACCGTAATACAGTACAGCACCAGTACCGTAATACAGTACAACACCAGTACCGTAAAACAGTACAACACCAGTACCGTAATACAGTACAACAACAGTACCGTAATACAGTACAGCACCAGTACCGTAATACAGTACAGCACCAGTACCGTAATACAGTACAACACCAGTACCGTAATACAGTACAACACCAGTACCGTAATACAATACAACACCAGTACCGTAATACAATACAACACCAGTACCGTAATACAGTACAACGCAAGTACCGTAATACAGTACAACACCAGTACCGTAATACAGTACAACACCAGTACCGTAATACAGTACAACACCAGCACCGTAATACAGTACAACACCAGCACCGTAATACAGTACAACACCAGTACCGTAATACAGTACAACACCAGCACCGTAATACAGTACAACACCAGCACCGTAATACAGTACAACACCAGCACCGTAATACAGTACAACACCAGCAGCGTAATACAGTACAACACCAGCACCGTAATACAGTACAACACAAGTACCGTAATACAGTACAACACAAGTACCGTAATACAGTACAACACCAGTACCGTAATACAGTACAACGCAAGTACCGTAATACAGTACAACACCAGTACCGTAATACAGTACAACACCAGTACCGTAATACAATACAACACCAGTACCGTAATACAGTACAACACCAGTACCGTAATACAATACAACACCAGTACCGTAATACAGTACAACACCAGTACCGTAATACAATACAACACCAGTACCGTAATACAGTACAACACCAGTACCGTAATACAGTACAACACCAGAAACCGTAATACAGTACAACGCAAGTACCGTAATACAGTACAACACCAGTACCTTAATACAGTACAACACCAGCACCGTAATACAGTACAACACCAGTAGCGTAATACAGTACAACACCAGTACCGTAATACAGTAAAACACAAGTACCGTAATACAGTACAACACCAGTACCGTAATACAGTACAACACAAGTACCGTAATACAGTACAACACCAGTACCGTAATATAGTACAACGCAAGTACCGTAATACAGTACAACACCAGTACCATAATACAGTACAACACCAGTACCGTAATACACTACAACACCAGTACCGTAATACAGTACAGCACCAGTACCGTAATACAGTGCAACACAAGTACCGTAATACAGTACAACACCAGCACCGTAATACAGTACAACACCAGTAGCGTAATACAGTACAACACCAGTACCGTAATACAGTAAAACACAAGTACCGTAATACAGTACAACACCAGTACCGTAATACAGTACAACACAAGTACCGTAATACAGTACAACACCAGTACCGTAATATAGTACAACGCAAGTACCGTAATACAGTACAACACCAGTACCATAATACAGTACAACACCAGTACCGTAATACACTACAACACCAGTACCGTAATACAGTACAGCACCAGTACCGTAATACAGTGCAACACAAGTACCGTAATACAGTACAACACCATTACCGTAATACAGTACAACACAAGTACCGTTATACAGTACAACACCAGTACCGTAATACAGTACAACAGCAGTAACGTAATACAGTACAACACAAGTACCGTAATACAGTACAGCACCAGCACCGTAATACAGTACAACACCAGTACCGTAATACAGTACAGCACCAGTACCGTAATACAGTACAACACCAGTACCGTAATACAGTACAACACCAGTACCGTAATACAGTACAACACCAGTACCGTAATACAGTACAACACCAGTACCGTAATACAGTACAACACCAGCACCGTAATACAGTACAACACCAGTACCGTAATACAGTACAACACCAGTACCGTAATACAGTACAACACCAGTACCGTAATACAGTACAACACCAGTACCGTAATACAGTACAACACCAGTACCGTAATACAGTACAACACCAGTACCGTAATACAGTACAACACCAGTACCGTAATACAGTACAACACCAGTACCGTAATACAGTACAACACAAGTACCGTAATACAGTACAACACCAGTACCGTAATACAGTACAACACCAGTACCGTAATACAGTACAACACCAGTACCGTAATACAGTACAACACCAGTACCGTAATACAGTACAACACCAGTACCGTAATACATACATCACCAGTACCGTAATACAGTACAACACCAGTACCGTAATACAGTACAACACCAGTACCGTAATACAGTACAACACCAGTACCGTAATACAGTACAACACCAGTACCGTAATACAGTACAACACCAGTACCGTAATACAGTACAACACCAGTACCGTAATACAGTACAACACCAGTACCGTAATACAGTACATCACCAGTAGCGTAATACAGTACAACACCAGCACCGTAATACAGTACAACACCAGTACCGTAATACAGTACAACACCAGCACCGTAATACAGTACAACACCAGTACCGTAATACAGTACAACACCAGTACCGTAATACAGTACAACACCAGTACCGTAATACAGTACAACACAAGTACCGTAATACAGTACAACACCAGTACCGTAATACAGTACAACGCCAGTACCGTAATACAGTACAACACCAGTACCGTAATACAGTACAACACCAGTACCGTAATACAGTACAACACAAGTACCGTAATACAGTACAACACCAGTACCGTAATACAGTACAGTATACAAATTGCTAACAGTCAAGACCTCATCATGTCTCCACCAGCAAGAAGAAAGAAATATGAAGACTATTTCAAACCTAAAGTGTGTTGAAAGAGGGGTGGTCTTATACGGCGAAAATAGCTTAAAAACCAATATTTTAACAGGAAAAGTAGTGGAGTCGTCTTATACGCCCTGTCGTCTTGCACACCGGTATTTCCGTTAAATGTGTCCAAACCAATGGGGAGAAATGACGTCCACCAGAAAATCGGGTCGTACCTTAACTTTCAAATTCTGTTTACCACTTGTCGCGGTCAGTCAGGTCCAGCGCTGAGCTCGTTCGTCGACTGACTGGGGGTTTGGTCAAGTCTTTCTAGTTTTATCCAGCTTATCAGCTTTTTATCTGTCGCCCAACTATCACTAAAACATCACTCTGTCCTTCATTCATCACTGTCGCCCATCCATCATTTGATAATTTATTACCCTTGTCTTCAACAGCAATCATACATAGAACGACTTTAACCATGAAGCTTTTTTTTTCCATTGTAATTGTACAGGTTCAATAGCAACAATTCACACATTCCCAAGTCTAGTGCTGGCCATTGTGTGGGTCAAAACGACAGGCGTTGCTCTCATCGTAGGTCAGTTTCCATCATTTGCATTTTATTCAACATTTTATTGGTATAGATAAAGATTAATTACCCAGGTAGGTTTTCCCAACCCTAGCAGAGCTAGAAAGTAACAACTGTATTAAATGAATATCACTTTTGTGCCTTATACTCATGGGCAGATTATAAAAAGTAATAAATCCAAAGAAATAGTGTTGGTTTACGTCAACGAAGGAGATAAAGTCATAAAATGACACAAAATATAAGATGATGCTTATCGCAAACAAATGTCGTTATTCTGTGTGCTCTGTTTAACACAGGCACCGGAAATGCTTCGTAGTACCGAGGGGCTGCTCTAAAGTTTCTTTGAAGTGTCAGAAGAGGTGCTCAACAGTACCTAGTTGGTTTAATAGTACTACGTCACACATTGCTCGAAGCGGAATAGAGCCGAGGCTCTTCCAGTTGCTGGTTTAAGTAGTTTAACAGTATCAGATGGTTATTGTTCGATTGTACCACATGATTTGTTCCCTGTCAAGACTAGCTTTTTATTTCTATATTTATTTTGTAATCTCATCATGCCATTGCCGACGCATCGAGCATCTGCTCTTCAAACATACCAGAATTGTCCATATTGCAAGAATTTATCTTGCCCCGAAACTAAGACATTCAGAAGTTTTTCTAATCAGTCTTGCAGGCTTGGTAAGTGGAATAAAGACATTGAAAATGACATACTTTTGTCTATCCTTCTCGTCCAGGTGGCATTGCTGGCCTCGTTTGTGGACTGACGGCCTGTCTGGTCAGTGCGTCCACGCTCGAGGGCGGACTATCGAATTTTCTACTTAACACGTCGGAGGGTTACGCCGTGCTTGCAGGGGCGTGTATCTCGTTTGTTGTGAGTCTGGTCGTGGGGATCGCTGTGTCCCTGGCGACCCACAGAATAAAGACGCCGAAGGGTAAATACGTATGGATCTTGAATACTCGTATCATGGCTTGTAACAGCTAGCATTAAGCTATACACCTCCCACACTCCTGTCATGTCTTCTTACTTCTTGCTCTCAGCTTTTAGTTGTGGGATTGGGGTTCCAAAAAAAAAGAAGAGCTTCAGTCTCAGGATATGGTCAAGTAAGGTTTAGGGCTCTTAGACATAGATCACTTGTGTCCGACCTGGACACGTGACTACAGCCACTAGTGCGATATCTGTTAAATCTAGAATTTTCTTTTCAACATGCTAGTGGGTCAACGGAGTGGGGAAAAGTGTTTAAAACTATATTATGTATTTATTTTAATGAGATTAGTATTTCGAAATGAAAAATAAGAAAACAAATGAATCATGGCTGACTTTTACAAAGACTGAAAAATATGTCACGGTCGTTAGAACTATCTGAAACCTATAACTTTGTTGATGTATGAGGCCTGTAAATTTGCTAATCTAAATCTATCTGAGACCTGTAACTTGTCTGCTGTGAATCTAAGACATGTAACTTTGCTGATGTAAATCCACGTGTAGATGAACACAGAGAATGGCAGAAACTTCGAGATATTGACAATCCCCTGAGTCCATGGAGCTATCTGTGCAGTGAGGAGTTCCCTGATCTCCCCAAGAATGTTAGACCGTCGTATCAGCAGCTCAGCAAATGCTTCATGTAAGTCCTCTGTAACTTTGATCTCAGATCTCTGCTGATATTAGAATCAAACATATCACAAAATTTAAGTGAAAACAGTAGGCTACATTATTATTATCTAATTAAGAATTAATTAATACTAGTCATGACTGATTTTATAAAAAACAACAACAACAACAAACACACACACACACAAAGTGTCAATGGAGATTGTATCCCTAGTAAACTCCTGTATCAAATGTCTTTAGATGACTCACATGACCGAGCTACGATGCAGTTTGACATTGGCTGTCAGATTTGAATATTATCGATGACAATCAATACATTTTAAAGATAAATAATGTCACTTGATTTATTACAACTGTCGAAATTATCTTTCACTGCATCATTCGCACATTGGAGCTTTCATGTAGTTAGGGTTTAAATGTCTCATTTATGTTTATCGTGAAATGCATTCTGTTTCTCTAACGTTTCTATGTTTTCTGTATCAATAACATTTGAATTGTTTTATATTTCTCCATCATTTGATTTCTTTTCTATTTCCCTAAAATTTGATTACCGTAGTTTTCTGTTTGTCTTACAGTTGACGTGTTTGTAATCTTTCTCTAACATTTGATACGTGTTCTTCTCTTTCTCTAACCTTTGATTTTTTTCCTGTTTATCTAACATTTGATTTTGGCTTCTGTTTCTCTGACATATGATATGTTTTCTGTTTCTCTAAGAAATGATTTGGCTTCTGTTTCTCTAACATATATGTTTTCTGTTCCTCCGACATATTATGTTTTCTGTTTCTGTAACATATTATATTTTTTCTGTTTCTCTAACATTTGATTTGTTCTCTGTTTCCCTAACACATGATATGTTTTCCAACCCCAAGGAGGGCCAAGTTGACAGCTATCCTCGGGTCGGTCATGTTCATCCTACTATTTGTGTTCATCATCCCTGGTGTCATGGCCAGTCTGCACGTGTTGTCCGTACACGAGTTCCGGTCATTTCTGATGACCTTACACATCTGGACATTCCTGATGGCCTCTATGGTCATCGTTCTTGTCCCCGTGGAGGAGGTCCTTATGATAATGAAACAGCTCAAACTTAAAACACGAATTTCATGATACTTACCAGCGAACACTTGTATTTTTTTTATAGAACTGAACACTAGCCACAAACTATCTGGATATTTGCCGGTCAATACTCCCCATGACAATTCTACACACCAATCCTTATAACATCACAAAGGTATTTAAGGATGCGTCTGCTATCGTTGTGTGCATGACATTAGGCACACCCACAGACTTTCATTTTTCTGTATTTTTATATAACTCCAATCGTTATAAATGTTTTTTAATATTCGCTTCTTTGAATAATTTGAAAATGACGAAACAAATCCACAGCTGAGCGCTATCAATAGGAAGATAACTGATGGGACCAGAACAAAATGTGATGCTTGTAAAAAAATATTTAAAACAAAAAAAACTTTTATTTCCATTGTTTTAAAATAAATTTCCATTATTGATATTACTTTCTGAAAAAATCAGAAGCTTCCCGTTTTGAGCTTAATTCAATAGAGGACCATCTACTCAGTGGCGTCACTAGGGGGTGCGGTGGGGGCGGGCCGCCCCGGGTGACACCATCAGGGGGGGCGACACCAAAATCTAAAATTTACTGTGTACGGTTTTATGTAAAAAAAATAGATACAATTTTTTGTCCACCTGGAATTTACTAGAAAAAATACGAAATATATGAAATACGTTAAACGCGAAAACTTATTAATAAGAAAATATCACTTATAATGCAATAATAAAACAGTTCCAACAAACTACAATAAAGCAAATTTAAAAAAAAAGCCACACCAGACAGAGAATTAAAAAGGCTGGACATGAAAGAGGCGGTGTCTTTTGTTTTAAATGAAATAGAACCAACTGGGTTTTGTCATATTTATGTTAATATAATGTTTTCTAAGAAACTTAAAATTTTATTGAGTATAGGTACTTTTTTGTATTATCCTTTAACACGAAATTATTTTCACACAAAAAAATTCAGTTTTGTCGATTTCGTATGAAACGATTTTCACTGATAGATCGCTGGATGTGTACGTTCGGCAGCCGAAGTAAAGTTTATTTTGAACGACAACAATCAGAACCACACCTGCGCAATTGCAACAACGAATTTTTTAACGTTGAAAAACGTCTTGTCTGACCATTATATACCATATTATTGCAGATATAATCTGTATATTCAAGTGTTTTGTCTACAATTCATAATTCCACATTCTTGCTTCAGTTAAGGCAAGCAAGTGAATCCTATATTTATTTATTTTTTAAAGAGGGAAAGATAGTAAGAATTTATTCGAATTATTTTTGAGTCAAAATACCACGTTAGAGGCGTCCATAAAGTACGTCACTCTATTTTTGACCATTTTTAACTTGGATAAATATATTCTTACATGTACTTATGGCCTTTAAAATAAATATATTCTTACATGTACTTATGGCCTTTAAAATAAATATATTCTTACATGTACTTATGGCCTTTAAAATAAATATATTCTTACATGTACTTATGGCCTTTCGGGTTTCATTCCAATTAGAGTAAAATCTTATTATAGAAACACCATTTCTTTTTAATGATTAACGTAGCTTAGGTGTATTGTACTGTTATTTATGTGGTTATCATGAAAAGAATGTATATTTAAAATATTATATGTATGTTATCATCTCCATGTCAAGCACAGTGAGCCCGGCTCCTTGCTGGGAAACAGCGCTATAAAAATTTGCAATTTATTATTATTATTATTGTTATTATTGGGAAATATTACGAAAGCTCCTTCTATACAGAAGATATTTGCGTCCTACGTGTTATTATTTGTAAACAGGAGAAGAAAGGGAATATTGAGCTGGCTAGACAGGCTCTCTTGTGAGAAAACAAACTATGCCAATGTATCTGCTGTTTTTTTCTTCATAAATTAAGTTTGTTATCACAACATGTTACAGAGAGTTGTTGCCCTTGAAGGAAATGCGGAATTCCTCGACATTCTAAAAAGGGAGGGACGCTCAGCGGTTCTGTTTTATATTAAAATTTAAGTGAGGTCACGGATGTAGAAAGTGTTAAAGTCCATATAAAGTGTGATTTTGTCTTTTGTCGTTTTTTCTCACTTGTCATTTTGTCTTTTCGTCATGAATCCAAATAGTGGGTAGCGTTTGTAGAGTATGTGGAGGTTATAGAGCAGTGATGGCGAACTTAAGGCACGCGTGCCACAGTCACCACGCAGAGCCTCATCCGCCGGCACGCTACTAAAATATTAATTCCTTAATCAAACAAGCTACGCCTACCCCCCCCCCATTTGGAGCGCTGGCACTTTGGTATAAATAAGTGGGGTTTTGTTTGAATTTTGGGGACGCGGACTCAAAAAAGGTTCATAAACCACTGTTAGAGAGAATTCAAATTTATAAGTGCGCAAGTGTACAATATCTCATATTAATTGGACACCAAGAGATCGAAAAAAATATATTAGAAATAACATAAATATCTCTCAAGGTTTATTATTACAGTTTCATGATCAGACCGTCCCCAGTGACTTACACTCACAGCTAAATGATCTTATCTGACACCAGAAGCGTAACTGGGTTTTCCGCGCCCTTGGCTAATTCATTTTTTGCGCCCTTGAGAAATTGGGAAAATGCTAAATTATACAGAACAAATAAATCGATTATTGTAAGATTAGTTCTCGACGCCCTTGGCAACTGCCCCGATGCCAAGTCGTTTGATTCGCCTCTGTTTGACACCTTCCCTAAACACCACTGAGCTGACATTTGTTTCAGTTCCCCACCCAACCAATCATAAAATCTTCGTTATCTGTGTCTAGCCAAGGATTTTACAGTACAAAACGTCATTGTTCTTGTTTTTAAAAACATGAATGTTGTCAAAACCCGTTTATTAAAGAAAGGCCACCCCGGACTTGTCGCGTCAGATGTCGTGTGGCTTGGTGTGAAGGTCATGATTGTTTTGATTTTATTACCGTGAGAGAACATGAGAGAACACAACCGGTTATTTTCCTTTGTTGTGATAACTGAGTTGTGTGTACTCTGGCGTATTGCTCAGAAGAAATGAAAGCGGGGGTATATAGTATATAATATAGTGTGTAAAATGATCCCTTACAGATTCTTAGGTCCGTGTGCAAAATAACAGACTCGTGTGCAAAGTTGCACAGCGTCTATGTGTGCATAAAGTCGAATATTATAAACACAATTTGCTGTGCGGCAATTTATCATTGTCATAGCTTATTTTATCAAGAAGATTCACCAAACCGCTAGAACCATACAAAATTTGGGTGTTACTTCTGATGTTCGCAACGTAAACTTCCAAAGATATTGGTTCATACCACATTTGTCGTGTAGCCTGTGTAGCCTTTATATTTCATGAACATTCTGCGCTTCTTTAATCAATCTATTTAACTCACGTCCTAATTTCCCATTACATTTTTCTAGACGAAAATTATGCATAGCCTACACATTACAAAATATTTAAAAATGTATTTTTAAAAAAGTATCAAATAAACGTGCTCAGTAGCCTTTGAAGTGTTAAGAGTATATTAATTAAAAATTTGGATCTTCCGTGAAATAAAAGATTGTCGCATTGTTTTAAAAATTCAACCATCATGACCACGTGTATTGTTTTGCTAAGAGTAAGTGTTATGATAATTGCTTTGAAGCAGATTATTTAACTGCGGAAATCTGAGCTCTCTTGAGTTTGCCTTTCATTTTTGTTGTACAATCCGATTAATTACAATAATAGGCACGATGGCCAGTTTATTGATCAGTTTGCCAAGTCTACGTTATTTTTGTATTAAATTTTAGAAGATTTCCGCGTCAAGATCTCACAACGATATTTATTGGCGTCGCTAACTTTCAGACTGGGATTGTTTTGTTTTTTTGTGTGTGGGTTGTGTGGGTTGCCTTCCGTGGTTGTGGGTTGTTTCCCCGTGGCTGTTTGGTGGCTCCGTGTTTGTGAGGTAGCTCTGTATTTGTCGGTTGGCTCCACGTTTGTGGGGTGGCTCCGTGTTTGTTGGGCGGCTCTCAGATAATTGGTTTTGTGGAGCTGAGATAATTCTTTATGTTTTACATTGTTTGCCCTGGTAGAATATAATGGAATTATGTAAACTATCCGTAAACTCAATATTGTGGCTCCCTGTTTAATAATTAAGGAATCCCCACGCAAACCTTTCCCGTACCACTAGAGGTACACATAACAAACTTTGGGAAACACTGCCCATAGGCATAGGTTAAAAGTGTGTCTGTGGGGTTTTTCCTTTGATAAAAGGTTAAGTAGGGTTATAAATTTAATGATAATTCATATTTTCTATCATAAATTTTTATAGCAAGAGTCTCTCAAAAGTTAAAAAATATCAATGTATTGAAATATTTCACACACATATTCATATTGTATTTGTTATCAAATATGAAGTTAATATTTAGACATAATCTCAGGTAATAATTATAATGTATTTGAAAAATATGCATTCAATCAATTTTTGTGTGAAATCAACTTAAATTTTATTAATTAGTTTAGTTGGCTTTCTCCCTACTTTTTACTTTCTTTAATTTTACCTTTTTATAATGTCATTAATGTCAACAATAAACTAGGCAGGTAATCGTAAAAGACAACTTACATTTTTTTTCTAGAGAGAGGCAAATAAAGGATTTTGACCAAATACTAACACATTGAATAAACCGGGTATTTGGATCATAATGTAAATAATTCAATAACAAAAAAAATATTTTTGTGTGACAGATTAAATTTTATAAGGCATCTTTAATGTAGTTTGGGGGAAAGAGGGGAACAAAATGATAAAATATTTTTATGTGTCAAAATCTTATATATCATTTTTATTACTATTTCCCCCCCCCCTTTTTTATACTACTACTGATAAAGGAATTTGAAGAAACGTCTATATATTATGTATTTTTGCATTAATAAAGATTTACATTTATTGTTTTAAACACACTAATTGTTTTTGTATCTTGTATTTTTTATTTTCTTATTGAAAGTTTTCCTTTTATTTGCTAAATTAATTTTTTTCAAAACAATTTAAGTTTTTTTCAACAAAAAAAAATTTCATATTTAGGGCATGGCAATTTATTGAAATTATTGCAAATATTGTAATATATTACAGAAAGTAAAAAGAAATGAATTAACAACAATAATTAGGTATAACATAAAGTTTATTCTACAACGACAGTTTACTCAGTCGTACCAATCAAACAAACCAAAGGAATCTCACATTTTTAATAATACAGAAATAAATGTTCTTATATTTAAACCATGAGTTGGTCATCCTCACACATGAATGTCAACCACTGATACTGGACAAGTTTATTTCTGCCACTTTGACTGCCAATTTTGTGTTTTAGATGAGAAAAAATACAACAAAAAAAAACAATTTTTATTCAAAAGCTCTTTTTTTCCAATGAATATTTATTTAGAAGATTCAGAAAGAAGATTGAAGTAATCAATGAGGCATGAGACTTAAAATGAATGACAAGGGAGATTATGGCATGTTTTACAAATATTTTAAGGAATACCATTTATGTGGTTATAAAAAAATACAAAATTTTTAAAATCTGGATTTTACACAAAAAAAGAAGTGTGATATAGACCAGTGGTTCTCAACCTGTGGGTCGTGACCCATAAGGGGGTCTTGACCCATAAGGGGGTCGTGACGGGTTTTCTGGGGGTCCCCAACTGTCGACTAAAAAATATTCACTGTAATGCAAATTGGCTCGATTTTGTAGAAACATTATTGAAAATGACTTATTTACATTTCATGGGGGGCTGCGGGTCACATGGCTTTTTATAAAAAGGGGTTGCCACCCAAAAAAGGTTGGGAACCACTGCTATAGACTGGTACTGTAAGTTAAGAAAATATCAAAGAATTATATATTTTTTCAGCAAAATCATATCATGTTTAACAACTGAGATCTGAACTTGAAATAAGAATTTAAGAGAGAGAATAGGAAAGATTTGGAAACAGCTGAAATGGTTTAATTAAATTGTATCTAATCACACACAATCAAAAGTAGTTAACTTATGCCTTTGTCAGTATAAAAATAGACACTTGGTATTAACTAAAATGACATTATATCTAAAATCATAACTCTAGTTAAATGGTGGTAATTATAATGGAGTTCTAGGCATTGCAATAACTGGTATACTGTATTCAAAAATGTATAGGAAAATTTAAAAAAAAAGATTTGGTATTTTAGTCTCAATGTGACATAAAAAGAAATCACAATAGTACTGAGCTGATAGTATTTTTCCCTTTAGAACATTTAGTTGGCTGTCTGCCAACTTTCTTTCTGTTCTTTTGAACTTGAGTCCATTCATTTTCTTTTCTTTTTTTTTCACTTTAGTTCAATACAGGAGATATACGCATAAAATTATTTGTAAATAATTTTATAGCATAATGTTTTTGGAGTACTAAAGGAGGCATTTAAAAAATAAATAAATAAAGTCCGTATTTTGTCTCATCATAAAAGTTTAATTTAATGTTTTATAGATTCAACATGTTGCACCCCAATAATGTAGTAACTGTAGATTTGGTATTCAAAATGTGAAGGGAACACAAATAATCAGTTTTTTTTAAAATTACATCATCATCCGTGAAAAAATACAAAATCACATATTTTCTTCTGAAATTCAGAATTTTTTCAGAGATAATATAAAGGATTCACATTACAAATGAGCTAACTAGAGCTATTTGTAATAATCATAACATTTACACAAAACAAGAAATAACTTATATTCCCCATCAACCCACTTTTTCTAACCGGACATACACAAAATATAAAACGAAGTTAAAAATAAATATTATAATTGAATTTATATATTATGATAAAATAATTTTGTGAGAGACAGATGCACGTCAGACATAGTTAATACCTGAGAGAACCTGGCAAACCGATAGAGCTAATGTCTTGATTGGTTTTGGATATTAATTACCTTTGGGGGTTTCCCATTGTCTTAACATTTGTAGATTTCTAATTTACAGTAGAATAAACTACATTAAAACTTATTTGTCATTTGAATCTAGTGGGGAAAAAAATTTGTGATTAACGATTTTTTAAAGAATTAGTGCTATCTAAATAAAAAAATTGACAAAAAATTTAAAAAGAAGATATTTAAAAAATGTACAAGTGTAATTTATTGGAGCCATGTACTAATAATTTTGAAACAATTAATTTAATTAAGTCATAAGAATACATAATACAAACTAGAACTATTTCTAGAAATTAATTACCAGTTATGGCTATAAAATGGGCATTGCCTTTCAGATAAACGTAAATATTTGAGTAAATGCAGGCTTATTAAAGGGAAAGCTAGCTGATACTCACCGAGTATCACATTAGAAACATTATATACATCATAGTTTTGTGAGAGTATTGGAAACAAAAGAACAGACTCAAATGAAGTTAAGAGATACAAGAAAATAAATGTAAATGCCAAAATACAGTCTTAGCATTTTAACCCTTCACCTTGAAGGAAGCCAATGATAATATAGTGAATAAAAAAAACAGTTTTAAATATTTCTTGTTAATTTGCAAACTGAATCAAGGAGTAATAAAAAAAGTAATAATTTACTATTATGCACATTCTTCGTCTATATGATGGCTGATATCAACGCAAAATGAGTGTATACATTTTTTCAAGTATAGAGTTATTACTAAATGGTTACCAAAATAATTGTAGTTTATGTAGTTTAAAGTTTTTATGAATTCATTTCTCAAATTATAAAAGTAATCAATCGAAATATAAAAATCATTTGATTTTGTTTAGAAATTCATTATTCTGCATTAATAAAGATTTAAAATTAACCCACAGTCTTTTCTATGACTTTAGAGCGGATTTTTCATTAATAAATGTGTATATATGATGCTTTGTCTCATGTAGGAAAGGAAATATTTTAAAAAGAGTGTTTTTCAGATTGTTTACAAAATAGCAAACAAAGGAAAACAAAACCCCTAATATAAATAAATTTATAACCTCAAACTCCACAATTATGATAGAAATACTACATTAAAAAAAAAGAAGCAAAACCAACTGAAATTAGCAGAGTCTGGTTGAAGGAGTATGTTGAGCAATTATTTCAAATATCAAATATTGAATCAGTTTTAAAAAATAACTAATATAATTTAAAAAATGAAAGCTATTAGAGCAGCTTACCCTTGTTATTCTCACAGGCCTACATCAAGTCTTCTTAAATGTATTCATTAAGGAAATTAAAAAAAACATACATGTTTAAAAGTAATTTCTACTTGGAAATACATCTTGAAACTTATGATGTTGAAGAATAATAAATATGGATAGGACAATTAATAATGTTTGTTGAACTTAATCATGCTGTAGAAAATCTGCCTTTTGCTAAATAATATAGCAGAAATGAAGAAAAAAACCACCAAAAAAACCAACTAAAAACAATAATGTACTCAAATGTTTACATATCCACACAAACTTTAAAAACAGACAATGGATTCCGGTTTTCAAATGATCCTATTTTGTTTATCTCTTCTTATTAGTATCAATTATTTTTCCACATTGTGGATCATTAGTTATGGGTACAGTTTAAGGACTTTATAATAAAAAACAAAAAGAGTTATATTGATTTATGTTTCGCTACTTGGGCAAAAGTTACAAGATATTTCTTAATTGAAAGTGTTGTTAAAATTAACAAGACATTAAAAACTAACAATGCCTTTTGGTTTATGTGAAGATTTCTGCTTATTTACTATAAAAAAAAAGAACTTATTCCAAAATCTTTTGGTTAGGCATATCAAGGTTAACAATCAGCTAGCTTGCCATTAGTTCTGGTGATTTGTTTTACCTCAGGATGGTTGCTACATTTTTTTAAAAGGGGTTCTCTAGAGCAATGATTACCCCAAAGTACCACACTGTCCATCTACTAATTATAGGACAAGGAATTTTTTTTTAAACTTAGAGAAACAAAACAATATTAAATGAAAATTTATTTGAGACCCTTGACCATGAACTGATTATGAAAGTAATTTTTATGACATATTATACATGTAGAACTTATTGAAGTCAGTTACTAAATATATAATAAGTTGTTAATCTATCACCAAAATTTTGTGCAGAGGAATTATCAACTAGACTTCTTTACTTAAGATTTTGAGAAACGTGCCCTGTGTAAAATATATTTAGTGAATTTTTTATAAGGAAAATTTTTTAAAATGATTTTTTGTCAGTTATCAGAAAGTTTAATTAACCAAATGTAAGAATTTAAAAAAGATTTAATTTGGCATTGAGGTTAGATATAAAATGGAATAGTTGGATAGTTATTATTATTTTTTTTTGCGTTTAATGATTTTTAATATCTGGATATCTTAGGAATGATTAGTAAATTTTACATTTTGATAAAGTAGAAAAAAATATTTGAGACATTTTAAAAAAGATAACCTTAGGCAAATTTTTGCTTTTTAAAAAAAAATAAGTACTTAGTACAATTCTTTTTTTGAGCAATTTTTAAAAGTAAATTAAAATATACCAATAAACTCTGAGAAAAGAGATTGTCATAAATTTATAGTGAAATTAATCTACTATTTGTACTGAGAAGACTATGCATACATTCTCTTGTAGTAGTAAACACCCAAATTGATAAGGAATAGGAAACTATAAGCTTAAAATCAGCAATTATGACAAAAGTGATTCAATTATGTGTTTTCTTTAATGATTCAATCCTCATGCCTTTATTTATGTTCAAATAATTTTTATGCTCAATGGAAAACAGATGGAGTGTGAAACTTTAATTGGCATCAATAGCATTAAATAAAAGTAAAAACTAAACCTGGTAATAACTTCACTGTCCTTAAAATGTATAGATGTATGCTGAAGTATCATTGCCCTTATGTAAAAACAGTTTTTTTTAAAAAAATTGAAGAAACAAAACGAGCCATTTCATGAACCAGTTGATTTGCTTTAATTAAAAAGAACAAATGAAATAGGTACTCAAAATAATAATTAAAAACTTTTTATTTACTAAAACAAATTGTACAACTTAAATGAGCTATTTATAGAATAAAGTTTTAAATGAAGTGAAAAACAATTATTAGAAAAATTGATGCTTAAAAAAATATAGGAAAAAATTAAATCATACCCAAGGAACTAATTTAACTAATGGAAGATTCTCAGCAAAGAGATAATGCATTTTTACAAATTTGATTACTATGGAAGATCAGTTGGTAAAATATTAGCAAATATATTGTAATTGAACAACACAATGCTAGCCATTTAAATTTAAGTGTCCACGAAAATAAAATGTAAATTATCTTTGTTCTTCTGTTACATGAGGAAATTTACATTTTTTCTATATGTGGATTTAATAAGTCTACTTCCATGAATTCAAAAACTTTCACCTAAAATAAATTCAAATTTAACCTCAAAACTCATGATGCTTTAATTTTAGCCTGAATTGAAAATTTGTGTATTTAACAGTTGGAGTGAAACTGAAAACTTTCAATAAGTTATCTGACAAATTTTAGCAAGTGATCTAAAATGCTAATAAAGTTCTATGATTTTAAACTTGCTACAATTAAGTTAGTCTCATTTATCTCGAAATCTAATGTTTCATAATATTTATACAACTTTGGCATTTAATTAATAGAGGATATTTTCAGAATTTTTTTAAAATGAAAAGCTATCTGTGCTAGATTTTCTGCTAAACATGTAAAATGTAAAGAATCAATTATAATTGCACCATATTTATTTTTAATAATTCTAGCTAGTTTTAATTTTCACTGAGGCAAAAAAAAATTTGATTAAAAAAAAACCACAAAAAAACAACATGTTTCCATAATTAAATTGAACAGATTTTGATAAATAACATTAAAATTTATAACAACTTGTAAAAAAAGGGTTACTTGTTTGGCATAATGATTTCTTTAATGTTCAAAAAAATTGTTCCTTTCCAAACCTTCTTTGTTTACATCACTTTCATGATGGTACAATTAATTACTGAAAATCTTGGGTGGCACAGAGGAATGATAACTTTGTCATTTGGCTTAGATGAAAGATGGATTCATACTCACATAGAGATAGAAACATAAAGTGTAAGCAAAAGAAAACAAGATTTTCACTTAACTTTTAGACACAGAAAAAGCTAGGCTCATAACAACATCTACACTACAACATATTGTTAATAAATTCAGGTCAAGTTTAAAACTGAGCATTGCCTATTTATATATATATATATATTTATATATATAAATTATGTGTTTTATATATATTTATAAACATATGTACAATATTTGTTTATGATACACATACATTTCTAATAAATGAAAATCATGAGAATCTCTGTTTAGTCTCATGCCAAAATATGACATTTATAATATACTTTGAGAATAGCCTTCACTGGCCTACGAATATGATTGATTACCAGTATCCTCTAAACCAGTGGCATACAAAAACTTTCTGTTTTTAAATAAATTATTAAAAAATCCCAATTAATACATAAAAATACATTATGCAAAAATACTGACAGGTCAGTGGTTAATATTTATTAATTATTAAAGAAAAAATATAATTTTATGAAGTTAACAACTATTTTAAAAAATCAATACAAATATATAAATTAATACAGTTATAAAAATAACTTTTCAGACTGTTGGCCAGGTGAGGGTCGAATTTAGAAAATAAGTCAAATTTAAATGCATAAAAGAGGTTTTATGTTATGGAGAGCAAATACTTTTTTTTAAAATGTGTATTATTATTATTACTTTTTTAACAAAAATCACAATTCATCTTATATTAGAGCTATGGCTGAAATATTTCAAGACTTTCAGATCCATAGAAGGAGCCTTCATGAATTGTTTTAGAATAAGAAAATATTAGTACCATATGAAAAATTTTGTAAGTTTGTAAAAATGTTTCAGATACATTTACAAGATTAAAAAAAAATTATGGTAAGCAAATTAACAACTAATTTCAAAATATTGTTCTTATTCCTAAAGGTGTATGCATTTAAAATGTAATCTAGATTGTTATATTGCAATTATCTTCCTTACTATTAAACCTCCCTGAACACTCTCTTTATTAATTAAAAAATGTCTTAAAAAATAAAAACTTCTCATAATTGAATAATACCTGGTCACTGGATACATTATGCACATATATTTATTTAATTTTCCATGCCGGTAAGTAAAATGTAACATAAAAATCTTGGCAGCTTTCCATCTCAATAAAAAAATAACGTTGAAATTTCTCACCAACTCTAGAGGTTTAACAGAGAAAATGGGCCTCCTTTCTAATACATTAAAATTAAAACACTAAGTCAAATAAACTTAAAAAATAAATATGATAAAAATAGATTTTTTAAAAATTATGTATACAATGTATTAAAAACTGTTAATATGCAAATCAACGAATATTCTATCCTAGAAAGATTTAAAATTATGTTTTTAAAATCAGAAATGAAGTTTAACGTTTTTAAAAAAACAACAGCATCAAAAGACTTGCATACTTCATCGTATTTACTCATTCACGCTATCACAAGTCCAGATCAATAAAAATATCACAAAATTGTTTTTTCTTAGATGGACAAATGAAGATCAAGAAGGGAATAATAAAATGGGAGTCACAACATAGAGAAGCTCACGTTGCACCATTCACAGTGCCCAACAGTCATGTTAATACACTGCCAGATGGCAAAAAAGCTTAGAAACAACAAAAAAGTCTCTGTGTCAGTTGCTTCAGCAAATCTGACAGTACACTCGTTAATGGCAGCTTATAAAGATCAACATAATAAGGGAAGGGGTGGGGGTTTGGGGGGGGGGAGGTACATTAAAACATTCAAAGACAGTATTATTCTCAACTGCTTTATACAGTCAATGGATTAAATATCATCATGAAAAAATTATGTTCTCTCAGAGTTTGGTAGTAATATATATATAGATTTATTTATAGTATATATATTTGTATTTATTATATATAAACTCTTTTTAAAAAATGTACATCATCCTTAGTATTATGAACGTCATTGTGAATTTTAACCTCAATTCCAGCTGTAAAACGCTTTTTCAGCATGGAATAAACAAGATCATCACGTATGGTAGTACAACCTGGCCAACTTCAACATCATGGCAGGCAACCAACCACCATCAAAATGAAAGATAACCACCAGAACGACGGGTAACAACCATAAAGGCAGCTACCACCAAAATGGCTGTTAACCGCATAAACAGCCTGCCTCTATCAGACATTTGCTCCTCAACTATGCAGGACATAATATGTTATGGTATCGCTGCACACAGTCTTGTATCACAGGTGGAACAGCCAGTAAGTAAACACATTATGCAAGAAAACAGAAATCATGGGACAACCTGTTTAGCTTTTAAGAGTAGAGATCTTTAACTCATTTCCCCTGTTGCGACTAAATGTAACCTCGGGGGGTCAGTACGGATCTGTCCAAATGCGTCCTTTTGCATAGGGACATTCTCTCATTTTTAGTTAAAAATAGCATCAAAATATCACTTTCCTCGAGACTTCCGGCGATTGTGTGATTCTACATGATTTCAATTTAAAAAACTGGAATTTTTTATTTTTTTTCCACTTTCAATCCAATTGTGATTTAGTTTTACTTTGAAGCGTCTCTATTGAGCAAGTATTCACCTGAAGTACCGAAAATCGCCTTATCTGTCTTAATTTGTCATTTCTTTTCACCTTGAATGCTATATTTTAAAGTTAATTCATTTCTCGATGTATTAATAGTTTAATATTTTTAGATAAATGAATATTTTAAGAACAAAAAACACATTTAGCTAATGGAATCAAAAGCTAAATGAAGTTACTTCCCATTTGTCAGAAAAATTTAGTAGACACAGAAGCAGAGCTTTAGGAGTGATTGAGTTTAGGGAGTGGGGGAAGCAGGGAGTGGGGGAAGCAGGAACTGTTATCAGTAGTGTTATTGATAACTTTAACTTGTGTTATTGTAAGCAGAAATATACACAGATCATCATCTACATTTAATTAAGGTTCACGAAATATTTGGTTTATACAAAATATACACATCAAATTATGAGGTTACTTTTTCCTGTTTTCCTATCAATAGTATTATTATGGTGATTGAATCAACACGACTCTGTTATCATCATTGTCAGGAACAATATGAAACCAATGGTAAAGAGTTATCCAAATTTTAATATTAGCAGCAATATCAAAGAGTCATCTTAAAGTTAGTAATACCCCATGGAGTGTAAGCTGAATTCTCTAGTGTTCGTAAAAATTTTGACTTTCATAAAATGAGAACACTTTTGAGGCACACAACACAGGCCTAAAAAACATTCCCTTTTTTTAAAATTGACAGTTTGCGTTAACATGAAAGTCATATTTTATAGTTTAATTTTTTTTAAAAACAGAATAGACTTCAATTTATCTCATTAGATAGAAATATCCATCAATGGCTTTGGTTAGACTTATCAGATTGATCATGTTTTAAAAAAACAAAAAAACTATTACATGGTTATAGTTAGAGAAGACAGATCATTGAGCGGAAGGAAACAGTTTGTCCACACAATAGACCAAACATTTAATTCTTTTGTGTTCAACTGATATTCCACAGTTTCATTTAGTTTGGCTCAAAGAAATTATGAATAAAATTAAGACACAAAATTTACCACTTCTTTATAAAATAATATCAACACTTTCAATCTGATAATTTTTGGAGAACACTAAAAAAAAATTTTAAAAATAAATAAATAGTTCCATAATGTATGAAACCCTGATAACTTTGATATTTTTAAAAATCATTTTAAAATAATTTAGAAAGACCAAATATAAACACACACAAAATAAATTTAGCCTAATTTTTATGTGTGACACAATACAGAAATTAAAAAAAACAACAAAAAAACAACCCAATTAATTTAATCCCTTGGCTGATTTATCAACACTGTCAAGAAGAGTTCATTTTAAAAGAAATCTGTCAGAAACAGTAGGCAAAGAGCTAAAGCATACGTCTGAACTTAACGGATACTATGAACTGAAGATTATCAGCCACATACTGGATTCCCTTCAAATCATTGCTACAAGACCCTTCCATGCTGAACAAACTTCAAACGAGTTCAGGTCATTACTTGTCATGAACCAGGGCTCCGTAGAAAAGTTTCAAACTCCCACTTTGACATAAGTAATTCACAGCAGTGGTACCCGCATTGAACATCTAATTTACCCTTCTGTGCTCAAGTCATGTCCACATTTGAAATTCGACTTACACAAATGTTAATTAAGATTTAATGTTCATATTCTGAGACATCCATAATCCACATGATGAGCACCTACAATTTCTCATGGCTGCCCGTAAGGTGATTGAAGTTGAGGTTCTTCTTGTCAAATTATCAGTGACCTGTATATGTGCTTGTGATTGGTGCCAGGAAAACATAACATTCTGGAGACAACTTTGTAACACAATATAAGGATTTCTTATCACCCTTTTCCTGGCAGAATCACAAGTCAGCGGAAAATATAAGTTCAGTCAAGGGGTTAATTTTTTTAAAAAAATCAGTTTCTGATAGTGATTTGAGAGAACCGTTTTGAGTTCCAGCTCCCAGTATCACATTCCATACAGGTCTTCAAGTTCAGAGGGAGATCAGATGGCTTTTATCAGGTCAAGGTCATTGGTCAAGCTATAGTTAAACAGCTGTGGACCTGTTGGTTTCAAACGTTGCAGACGCCGACGATGTGGAAGTTTTGGACTGGAAGGCTGAGTTGGGACTGACCGTGAGGGTGCTGGCGTGATGAGGCGGGGTGTGGGGTGCAGCAGCTGAGGGAGGGGGGCTCTCCGACTCCTCCTTGATGGGCTCCATTTCTGGTTTTTCTAATACCGGCTCCTAGGGATTGAAAGGAGAGGAAAATTAAATTTCCTGTCTGACCATCCGCCACAAAGACACAACATCAAGCTCCCCTCTTTTCCTTTTTTTTTACTTCCCATCTTCCTCCTCTCAATTTTCAACCAAACGACTTAGATCTACCAGCTATAAGGTATGTCATGCCTCCGAGTCTGACACTACCTTAATACTAGACGTGGGTGGAGCCACCACTGTTACCACTGGCGCCTCCGACTCTGAGTTGGCCCTTTTTAACTCCTCCTCTTCTTTCTTGATCAAGGCTATCCAATACTCATAGTTTTCTTTTAAATTTTTGGTGAGGAGACAATTGACTCTTCTCATGGGTTTCTGGTGTTCTTTTTCTTCATCATTCATTCCTGTTGAGATTAAGAAGAAATGTCTTTAAATGTCGGTCAGATGAAAATAAAAATGATAAAATCAAGTAACACCAGAATAACATTGTTAAGTACCCCCCCCCACCCAATCCTCTAGCCATGTTTCATAAATATAAAAAATTTAAGGTTTTCATTAAAGTATTCCTTGTGCCTTATTACAGTTTGTTTTTGATTCTCTTCTTGTAAATTTCATAAATATTTTTGTTTTATCATATTCAAAACAGGGGGAAGTGACTTTTATTACCTACCACATACATGAATATTTCTTAAAACATTGGTAGATCAGAGAAAACTAAACCAATTATTTATTTTATTTGTTTAAAATCATAACATATTTGGCCATTAGAGTTTGACAGGCATGATGAAGGTAGTTATTCACATTAACTCAAAAGTCAGTCATCACAGCCATTAATTCTACATGCTGCCAGGACGGCCCAGTGACTGGAGGAGTCTAATGAATTTTGCGTTCACAACACTTTATTTTCAGCTGATGTTAGCTTCATCCGTTAAAAATGATACCAATAGATACTTTCTGTTTTTTTCTAATTTCAATACCATCAAACAAACAAACAACCTCTTTCACTTTTATTTCCCCCCCTCCCCCCCCCAAAAAAAAATAATTAATTAATAATAATAATATTTAACTATTTGATGACACCATTATCATCCAGCACTAATATAGATAAGTGTTACAATCAATAAAATAAGAGTATAATAAACTAAAGATAGCACTGGTGAGTAAGTCTGTGAGATAGTAAAGAGAGCTCCATGTGTTATTAAGATTTCACCTGAAATTTAGGTAAAGAGGAAATTTAGTAAACATGCATGCAAATATTTAGGGATTAATAAAAGTTAGAAATCTATTGGCTCAGAATAGTCAAAATATTTCAGTTAAAAAGCTGAGAATATTCAAAGAACAATGTTTGAGTTTTCTAATTTTTATCACTATCAAAGCTGGTTAACAGGTCATATAAATGCAATAGCCTGACAGGGCTTTAAGTTATAGCAGTTTAAATAACAGGTTGTAAGATACGGGTAAATAAATTCTTTCATAAATTCAGTTCAATACTTAATTTTATTTGATGCTTGATTTCACAAAATGATATATTCATCCTTTACTTATAATCTCAGATAAATGAAAAGCACAAAAATCTTGAAATGAGTTAAAGACAATTTCTTAACTTTTAGACTCTTAAGTTGAAAAAAATCATTTTGTCCCAACAAATTCTGTGCCATTAGCTTCAAATGAATTCAATTTTGTTATCTGTCTCAACTCACGGAATACTCTCTGTGGGGCATTATTTTGGTTATAATGGTTAAGCATTAAATTGTACATTTTTAAAAAGTTATTTGGCACAGAAAAGCCATACGGGGGTTTCACATGTGTTAGAATGTTAGATTTGTTTTTACAAATAAAAAAGAATCAACATTTTCAGAGCATAAATCTTAAATTCTGTTTTGGTGGTTGTGGGAAAAAGAAGACTGGGAGTATTCATTGAAAATACATCTGTAAGAAAAACTAACTTTGCTGCATTGATAATTAAATAATAAAATATGTATAAATTATGCTTTTTTTTATTGTTTTTTTTTGTATTTTTATTTTATAATTGATCTTAACAGGTTTGTATGTAGAAAAGTATAAAAATTCTTGGAATAAAAGATATAGATTAAGAATTGTAATGAATTTTTTTCTAAAATCATGTATTAATTAATAAATAATTGAATAGATATATAATTATACTAATTGTTAATTGAAATTAAGTTAAAACAAGCTTGTAATAATTTTGTGTTAATCGATAATTGATTTAGTCTATGTTAGTGATTGACACACAACTGTTTAATATTAACTGACCTGATTCATTATCTGTATCATTGTCTTCATCCTCTGTGTCCTTCCCAGTATTATTCTCTAAGTTTTCTCTTTCTCTATCTGCAACTGAAAATGAAATTTAAAGAAATTATTTCACCATTGTTTCACACAATTGTCTTATGAAGGTTTACAAAATAATTTCTCATATCTGTGAATACAGTCCCAGCTTTTACTGCAAGGTGGGAATTTTGTAATTGACAAAATATGCAATTTATTTGTAATAAATTGTTATAAATAGTATAGTACAAATTTTATTATGTACCACTACAATTGTAGTATTTGTTCTTATATCCTGTAGCATTTCTGGATTTAGCGATTTAACTAAAAGTGTTACTCTTGTCAGTTGTAAATATTCACCAGTAATGAATTTTGCTGTTCTTTTTTAAAATGCGTAATAATTTCTCTTTGTTTTCTTTGGTAACTGGCTTCCATACAGAAGATGCATATTCTAGTATTGGTCTGAGCAATCTAAGGTAATCTCTAATTTTTTAGACCATATTTCCACCATTAACTTTTAAAGGTTGATAATGGTCTAGATAAAATATATCTTTCACTTATAGTAAGCTCAGGAAATTATTGTGCGTAACAGACTCTCCAAATTTGGTTTTATTTGTTGTGCAAAGGAGTTGTCATGGTGGCCAAAAGTTATTTCCCTTACCTTCTTGTGGATCTTCTTCCACCCATGTGCCAGGAAGTAAACCACCAGTTACCATGGCATTGCACAGTGGCGCCACCAAGTGATTGATAAAAGTTTCTTGGAGTTTGGCTAATTGTGGACTTCTACGATCCATGTATGGTGATATAGGCAGACCTAAGCTCGCTTCCTCATCTCCCTGGGAATTGCAAAGAGTTGATGTTAAAACCAGAAAACATTATTTTCTTGTTAAAAAAAAAGAATGTTCATTTTTGTTGTTGTTGAGAATTCAAATTAATATTCCAAATACATGTATTGTTGTTCTCTGACCTGCTCATAAAATTCTTCAGCTATCCTGTATGTCCACTGCTGATGTAGCTCCTGATGTTTGGCTGGCCCATTGATGTCGGCCAGTTTAATGACCATCTGTGTGACAAGCAGCCGGTCTGTTTCTACGGTCCAGTCTATTCCAGCGGATTCTTCATCATTTACCTTTGTACATGGAATAGAACAGGAAAATATATTGAAACAATAATATGGAATAAAACAAGTGGTTGTGGAATAAAACAAGTGGTTGTGGAGTAAAACAAGTGGTTGTGGAATAAAACAAGTGGTTGTGGAGTAAAACAAGTGGTTGTGGAGTAAAACAAGTGGTTGTGGAATAAAACAAGTGGTTGTGGAATAAAACAAGTGGTTGTGGAATAAAACAAGTGGTTGTGGAGTAAAACAAGTGGTTGTGGAATAAAACAAGTGGTTGTGGAATAAAACAAGTGGTTGTGGAGTAAAACAAGTGGTTGTGGAGTAAAACAAGTGTTTTTGGAATAAATAGTGCAATGGGACAAATTTTTAAAAAAACAATATATGAGTTAACTGTCATAAAATAAATAAAAAAGAGGATAAAAATGCCCGTCCATACATTAGAACAGTGCCTACCTTAGCGTTAAATTCTGCCAATATCTCAAAGTGCCTTTTCAGATCTGTGGCCAATATGGCCTCTATGACCAGGTACCGAAACCTCTTGAACTCTGCTGCCTCAAGGCCACTAATGAAGTAGTTCTTGGGGTCGTTGAGGAGTAAGGACCAGGCGGCAGCAGCGTGATGATTCTCTAGGACTGATCTATCATTGTATAAGACAGCCTGTCAGATTGGCCAGAAAGGACACCAGATCAGCTCATTGATTTCAAGAAAAAAAATTCATATGCACATTGTACAAAATAACATTATAAAAATTTAAAAAAAACTATTTCAAAATACAAGAAATATTATTTACATTTAAAAACAATATTTTTCTCAATAATATGTAATCCTCCTATTTTACAAAGCATTATTACTAATATAATGTGTTGATTTTCGGTGGAAAAGTGGGGGAGTTAAAATTGTCTTTTTAGCTTCATCCATACAATAACGTTAAATTTATCAAGCAATGAAACATCTAAGGCATTTGTTAAACACCAATTAAATAAGCAATAAGAACAAAACAAAATATGGTACAAAACTGGGAAAATAAAAAATGGGTTCAGACTTTCAAGTCCCATCAAACATAATCTAAAGCCCATCTTTCAAATGTGAATTTTTCCTAAGTCATGACTAAAGTGACTTTGACTGACCTGAGGGGCTGTGGTGGCTACCAAAAATGCATTTGTACGACCTGGATGGTCATAATCATGCATGGCAGCAGCTGTGTACAAGGCCATCAACTCCAGAGCAGGCAGGTTACCTCCCATAATACCGTAGGAATCTTCGGCCATAAAACTGGCTCGATGTGTGATACAAGTACGATCTGCATTTTCATTATCTACATTTTAGACAACAGATTTGACATCAATATTTCATTGAAATTAAGATATTACATATTTACGTGATACATCTCCATTGATTATATTTACCATTATAAGATGATTATTATTTCTTGTTAAACATAAAATAATGTTCAAACTTGTATATGAAAGTAAAAATACATTTAAGAATTAAGAAACTGAGTGTATTATTGAAACACAGTCAGAACTGAAATAATTTCATACACAATTTTATATTTCATCTCAAAGTTAAATATAAATAAATTATTGACCTGATTCACTAGAAGACCCGTTTCGTGATGGCAAGTCACTGGTGTTGATTTGTGTAAAGCCAGGTATGGGCTGTGTCGTTAGGTAGTACACACCATGTAACACATCCGTCGCATGGACACGGTTGTGATCTGTGGATCAAATAATACCCAACGATCAAAAAAGACTCAACATTTTCTAGACAGCGTTGCAAAAAGAAAGTGGCAGATTTATGCAGCTATGAAAGAAAATTTCTTTTCAGACTTTTCAGGATTCATTGAACTATTCATTACTCATAGGATTCATTGAACTATTCATTACTCATGCTTTAAAAAAAATAAAAAATTTAACTACATGTACTTCAATTTGAATAGAAATAATATTTTGATAATTAATATATTGCTGTACCCCAGCAGGTAGCTGGACACACAGTGCTTCACTTTTTAAAAAATCAACATACATAGAAAAATCAACATAAAACATACATAGAAAAATCAACATAAAACATACATAGAAAATCAACATAAAATATACATAGAAAAATCAACATAAAACATACGTAGAAAAATCAACATAAAACATACGTAGAAAAATCAACATAAAACATACATAGAAAAATCAACATAAAACATACATAGAAAAATCAACATAAAACATACATAGAAAAATCAACATAAAACATACGTAGAAAAATCAACATAAAACATACATAGAAAAATCAACATAAAACATACATAGAAAAATCAACATAAGACATACATAGAAAATCAACATAAAACATACATAGAAAAATCAACATAAAACATACATAGAAAAATCAACATAAAACATACATAGAAAAATCAACATAAAACATACATAGAAAATCAACATAAAACATATATCATAATTGCAACATACAACGGCCACAAAATGTACACAAGCTATGTTTATCATTTAAGGGAATGTTTGATTGTTATTACATACATGTAACTCTTTCTGTGCAAGATGTTTGAGTCTCTAATTAATATCAGTTTATAAGATGGTTGATTCTCAAGTTACTATCATTTTATAAGATGGTTGATTCTCAAGTTACTATCATTTTATAAGATGTTTGATTCTCAAGTTACTATCATTTTATAAGATGTTTGATTCTCAAGTTACTATCATTTTATAAGATGTTTGATTCTCAAGTTACTATCAGTTTATAAGATGGTTGATTCTCAAGTTACTATCATTTTATAAGATGGTTGATTCTCAAGTTACTATCATTTTATAAGATGTTTGGTTCTCAAGTTACTATCAGTTTATAAGATGTTTGATTCTCAAGTTACTATCAGTTTATAAGATGGTTGATTCTCAAGTTACTATCATTTTATAAGATGGTTGATTCTCAAGTTACTATCAGTTTATAAGATGGTTGATTCTCAAGTTACTATCATTTTATAAGATGGTTGATTCTCAAGTTACTATCAGTTTATAAGATGGTTGATTCTCAAGTTACTATCATTTTATAAGATGGTTGATTCTCAAGTTACTATCAGTTTATAAGATGGTTGATTCTCAAGTTACTATCAGTTTTATAAGATGGTTGATTCTCAAGTTACTATCAGTTTATAAGATGGTTGATTCTCAAGTTACTATCAGTTTATAAGATGGTTGATTCTCTAGTTACTATCAGTTTGCATCTTGACTTACATGGCTTGTCTCTGTAACCCAACTCTAGGGCATGGAAATAGTTCAAGAATTCAGCTAGTGGGATCCGGAATGTCTCCATTAGTCCCACTTCTGTGAAAAGCCGATAAGCTACCTGAAATGATCAAAATGTTCACATACTGAATTGCTCTTCAATTAAAATATAGAAGGGGGGAAAGAAAAAGGATACTTAAATTTCGTTCTTCAATTTTAACATAGGAATTTTAACACAATTAACATAATTAAAATGATTAATGTGATTAGGATGATAAACGATAAACATGATAAAGATGATAAACATGATAAAGATGATCAGCATGATTAATTTTAAGTGTTAATGAATTTAAAATAAATATTTAAACCTACTCCATGACCCACTAGTTATAATTAATGATGTTGTTTCATTGTCTGGAATGGATGTGCAGCCTCTTAGAAATGCATAGGGAGCTTTATGGAATAGAACCACTGCTGTATTAAATGTCTATTAGGCACTGTACAACACTTAGCTCCCTTGGACACTGAGTTTGTTGACAGAAACTTTGTTACCACAGTAACAACATCTCAGACTGATAAGTTGTCATGGTAACTGACAGATATCATCAGCAGGAAGAAGACGAAAATAGGGGTAAGGATGGGGGGAGAGGGGGTGTATGTAATTCAAAATAGTTAATAGGGTTTTGACCTCAACATGTTCTGAGAGGACATTATTGAAAGTTTTGAATGTTTTAAGCAGTTTTTTTTTAATTGTTCTTTAAAATTTCATTAAATGATATTAAAGATTTCATTGTGGATATTAAAAATTTCTTTGTGAAGATTATTTGCACATTTCATTGTGGATATTGCAGCCTTTCATTTAGGGGATATCTTATGAAAATTTCATTGTGGATATCATTTGGATATAATGGATGATTCAGCACTAGTCTCCAGTTGGATCATTCCAATGTTGGCTTCCCTCATGTTTATTAAAGAATATTTTTTTGTTCAGTGCCTCAACTATATTTATATTATTATTAATATACATTGAGAGTGATACAAGCTAATCCCCTTTTAGTTAAAAAATTATAATAACTGTCCCACAGTTTCTCAGTAACATTGTTACACATTCGAATACTCGTGCTTCATGCTAAATTGGAAAGCTCAGATTAAAAAATAGTAATATTGTAAACAGCTATAATGAATAATCATTTATTATAATATAATCATTAAAGATAATTCATTACCATAAACAAATGGCAAAGAAATTGTCTCCCAAACATCACTTGCTTATCCAATCAAAGTTACACTATCAAAAGGTCATAGGTCATTTGATTTTAAAAAATTCAAATTAAAACAATTACAAGTATAAATCATTTTTAAAAAACAACAACAAAAGCTATTTTGAATTCAGTTATAATCTATCTTTGGAATAAATGTAATTCAATAAAACTACACCAATCAGCGGCTAACTTCCAACAAACTTTCCTAAGTAAATTTAACACAGATAGCCCAGTAGAAGAAATTTGGAAAGATATAAAAACAAATCTAAAAACTATAATGGATGAGAATGTTCCAACAAAACTAAAATCAAATAAAATTAACAAATGCTGGTTCAATTCTAGATTGAAAAAGCTATGCAAACAAAAAGAGAACTTATTTAAGAAATATAAAGCTACCTATTCATATAGGATACACAAAAAATACTTAAAGATTAAACACTTGACACAAAAACTTAGTCGAAACCTAGAAAAATGAATATATAAACAATGTAATTACCAAAGATAACAATAAAAACTTATGGTCCTTTATCAAATCTAAAAAAATGGAACCTTCAGGAATAGCCACACTAAAAGGCTCAAATAATAAAACCTATAATGATAATGAAACTAAAGCTAATATCCTTAACACATATTTTGCATCATCTTTTTCTGCCTCAGGCGACAAGGAAGTTTTAATAAATTTAAATAAAATGGAGGAAATAGGTAACATAACTGTAGATGAGATAGGTATACATTCACTACTAAAAAACTTAAAAATAAACAAAGCTACTGGCCCAGATGAATTGACTGCAAGTTTATTAAAAGAACTAAGCAATGAACTGTCCCCAATCCGTGTAGTTCTCTTTCAAGCCTCTCTAAACCAGGGTAAAGTGCCCCAGGATTGGAAATTAGCTAACGTAACTCCACTCTTTAAGAAAGGGGATAAATCAGACCCTGGTAATTACATGCCTGTATCACTTACTAGTATCACCTGTAAATTACTAGAACACATAATATATAGTAGAATAGTTAACCACCTTGACAAATATAATGCCCTATGCCCACATCAACACGGCTTTAGAAAAAACAGATCATGTGAAACACAATTAATAGGTTTAATAGATGAACTATCAAAAGGCTTAGACAAAAATGATCAAATAGATACAATATTACTAGACTTCTCAAAAGCATTTGACAAAGTTCACCACCTAAGTTTACTTAAAAAACTTAACTACTTTGGAATCTCAGGTTCCTTACATCACTGGATCCAAGACTTCCTTTTGGGCAAGGAGCAAACTGTAATAATTAATGGATCTAAATCTGCACCAAGAAAGTTTAACTCAGGAGTTCCACAAGGAACTGTGCTAGGTCCCTTACTCTTTTTAATTTATATAAATGATTTACCCAACAACATCTCAACAGGTACAAAAGTTAGATTATTTGCTGATGATTGTATAATCTATAGAACAATTAAATCAGAACAAGACAGCAAAATTTTACAAAAAGACTTAGATGAATTGATAAAATGGGAAACTAGCTGGAGTATGTCTTTCCACCCAGAAAAGTGTAAACTGTTAAGAGTAACAAAGAAAAAGAAACACATAAATTCAAAATATTACATTCATGGAAAAGAACTGACCCAAACTAAAGATGCAAAATACTTAGGAGTCTTAATAAATGAGAAACTATCATGGAATCCCCATGTCAATGAAGTTATTAAAAAATCAAACAAAACCTTAGGCTTTATAAAAAGAAACTTTAACAAATGTAATAGAGATATAAAACTAAAATGCTACCTCACTTTCGTGAGACCTGTACTAGAATATGCATCTTCTGTATGGGACCCATCCACCAAAGAAAACATTGATAAACTAGAACAAATTCAAAAAAGAGCTGCCAGATTCATTACTGGAGAATATTCAAAACTGACAAGAATAACACCATTAGTTAAATCATTAAACCTTGAAACACTAGAAGATAGAAGAACCAAAAGCAAAGTAGTAATCATACATAAAGCAATTAATTCTAATTTAGAAATACAACACAAAGATAACTTAATACAACCCTCAGATAGACATAAGGATAAAAACACCTTTCTTATTCCGTATGCAAGAACAAACACATACAAGTTTTCCTTCTTCCCGTCCGGAATTCGGGCGTGGAATGGGTTGCCTGAAGAATCCAGGAAAACCAACACTTTATCAACATTTAAATCTCTAATAAAAATGCAGGACTAAACACAAACCATAGATAAGCGTAGGACGCAATAATCTTCTGTATAGAAGGAGCGTCTGTAAACAGATAAGATAAGATAAAGCTAAACAAAATTTTGAAGAAATTTAGTTAAAATGACAACAGGCGCCTATAAATTTAAATTTTCATAATTATAGTTACATGGAAAAAAAGAATTAAAAAAAAACAACTTCCCCTCCCTTTAACACCTCCCCGATTTCCTCACAGCACATTTTGGGGGGACTATTCCTCATTTCTACTAAAATGCTAATACCAGCTGAGACTTTATTAGAAAACAAAGAACATGATGTACTTTGTGGTGTGTTTAATAAACCTTCTGTAAGAAAATATGACCAGACATAAAAATGCAATGTGCCATGAACATCTATACGAGCGTCTATGTGAGGGCTGAGTCAAGCTTTTAGTGTAAGTGGTCATGTGTGCATGTCATGAGACCATGTGTGTGAAGTCACGAGACCATGTGTGTGATGTCAAGAGACCATGTGTGTGATGTCACGAGACCATGTGTGTGATGTCACGAGACCATGTGTCTGATGTCATGGGACTATGTGTCTGATGTCATGTGTCTGTGGTCGTGTTTGTGATGTCATATGCATGTGGGCATGTGTGTAATGTCACTTAAAAATGTGTCCTTAATTAAATTCTAAAAACTCATTTTTGAAACATTTCGTGATTTAACATCACATCACCACCGAAAAGAAAAAAATCTGACAACTTTGATACTGGAGTAGAAAAAACACACATTGACATTGAAAACAGGAGCTGACAGCTCTATGTAAATTTGTAGACGTGTCGTAGTTTAGAGATGTAAAAAAAGGCATGCTTATTCCTACAATATTATTATTTTATGTTAACATAAGTTTGACGATAAACAAGATATCGGCTAGTATTTAATAATTGTATAGCATTATTAACTAATTAATTGCAGCTGCTCACCAACTTAGAGATTCCTCAAAGGTTCTCAATTACTCAAAAAGTGTATCACTTACTGCACATTACAAAAACAAACATACATTTTTTGTACATCGGCTACCAAAGAGGCTTTTCTATAGCTAGCTTACTGATGGACAGAGAGCCTGCGGAGAAAGCGCTACAAAGATACGCTCTAGACCGCATTGAAGGCTTACGGCATTGGGCATGACTCCTGAGAGGCAACAGTCAGCGACCGATCCTCCTGGCGCCTTATGATAAGGAACGGGGCAGCAGTCTGTGACACAAGCAGACAACAGGCTGCCAAGTCCAGACGACATGCCAGGAAGGAAACCAGGAAACCCTCCTGATGGCATCTCAGCCATCTCTTGCCTGACATCCCAGCCATATTTGGTCCGACACGCGGGCGCACCTTGTCAGGTAAGAATAGGGCTGATGAGCCACCAAAGGACACACAAGGCTACCAAAGGACACACAAGGCTGCCAAAGCACATGGCTAATGTGATGATAATGGTCCTCGTCGATCACGACGGACAAATAACAAAATGTAAATAAACACATAATATCAACAAGCTAGTCTTCAAGTGGCTCACTTGTTCAATCTAGTATACAATCCTGAGATCCACACAAACAGGACTACACTACTTTTGAAACCACGAAATATCCTCAATACAACAGATTTACACAGTTCTTTGGCTAATAGGAGTTCGATTACTCTTAAATATCCGATGAAGTCTCATTTACTGCCAGCCCAGGGTAGAACTAAATTAATGCTGCCTTGATTTACAAAATTGTGTCCATCGCAAGCCTGTGAAGTTCATGCTGGCGGGTTCAGCACAGGCCTGGGATTGTATGACTCACATGGTATAGTCCTCAACCCTGACCTCGCTGCCCGTTCCAGCCGTGTAATATTCAAGCTGATCAGTTTGAATGTATTAGGAATTATAACTAAATGAATGTATTAGGGATTATAACTAAATGAATGTTTTAGGGATTATAACTAAATGAATGTATTAGGGATTATAACTAAATGAATGTATTAGGGATTATAACTAAATGAATGTTTTAGGGATTATAACTAAATGAATGTATTAGGGATTATAACTAAATGAATGTTTCATGGAACATAAATAAATGATTTAGGAAATAAAACTAAATGAATGATTGAGGGAACAGAACTTAATGAATGTTTTATCCAGCGTTGGAATAACAAAGTAAACGACATAATGACATAAAAGTAAATTGCAATAATCGTGATGTCAATGTATTGATCACTCTTCGTTGGTTAAGATTTAATGACCTGTTGTTATTTGTATTGCAAACTTATCATTTCAATATTGACAGGAACTTTGATAAAGAATTGGAGCTTATGTCAAGGCCTTTGATCATGAGGCTCTTTAATTATTAACTGAAAACTGGGGATCCTCTAGATCAGTGGTCCCCAACCCCCGGTCCGCGGACGGGTACAGGTCCGTGGAACAAAGGGTACCGGGACGCCCATGAAACATTAAATTATTTCGATTTCATTTACCGTTGTGTATTTTTCTTGAAATTGAGCGACTTTAAAAAGACTGGATATTTTGATTAAAAAAACAAAAACAAAGCTAAACACAAATGACAGAAGAAACTCCTAATTTAAGGGCCACCATATCAATAAAGGAGAATGCAACCAGAGCTTAATATTTGGTGGCTAACCATAATACTAAGGCTAAAAAGCCATTCACTATCGGTTAAGAATTGATCTTGCCCCCTACTAAAGACATTTGCCATGAACCTCAATGAGACAGCACATTTGCCTTTGTCGGCTAGCATTGTTACAAGATCATTTAGGACAGGGGTGGGAAACTTTTTCTACCGAGGGCCGCATTGAAAACTTTATTGTTATGGACGGGCGGCATATATATTTTGTCTACTTCAATTACAATTGACAACGTCTAAATATAAATTAATGAAAATAACCATATACTTGTCATTTTATTTCACATTCACATGCACATTATATTTTAAAATACGAATTGAAACAGTTTCTAATTTGATAAATAGATTTTACTATTCATTATTATTTCAACAAAACTTTATTCTTACCTGTCATAATTACTATGACGAAGTAGGAACATAATTTACATATAACCTGACCTTAGAGAACAATTATAATTAATGAGAATTATGTAACTGTTCAGAATTTTTGATAATGTTCTTGAACTGTGGAACAAGTCTACTGGTTGTGATTCGCATGACTACATTCAAATTGCAGTCAGTCAACATCCATCTGTTCTTAGAAAAAGCTTGCTCACAGATGTGTGTTGACCTAAAAAGTGCCAAAAGTTTGGCAGCAAAGTTGTTTAAGAGTGGAAATGCTGCTGCTGGCAAACATCCACAAAACTCCAGCAGAAGAACTGACTTGAACTTCTCCTTCAGGTCATAATATGTTTGTAGGTCAAGCAGCTCTAATTGAATATCCTCTGTGGATGAATCAGCTTCTAAAACTAAATGATGAACTGAGGATATTCAAGAGTAGTTCCAGGTTCTTGAAGTCTTGGAACCTCCTTTCAAAGTCTACAGCCAATGCATCCAACTGAGCCTTGTACTTGTCAGCCTTGGTTTTCTGTTTCATCAAAGGAAAGTGGCAAAACATGTTTTCACCTGCTTGCCTGGAGAACTTTGCCTGCATGAAATGATTTAACATGCACATACATTTAATATTCAAACAAGCTATTGCCTTGAAGTTTGACAATAAGTTCATTCAACTTTTCCATAATGGCAATGGCTTCGGTTGCAACATCTTGTATTAAAGACTGTTTGGTAAAAACAGTTTGCAGCATCTTTTTATTATTAACCAACTATAGGCAATTCCTTTTTCTCTCTTCGTTCCTTAAATTGTGCCCGAAATCCAAATGTTTTGTTTGGTGGTGTCTTTTTAAGTTGTACTCCTTAAAGACGCTCACACACTTACGGCACAGCAAGCAGACTGCTTTGCTGCCAACGGTTGTGAAGCAATATTTAGCGGTCCATTCGCATTTAAAAACACGACATTCGTCCTCAAGGATTTTTTTTTGCAGCACTCGTGTTTAAATCAACGTCTATTCACTTTTAAATTACAATTTTTACAAAACCGCCAAAATGTAAATAGTAAACAAAAGCTACTTCCGGTTGAACTGAAATGCAATTTTAAATAAAGATGTTAACAAATAATGACTAATGATCACTAATCAATTCTGGAGCCATAAAACCGATTTAATATTCCTAGATTCGAATCAATTACTCGGAATAAAATTTTAAAAACAAAGCAAAAATTCTAAACTAAGAAAATTAACGTCGACATAAGATCGCAACATGTAAGCTACATGTCTACGGGCCGCATAATATACTCTGGCGGGCCGCATGCAACCCGCGGGCCATAGTTTGACCACCCCTGATTTAGGACAGCCGAAGACATTGAGACATGATTGATAATGGATCCATCACCGTGGTACGCACTCTACGGGTATCGACAAAAAACGCAATGACTTGTTTATGTGCGGTTTCTTTAGACTTAAGCTGGCGGATGTTTAAGTTGTGACGTACACTTGTCAACCAACATCACGGTAGTAGAGCTGTTTACGGTACCTGCAGAGGAGTACCTCTATGGCGATGCCCGCTTGATGATGCGATAAAATGAACCGGGTCTGAAGAGCCTAACAGCTCGACCCAAAAGAGAATGAACATTCACCTACTACTACTGTCCAACCCCTCAACAGGGTTAAACGTTTACCGGTCCGCGGCAATAAAAAGGTTGGGGGCCACTGCTCTAGATTCTAGACCAAATAGAGTCAAATTGGTGAAACAAATCAGAGAAGTGTGGTGGGAGGGAAATAGTGGTTCTGGTTGGAATTTGTTAATAGATGTATGGCTACAGCACATAACAAGATACATGCAAATATACAACAGACAGACAGACATCCTGCCTCACACAGACAACTGTCATCATATTGTGATTGTAAAATAAACGGGGGAGTCCTTAAAAGGGCATTAGACTATCTAAGAGGAATTAATGATTATATGAAGGGTAATGAAACTTATGAACGCCACTTCACTTGCCCCATAGGCCGTCATGGTCTGAAAAGGATGTTATTATTAATTATTAATCATTTTTTTCGTAGAAGTATATGGCGCCTAATTGAGACCGTTAAAAAATTGAACATATGTAAAGAGAAGATTACCTTTGTTAGAACAAAAGTCCCCTCGGCATTAGCCAGGTCAAATATAGGAAAGTCCCACTCATTTAGCCGGCTAGTCTGTAACATTTGGTTCTTCTCCAACTCCTTCTCTGGATCGAACAGCAGTCTCACCTCCTTACCCTCCCCACTAGTCACTACCGATCCGTTCTCTTCTAATATCTTCTTCAAAGATTCCTTCTCTTTCTGCTCTCTTTTCCTATGCTCCTCATCATCGTCATCCTCTTCCTCATCGTCACCCTCGTCGTTATCCTCTCTCTCTTTATCATCTTCCTCCTCCTCCTCCTCCAGTTGTCGGACTTTCTCTTTCACCTTTGCCACCGCACCGGGAGATGTCCGTAATATGTCCTGCTGGACAAGAGGAGAATAAACTAACTACTGTAGTACAAGGTAGGTGAATGTAGTAGTTGTACAAAGGTAGGTGAATGTAGTAGTAGTAGTACAAGGTATGTGAATGCAGTAGTAGTAGAAGGTTTTTAGGTGAATGTAGTAGTATATATTATATATAGTACAAGGTAGGTGAATGTAGTAGTAGAAGGTAGGTAAGAAGATGGAAAACGTGTAAACAGGGAATGAGTGAGCCTGAAAGGACGTAACAAAGCAGCGAACGCTTCGGCAAAGCGCCTTCTTCAACGAACAAATAGTCTAGGAGGTAGGTAGGTGAATGTAGTAGTGGTAGTAGAAGGTAGGTGAATGTAATAGTAGTACTGATCTGTAAATAACAAACATTAATAACACCGAAGTACATGTAATTGTCTGTTTCCTGACCAACCACATTTGAATGTGGAACATAATTATCTATTTCAATAAATAAAAAACAAAAAACACACCCAAAAAAAAACAACAACAAAAACACGACTTTACATTTGCCCATTTTAATTATGAGAATATTTTGAATGCTCTATAACATAACTGATGTGATGGCCAGGGATTACACACATTTGATAACACTGTCTCACCTTTCTGGGCGGGGGTGATCCAGCCATGTCCTCTGAAGTCCCGACATTGTCACTCTGGTCACTGCTGCTGGGCGAGTCGCTGCTCTCGTAGTCCGAGGTGATGATCCTCTTTTGGATGATGGCCGAGTTGGACACGTTGGACAGGACTTTGATGGGGGCCGAGTCCCTCTCGTCGAACCCGTCCCCGGTCCGAGCCAGCGGGCTGATGGCAGGCTTTGAGTCGATCCTCGTGGGGCTGGAGCCCAAGGTCACCAGGGACGACTCGCTCCCGGCTGTACTTTTCCTGGCGAACCGACGGGAGTACGAGGGCTGGATCGTCGGAGCAGACGCCAGCGAGAACGAGCGAGATTTGGGGATGGTTAAAACGGTTGTGCTGTTGGAGACGGAGGAGGGAGACGGGCTGTTGCTGCGACTGCCGTTGGGGCTTGAACCAGGCGTGCCTTCTCGGGAGTGGCGGAAAGAAGACGAGCGCAGACGACAGGGCTCCGGTTCCAAGGTCGGCATGCCAGTGGCGGAAGTCGTGGTGGTCCATGTGCTAGTTGACATGCGCCGGATCAGTGAAGGGGGCAAACTGCGTCGAAGACGCTTGAAAAGTAAACAAAAAAATGAATTAAAAAATGTTCGTAAAATAATAATAATGAAAAAGAAAAGTAACTACAACGAATATTTGGAGTGTAAACATGCAGTGAGAGATTTGAAGACAGAAAGCAATGGAGAAATGAATCCTTGATAGTAAATGGAGATTGATAGGATACACCATCAGACAAGCTCAGATGTTCCAAATATAGCTAACCCAAGGACTCAGAGGAGGACCAAAAAGACGTAGCGTGTTGGATGAGGCAGAAAGAGGGTGGGCATATATTGTCACGAGACCGTGTAGTGGGGCCGAGGTGATGGTGTGGGGCGATGAGATGGTATAGGGCGAGGTGGTAGTATGGGGCGAGGAGATGGTATAGGGGCGAGGTGATGGTGTGGGGCGAGGAGATGGTATAGGGCGAGGAGATGGTATGGGGCGATGAGATGGTATGGGGCGAGGAGATGGTATGGAGCGAGGAGATGGTATGGGGCGAAGGGATGGTGTGGCGCGAGGAGATGGTGTGGGGCGAGGTAGTGGTATGGGGTGAAGGGATGGTGTGGCGCGAGGAGATGGTGTGGGGCGAGGTAGTGGTATGGGGCGAGGTAGTGGTATGGGGCGAGAAGATGGTATGGGAGGAGGTAGTGGTATGGGGCGAGGTAGTGGTATGGGGTGAGGTCCTGGTGTGGAGCGGGTTAATGGTGTGGGGTAAAATGAAGGTGTGGGATTACTTCACGGATTAGTTAGATGCATTTTGTTAAAACTTGTGAGCAACGTATGATAGCTTGGGGGCAGAAATAAACATTTTTCCATTTTTTCCAGGACTCAAAATATTGATGGCGAAATAAATACAAGCAGAAACTGTGTTTTGAAGTAATGATATAATTAGAAGAAAAAAAATTTCCCATGTAGAACTTTGAAATACAACACAGGTAGCAAACACAACTATCAATCATAACAAGTGATATCTGTTGCCATTGTCTATCTTCTAAAGTACACAGCCAGACCCTATCACTCCATTAACCTCCATTACAGAACGTCAGGTGATGACGACATGAGTACCACCCAGGCCAACGGTTGGTTATCCCCTCCATTGAAGACAAGCCAGCGTATAAGAATGAACCTCACGAGCTGACTTTGGTCTAGCGTGGGAGCCCTCAGCGAGAGCTGTCGGTGGTACCCCCAGGGGTTTGATAACATACACAGTTTTTTGGCGTGGTATACTAATAGGCCAACATTGCACCCACCACGTGAAGGAAGACGTGCTAAAGTATGGAATGGCGAATGTGTTGCATTCGTTATCTGGACGTAAATATTTGTATAGATATAGCTCGCAGGCACTCAACCCAAGGCTCGTGAAGTGATGGGGTGATGATGAAAGACGAGAAGGCGGTTAGACGTATCTGTGGGTGAGTCGGGTCGTGGAACGAGGAAGGTTGAAGAAACCAACAACAAACACGCCCACATTAGAGGCAGGAGGTCAAGACGTGGAAGTGCGTCAGGCACTCCAGAAGGGAGGTGACCACAACAAGGGACATTGGGAGGTAACCAGGGAACGCGGAGGTAACCAGAAACCGGAGAGTTAACAGGAAAAAGAAGAAATTACTAGAAATAAAATAATGTAAAACAATCTTTTTTTTAAAAAAGGACACGCTTTTATCTACATATAGAAAGTACACTAAAAAGAAGAAAATAAAAATTGTCTATGAAAACAGGTGAAATCGGTGAACCTATCTACTGCACATAAAAGCGTGGCTGCACATATTTCACCTGTTTTCATAGATCAAGCTCGGTGTGGTAAAATAAAAATTGTCGTCTTTTTGCCAAGGCTTAAATATATACTGCTTCACTATTTATTGAAATTCAGTACGGCGATGTATGGTCCTTAAAGATGATAAATATTAATACAACTTTATGGTCATGGCATTGTGGATGTTAACAAAGATCAACAGGAATGGAATAGATTAAGGTAATGTGACGAGGCTTAAACCATATTATGGTTTAGTGTCTCACGCAAACATTCTCAACAACGGTATAAGGACAAATTACGTTTCAGGACGTCAAAATTTTCCAAAAGAAAACAGATAATAGAAAGGCGAAATTAAGTGAAGGAACCAATGGCGTGAATTGGGGTGGGGGTGGGGGTTGTATATCAAGACATCAGGCAGAGGGGTAAGTATGAATGAAGATACTTAGAGAGGGGTGGATGCGTGTGTGAATGCTGATACAACAGAGTGGATTTGGGGGGGGGGAGAGCAAGAATGCAAATCATCTCTGGCCCTAAATTCACGAGTCTGGTGCTAACATTAACACATCCTTACCGAGCTCTGTTTACATTCCCAAAAAACAAAACCTGGTGTAGGAAAGATAATCCTTGGCCGAGAACAGACCACGCTCTTATGTCCGATACCCTAACCGCACCCCCCGTCAAACAGTCCAGTGTTTGTAACAGTTTCCTGCTCTGTCACCGGGACAAAGATAGCCACGGGGATGCCAATAGTTTAACCCCGTGCAAGATAAGGACCAGGAACCACGTCATGGGAACCAACGGAGATCCGTTAATACCACAGAGCTGGTGCTAACTTTTGCTGCCCTAGTGATGGGCGTATATCGTACTGCAGAAAGTGCTGCCCTAGTGCTTGGGGTATATCGTAGTACAGCAATTGCTGGGGGCATATCGTACTACATCAAGTGCTGCCCTAATGATGACATGTTAACTTGTAACGTTTTTTAAAAATCCTTTGTATTAACTCGTGGTGTCCGTTTGTTTGCTTGTTTGTCGAAAATACTTTGGATCGATTTTTAACCCCCTTCCTCGTAAGCTAGCGAGCTGAAATTTTGGAGGCAGTTTCGTGCCGATGATAAAAATGATGTATGATGTATCAAAATTTCAGATCGATCGCATGTACTGTCATTAAATTGAATTTTTAGATTTTTTATTTACCTCTATGTATCATGCTATTTTTTGAGATAGAGTGTCGCGGGGCGTATTATATTGAACGACCTTTTTAATACTTTCCTGTTGCGCGATTTGGTGCGTATTATATGGACGATAATTTTTAAAAATATATTCCCGATCGGTGCGCATTATATTAAACATGTTTTACGAGATATAACTAAAATTTTGAATTTTTGAATTGTCGTGCGCTGCGTATTATAATGAACATTCTTTTATATATGTCTCGTATATAAAGGATTTATAGTCAAAAACTTGGTTTTTTACGGGATTTTTATTTTTCCTGACGTTGACAATCTCCATCACGGAGTCAGTTGTTCGTTAGTCCAGTGCGGCACTAAGAGTCAATAGAAGTACATCGGCGGTCAGGAGGGCACCAGCAATGTGATTTGGGGATGGAAGAAATGATATTTGCTCTACTTGAAAAGAGAACCTTCGAATGACAAGACAAAATAGTTAGTTGTGTACTCTAATAATCTGGGGGGGGGGTAGGTAGTTTTGCGATGTTTTATGAAGTCTATCATTTGATTATTTCAGTGATCTGGATTGTCTTAAAATTGTAACATTTTCACAAAAGCCAAATAAAACTGATTTGATCAATTTATGGATTATGATGTGGATGTGCAGAAAATAAAAATAAAATAAATTTTTAAAAAAACCAAACAAACAAAAAACAACAATAAATAAAGGTAAAAAAAGATGTTTAAAAACCACGTTTGTATAAGTGGACTAAAAAGAATAAAATAATTTAAAACTTCTAAGTTCAAGTACTGCTATTTAATATGACTAAAAACGTGGGGCTGGCGCTTATGAGGTTTAACATATGCAGTTCATTCATTCTCTCACTTATAGATCTCTCTTTTGCCTTCTAAATTATAAATTTTTAATTTTTATACCAAACACCCGCCCCACGTTTTTAGTTATATTAAATTAAAGTACTTCAACTTAGAATTTTTAAACTATTTTATTCTTTTTAGTCCACTTATAAAAACGTGGTTTTTAAAAATCCTTGTTTACCTTTATTTATTTTATTCTTTTTAGTCTAAGTGTATGCTTTGGTGAGTTATGAAGTATTGATTATGTTCAAATATTATACGCATTGCCCGACAAACATTTTACAGACTGAAGTTGACTGATCTCCCCATTTATGTTAAACATGGTTGATGTGGTCGGGGCTGGTGTGAAATCGGCACGTTAATGTAAATGTAAACAATAGCAGACCGATAATACCGATGCTTATATAGAGATAAACTTACAAATTCAATAATTTAATAATGGTACTTTCGATCGATCTGAAATTTTGATACAATGCATTGTCATCCAAGATCTATCTGTGGTAAAATTTTGAGCTCTCTAGGACCATCAGAAGTGGTTTAATTTTACGTTGGCAAATTTGAAAAATTGCGGACAGACAGACACGAAAGCAAGTTAATAAAAACGTGGTAAAAAACGGACACTGAACCGCAGATTTGACGAGCCGGGAATGAAAGCGTAAAGTTTTAAAAACGTGCTTTCATACGTACACATGGGTGAACTTTTAGATAAGTGAATTTGTTTGTTGTTTTTTTCTATAGTCCAGCAATGGCGTCGTGCATCTGTTACCTTGTTGTCCCCTAGTCTGGACCCCAGAGATAGCTTCGTAACACATACCGCCTCGGACAGGCAAAGTTGACCACAACTCATAGAGAATAATGAGGTCAGGTTTTGTTTTTGTTGGGCAGTAAATTTGTTCCTTGAAGGCAATACGTCAGTCGATAGACAAAGATATCGGCCAATCACTAAACAATAATCGTCCCAGTTTGACCAATGGGTGACATCAAAAAGTTTAACATGTCACTAAAAAAGACATAAACACTTGATTTAGTCAACCACCACAATCAAGATTTTCCACATCAATAAGCATACGGAAAATTAAAACCCTCATTTCCTTTCTTGAAATACAAGATTTTTTTATTTCTTAACCGGCACTTTTGTAAGAAGTTCACTACACTTTGTGTATCTCATTTAAAAAATCAACAAGATGTATTTTAGCTTCCTCTTAAACAAGCAATTTGTATGTCTTCAGCGTTCCTTGACGACTAGAACTACACGTTTCTGAAGTCTTTTATTGCACATTTCTAATACGTCTTCTCAAACTTGAAGATATTTTGATGTACTAAACAACACCTTTTTGATGAAATACACATTTCCTGATGTCTTTAACTACACATTTCTTGATGTCTTTAACTACACATTTCTTGATGTCTTTAACTACACATTTCTTGATGTCTTTAACTACACATTTCTTGATGTCTTTAACTACACATTTCTTGATGTCTTTAACGACACATTTCTTGATGTCTTTAACTACACATTTCCAGATGTTCTTAACGACATATTTCTTGATGTCTTTAACTACACATTTCCAGATGTTCTTAACGACACATTTCTTGATGTCTTTAACTACAAATTTCTTGATGTCTTTAACTACACATTTTCTGATATCTCTAACTACAAAATTGATGTCTTAAACTACACCTTTTTGATAAAATACACACTTCTTGATGTCTTTAACTACACATTTCTGGACGTCTCCGACTTCACATGATGTAACTGTCAGGAATGACTTCAATGAGCAGTTTTTTGAATTATTTGTACCGACACACATCCGTCTTCTCAAATGAAAGAACAAACACGCGATTACATTATTTCATCCACTAGGCCTGTAGACCCGGATCTCTCAGACTTTGTAGGTTTTTGTAAACTGACCCCCGGTCTAGAGCCACATGCATCCTCCGCTGGCATGTCGGGCAATCCTAGGTCAACGGGTGGACATCCACTCAGGCCTTGCTGAGCTAGTTTACAACCCATCCCCTCACGAGCTCACATGCACTTTGAGAAGTGCCAACGCGTAGGGAGAGTTTGCGGTTATCACAAGGCGGTTCATTACAAGTTCAAGGTCAGAGGATCTTCGCAAGTGCCATGTAGTGAAAGGTCAGATAAGAAATGACGAGAACGTTAAATCTAAGAGTAAAAAACAAAACAAACACCAAACCTAACCACAGCTGTGTCATTCCAATGTTTACTGGGTTAATAAATGGGGTGGACGAGACAGAGAGATGGGAAAATGGAGGCTAGGGGAGGAGGGAGTGCGAGGAGGGGGGTGAAGGGATGGGTAAATGAAGATGGGGATGGGAGAGAGGAAGGAATGGATGAAGGGCAGGAAGAGATGGGGAAAGGAGAAATTAGATGGATGGAATTAAAAGAGGGAGGGGATGAATATAGCAAAAGAGTGGGCGTGAGCAGAGGGTTGAAATAGTGGAGGTGCGAGGTAAAGGAGGGATGTTTAGTTGGCGGAAGAGATAGTGTGGAAGGCAGAGGGGAGGAGAGAAGCGTAGCGCATGAGTGCATCAAAATACACGTTCTATGAGGGACAAGGAAACGATATTAAATTTAACGGGGAGAAATAATCTTACGTTATTGTGAAAGACATGATATATCTCAGTTATTGTAATATCATGAGATAATCTTATTATCATGGGATAATCTCAATATCATGAAATAATCTTAGTATCATGAGATACTTGATTTTTAATAAAAAAAAGCATATAAGAAAAGTCATCCAAATGCTGCATAATTATTTCAATCAGCAAACATCCGGTAGGACATTCAGAAAACACTTGGTAGACACGTCCTATGACGATCTTTAGGACATATTAGTACTTCGGTGTGTCCCAAAGAGCCTATCAGCCGACATGGGAGCAGGGAACAGGATCGGAGCTTAGAGATTTAATTCTCATCAATAAAGAGCTTTTTTTCACCTTCGACTGGTAAAATTTCTCTCTACTTTTCTTTAAACTATTCAATGTTTAACTCTTCCACTTATACGCCTTTGCGACTCCTCCACACAGACCCGCGACCCACCCGCCAATAATCTTTCAAATCATTTTCACCGGCCAATTAACATTCAGGATATAGATAACTAGGGGGGTATAATCGTATTTTTTAAAAAGCTGTATTTGATATATAGACGCAGACGTGTAAGCCGCGCAAGACATGCTAAGGTCAAGGTAGGACTCACCTTTGGAAGGGTGGAGGGTCGCTCCCCCGTGTACGGACTCTCCTCACTGTCAGAGCCGTAGGTGGTGCTCTCGGTCAGCGAGACGAGGGGGCTCACCCGGGGTTTGTGGAAAGAGCCCTGAGCATCGGGCGGTTTGAGCAGGTTGCTGACGGCCCTGAGGCCGGAGACAATGTGTGGGGGGAGGCTGCTGTCGGCCAGCATGTCTGTGATGAGACCGTGAGCCTCCCCGATGATGGCGGATTCATACCCAGCAGTGGACGACTGAAAGAGAAACAAAAGCAAAAAAGTTTGCCATTAGCATTCAAAATAATACTGATGAATCAGTAGCGAAGAAAAAAAGCACAGCTAAGTGTACACAAATTACCATTATATTTCCTTTTTTGTCTTCTTTTCTATGGTAACTATTATGGATTTCATTTCGAAACAAATACATGTTTTTTAATTCAATTTCATTCGCAAGCTTTTGAAAACATGGTCCAATAAGAAATTTTAATTCTCAGTTAAGATTTATGTGTGCGTGTGTGAGTGCGTATTAACAAATAAGAAACAGGGACACGGATTTGAGCTTGTCTTCTATACAATGATATATCTTCATCATTTCATCCAACTTTGGAACTTTGTTTTTTTTAAAATAAAGTTGATTTCATGTTAACGCGCTTTCATACATCTGTCATCGTGAGTGATATGTCTATGGTACATGTTTTGAAGCGTTACTACACAATACGTTGTGAAGAAACTTTACTTCGACAGTCAGTCTGCCAGCCCATACTTAGCCTCGACGTCACTTCACGCAATTAGTTTGACCGGTGCCTGTACCAGCAACTAACACCACCTCCACATACGCTGCACAGCTTTCATTAAAGCCACAACAACAACGTTTTCCCTTACAAATCTTAACTGGACCACAATGAAAAGTACACATCATTTAACCTCAGTTGACTAGAGCGGTACAATGGTCTGAGTGAGATATTCAGATATATAATCACCGTCATTTAGCGCCAGTTGTTTTAGGATGGTTTGGAATGTTGACCTTACAGATACGTGATAGACCAACACGAGCTGTTGTTTTTACCCCCATGGGACTGCATCACGTGTATCTTTATTTAAATTGTAAGTCAGGGAATTCGTTTATAACTAAACCACAATCTATATTTTAGACACGTATTTCAGAAAACGACTCATGGATTTTTTTAAAACATACTTGCTCCATTTTATCATTACTACCCACAAAATTTACATTGGTAAATAATAACTAGTAGTTAAGATGTTCCTTCTATACTTGCTTTTCCATCACGTGTATGAGTTTGCGTAATGTTAACGTATATTTAGTTGTTCTGCTATAGAGATTGCCACGTTCTTTATTCCCTACAATCAAAGTGTCCTGGCTGACATCGTCTACTTTAATGAGAGAAGGGGTGGATAGGGGAGATCTGCTTTATTTAAAAAATGTTAGTGGCCAGTCTAAGTTGCACATTTTTAAGCTTTCGTTGTTCGCAATATGTAATTTTAACTTTTAATCCTTATAGGATCTACACTACAGAAAAAAAGAGAACCTGAATATATTATTGAAAAGTTATAGTAAACAATATCTTTGTATTTATTTTCGTCTTTTAAGAAATCATTAAAAAGCGAAGAAACAATTTTTTTTTAAAAAAAAGTATTACACCATGCAAGTCTGAGCTGTAAAAAATCTTTAAAAGTGAAGGTTAACGATATTTAAGTTCTGTCAACATCACATTGCCACATTTAATACTCATTAATGCGTATATTTTTAATTAAAAATCTATTTTGAAGGTGCATGTTAAGTTCGGAGTGACCTTTTCCATGGAGATGAGTCATCTACAGGTGACAAGTACCTGAAAATATGATATGCTTCTCCCTGTTGGGAACATGTCTCCGTGAACAGGAAGACATTTTCGTCGACAACTTCATGACAAACAACTAACTGGGCGTCTTACTTCCCTTTGAGCTAGACTATGTTTTTTCCTCTCTAGGAATTCAGCTTAACGCTGAGAGCAAAATAATACGTCAGACCGCCGTCGTCGTTCTTTCGTTATGATAAAAACGATCGTACTGGCCTCGTTCGGAGGACAGCGTTGATTTGGGATGATAGATGTTCATTGGTAGAGCCAGGCACGAGCAGGCCAGACCCTACTGTTGTTGATTTTCGGGCCTCGATCAATAGAACCGACAGTATAATAACTGATCGGTAATGACAATGCAACATTTTTGTCTCATGTGGCTCTGAAGTTTGAAAACTTTTTATTGGACTTTCTAATTTTTGCAATTTATTTTACTACAATATTCTATGTACAGAACTCTTGCAATTTCTCCTCCCAGTATTTGACTGATGCTCAAAATGTAGAACTGCCAGCTAAGTAAAAAAAAATGCTCAGAATTCTTAAAAGAATTCCAGAACAGAAAGAGAAGGGGAGGGCACAGATATTTTTTAAGTTATTTGGAAACGAAAGGAAAACCAAAGCTCAAAGTCATCAGGGAATCGTGATCAGGGTGATTTAAAATATCCTTACAATCCTCAGCTCCCTCACCCAAATTAGTTGATCGGCACCAATCGTTTGATTTTCCGGTTAAGAGCAACGGTCGGTACACACCTTTGTGTATGAAAGAAAGAAACATAGTTAACGCTTAGCAAACGAAACTTGCTTATACATCTGGTGATTTGTGTGTGTGCTAAGCGAGGCACTGATGATCCTATTTTTAAGGTCGGTCTACGAGCGCGTGGGTGAGTAAGTGTTATAGACATTTCGTACTCGGTGTATTAACGATTGGCGAATGTTCGTGAAATAATAAAATGTTTTAACCCCAACATATCACGTCTACTACACCCCAAATCTCATGTTTACAGCGCCCCAACATATCATGTCTACTACACCCCAAACCTCATGTTTACAGCGCCCAAACATATCACGTCTACTTCAACCCAAATCTCATGTTTACAGCGCCCCAACATATCACGTCTACTACACCCCAAATCTCATGTTTACAGCGCCCCAACATATCACGTCTACTACAACCCAAATCTCATGTTTACAGCGCCCCAACATATCACGTCTACTACACCCCAAATCTCATGTTTACAGCGCCCCAACATATCACGTCTACTTCAACCCAAATCTCATGTTTACAGCGCCCCAACATATCACGTCTACTACAACCTAAATCTCCTGTTTACAGCCACTCAACATCCATTGACCTCATCCCCTAATGATTTCAGCAGGACATGATCAGTTTTCCCCCGGCCATGTCCCAGTACCAGGACTTATGTCCTCTTGCCTGGTGGTCTCGAGGGCTGCACTGTTAACCCACGCTTGAGGCTAGAGTCAAAGTACCAGACTAACATTGGTTCTGTGAGTTGAACAAATAGGAGGAGAGTAGCTTTATTAAGACACGGTTAGGAGTCTTAGGTTAGAGTAAAAGACGTTTATTTGAGTTTTAGTCCATAAATAAAGCTTTAATTTATTGTTTTAGTCCAGTAATTCGTTTGTGTATTTTGTATTTTATATCTTATGATAGGGGTGTTTCCTCGAGTTTTGGAGTTTATCTTAAAGTTATGGTGGTGTATCTTGGAGTTATACGGAACATCTTAGAGTTATAGGCGTATATCTTAGAGTTATAGGCGTATATCTTAGAGTTATAGGCGTATATCTTAGAGTTATAGGCGTATATCTTACAGTTATAATCGTATATCTTAGAGTTATAGGCGTATATCTTAGAGTTATAATCGTATATCTTAGAGTTATAATCGTATATCTTAGAGTTATAATCGTATATCTTAGAGTTATAATCGTATATCTTAGAGTTATAATCGTATATCTTAGAGTTATAATCGTATATCTTAGAGTTATAATCGTATATCTTAGAGTTATAATCGTATATCTTAGAGTTATAATCGTATATCTTAGAGTTATAATCGTATATCTTAGAGTTATAGGCGTATATCTTAGAGTTATAAGCGTATATCTTAGAGTTATAATCGTATATCTTAGAGTTATACGGAACATCTTAGAGTTATAATCGTATATCTTAGAGTTATAATCGTATATCTTAGAGTTATAATCGTATATCTTAGAGTTATAGGCGTATATCTTAGAGTTATAATCGTATATCTTAGAGTTATAATCGTATATCTTAGAGTTATTGGCGTATATCTTAGAGTTATACCTAACATCTTAGAGTTATAGGCGTATATCTTAGAGTTATAGGCGTATATCTTAGAGTTATAATCGTATATCTTAGAGTTATAATCGTATATCTTAGAGTTATAGGCGTATATCTTAGAGTTATAGGCGTATATCTTAGAGTTATAATCGTATATCTTAGAGTTATAATCGTATATCTTAGAGTTATAGGCTTATATCTTAGAGTTATAGGCGTATATCTTAGAGTTATAGGCGTATATCTTAGAGTTATAGGCTTATATCTTAGAGTTATAATCGTATATCTTAGAGTTATAGGCGTATATCTTAGAGTTATAATCGTATATCTTAGAGTTATAGGCTTATATCTTAGAGTTATAATCGTATATCTTAGAGTTATAGGCGTATATCTTAGAGTTATAATCGTATATCTTAGAGTTATAATCGTATATCTTAGAGTTATAATCGTATATCTTAGAGTTATAATCGTATATCTTAGAGTTATAATCGTATATCTTAGAGTTATAGGCGTATATCTTAGAGTTATAGGCGTATATCTTAGAGTTATAGGCGTATATCTTAGAGTTATAATCGTATATCTTAGAGTTATAATCGTATATCTTAGAGTTATAGGCTTATATCTTAGAGTTATAGGCGTATATCTTAGAGTTATAGGCGTATATCTTAGAGTTATAGGCGTATATCTTAGAGTTATAGGCGTATATCTTAGAGTTATAGGCGTATATCTTAGAGTTATAGGCTTATATCTTAGAGTTATAATCGTATATCTTAGAGTTATAGGTGTATATCTTAGAGTTATAGGCGTATATCTTAGAGTTATAGGCGTATATCTTAGAGTTATAGGCGTATATCTTAGAGTTATAGGCGTATATCTTAGAGTTATAGGCGTATATCTTAGAGTTATAGGGGTATATCTTAGAGTTATAGGCGTATATCTTAGAGTTATAGGCGTATATCTTAGAGTTATAGGCGTATATCTTAGAGTTATAATCGTATATCTTAGAGTTATAATCGTATATCTTAGAGTTATAATCGTATATCTTAGAGTTATAATCGTATATCTTAGAGTTATAATCGTATATCTTAAAGTTATAATCGTATATCTTAGAGTTATAATCGTATATCTTAGAGTTATAATCGTATATCTTAGAGTTATAATCGTATATCTTAGAGTTATAATCGTATATCTTAGAGTTATAATCGTATATCTTAGAGTTATAATCGTATATCTTAGAGTTATAATCGTATATCTTAGAGTTATAATCGTATAACTTAGAGTTATAGGCTTATATCTTAGAGTTATAGGCTTATATCTTAGAGTTATAATCGTATATCTTAGAGTTATAATCGTATGTCTTAGAGTTATAATCGTATATCTTAGAGTTATAATCGTATATCTTAGAGTTATAATCGTATATCTTAGAGTTATAGGCTTATATCTTAGAGTTATAATCGTATATCTTAGAGTTATAGGCGTATATCTTAGAGTTATAATCGTATATCTTAGAGTTATAATCGTATATCTTAGAGTTATAGGCGTATATCTTAGAGTTATAATCGTATATCTTAGAGTTATTATCGTATATCTTAGAGTTATAGGCTTATATCTTAGAGTTATAATCGTATATCTTAGAGTTATAGGCCTATAACTTAGAGTTATAGGCGTATATCTTAGAGTTATAATCGTATATCTTAGAGTTATAGGCGTATATCTTAGAGTTATAGGCGTAAATCTTAGAGTTATACGGAACATCTTAGACTTATAAGCGTATATCTTAGAGTTATAGGCGTATATCTTAGAGTTATAAGCGTATATCTTAGAGTTTTAGGGGTATATCTTAGAGTTATAGGCGTATATCTTAGAGTTATAGGCGTATATCTTAGAGTTATAGGCGTATATCTTAGAGTTATAGGCGTATATCTTAGAGTTATAGGCGTATATCTTAGAGTTATAGGCGTATATCTTAGAATTATAGGGGTCAACGTTCCCTTTTAGGTTCGTTGGTCCGTGTGAAAAGTAAAAATAATCTCGTGTGCAAAGTTGCACAGAAACCATTTTTTTTTAAATTTGTGAAGTAATTTACAAAATTTCTCATTTCGCGCGTTTTTTTTAATGATAAAATATTTTTTATTTTTTATCTTTATTTTTTAAAAATATTGTTAATTATGTGCAATTTTTAGCCTTGGCCATGTTAAAATTAATTAGACATCGGTTTAAAGCGTACACATATAAAAAAAAGAACAACCTATAACTTCAGTGAAGAGTATGAGCTGTCTGAAAGTAAACGTATTTTAACAAATCGATTCTAGTCGATTGCTAGCACAAATATTTAACATTTCGGAAAACTCTGCATTAAACAAATTGTTTCTTGTTAATTTTTTTCGTCTCCATTTCAAAAAGTAACTCAAATATGTTTTTTTTTAAATTTAAATTTTCAGTTTCATTCAGCTTTAACAGGGGTCAAAGTTGAGATGCAAACTACAGATTCCAGGATTGAACATTTCAACACCGTGTATAGTTTATGTAAAATATTAAAAACTATCAATGATAATTGAAATGATGCGTATTGTTTAACAATTTTACATGGAAATTAAATGATACGAGATTCACACTAAAGAGAGGCTCCGATAATATTTTCAGTTTCACATGGTTGACATTATTTAATCTGGTCTACTTATTCTTATTTATAGTTATTTATAGTTATTTATAGTTGGTATATGTCACATACTGGTGTATGTGCAGTTGTACTAGCTGAAGCTTTCGTACTGTCAATTACGCATAACCACATAAAATTTTGATTAAAAATACACATCCATTTTGTAAGCAAGAGATCTATTTTTTATTTTCACCAGTGGCTTATAACAAGACGTTTTTGTGCCGCCACTGAGCTATTTTAGGTTTGGCACTTGCTTTATTTAAGGCAATGGGAGGGGCTAGGTTATTTATAGGTAAGAAGTCTTTTTCCCCGGTAATATTGTTAGAGGATGAGGAAAGCAAAAATGATTTATATGTTGGAGGGAGGGTTCTAAAAGTCAGTGCGTAGAGATATTTTGAATAAACACACATGTGGCGACAGGTTTGCGAGAAGTTTCGGCACCAAAATATATACTTAAAAAAAAACTTAGAGAAATTTATGAGTATATAAAAATGATATGTTATTTAAATTGCATCAACTGATGACATGAACTGAATACATTGTATGTAAAAGTTAAGATTTAAAAAAAAATTATAGCTGCAGTGATGTAGTTAAGATTGAGAGACTTTTCCGAACTCCGTTTACAATATTATTTACATTTCAGAGGGAAATTCAAATTAGAAAATAATTCATTGTTTTCCTAAAAATATACATAATATGCATAAATTAATACATAATTAAATAAACAAAGCAATTTCTGAACGTCAGTGCCGACCCTGATATTTTATTTGTTTGTAAACACTATTGAGCTAGCCTCGCGAGTACATTGACACCCATTCGTCCTGAAACATTGTAAGAATATAATAATGGTTTCTAGAGAAAGTGTGAAAAGAACGCACCTCCAGGAAGACGCTGTGTGACCGGAGGATGGCTCGACACCGCAAGGCAGTGGAGCTGTCCCCCACCTCGCTAAAGCTACGGTGAATCCCTCGCCTGCGCCTCGGCTTTGAGCCACTCTGCTGCTGCTGGTTTTGTTGCTGGCCGTGGTGGTGGTGTTGGTGGTGATGGCTGTTGGTCGAATGATGCTGCTGCTGCTGCTGCGGGTTGTCGTGCGAGTTGTGGCGATGGTTACAGCGGTGCTGTTGTAACAGCTGTGAGCAGGCCTCGCACATCGTGCCACCGTTGGAAAAGTTCTCAGTCGTCATCGGCGACATCATCAGACTTGATCGAAATTAATGACGTCACTGCCGCTTCTGGACCAAGGGCCGTAACTCCAGTGGAATGTAAAAGTTCTCTTCCCTTGCTCACTTCATCCATTTAACACGTGGAAATATCCCGAAGAGTGGCAACACTTACTTCCAGGATTTTAATTTTTAAAAAAATAATTTATTTGAAGTTATCCCTTACAGTTACACTCGCGAACTGACAAAAGGTGCGACTTCCAGTAGAATCATTCATAGTCCACTCCCGTGTGACCTGAATCTAATAACGTTTCCGTCCATGAACAGGAAATATGTCTCGTAATGTTTTTTCCGGCACAGCTCAATTACTGAAAACAGGGCACCAATGAGAGAATACGTAGGATACAACACATTGAAGTCAAATAATAATTTCGATATAAGTAGCATATTTTTTTTTGTTTACCAATTCATCAACTCCAGAACTACGTTAAGACGGTTTAATATACCAACAGATTCACAGCCGTTTGATCCACTGAAAAAAAAAGAAAAAAAAGAAAAGAATACTGGGGGGTTAAACTTCCACTCGGCCAAGGAGAGAATGAACCCACCGCGCAGTGGGATAACGGAAACAAGCAACGTGACACATCCAAATACAGGGAGACGTGGGTGGGGGAATGACGTCAAATGGCATCTGTCCACTCGATATTTGACCACCGGTACGTGAGCATGAACTGATATTATTTTTGGGCCAAGATTTTGTATTCAAATAAGAAATGCCAATTAGTAGCCCCCAAAAATGTACTGTCCGACTTTCAACATCAATAAATTAATAAATAAAATATGCGGCTTATTTGTATAATCACTCAAGCGATATTGTACACCACATATTTTGATAAAACTTGTAGTTTGTCGCCAGAAAAAGAGCCTTTACTTCCCAGAACACCTCTGCTCAAACTGAACGTCTGACATAACATTAAACTGGTGTAGATAGAGAATGAGGCCGTTCAGTAGCAACCAGGCCCGATTGCTACACGAGAGCTGACCAGTTATGCCTCCACTGAAGCACACTTGACAGTGACCCGGCCGGGGAGGCTGCAACAATAGAGACGCGAATCTTGTTCCGAAATAATAGAGTTTAAACGAAATCCAATGTCAAGAGATAAGAGACAATTCGGGGAGGAGTGGTGGGGTGGGGGGGAGAGGGAGGGAAGTTAGCTAGATGTGGGGGGGGAGCAGAGGAGGATTGTAAGACGCCACATGAGCCAGTGGTTCGAGGACATGACGTCACGGGTGTTGTCGCGTGCCAGAGTTAGTGACATTTTCACTGAGATAATTGACAGTCTGACTGGGTTACTGGAGGCGAAAGGTGACGCAAAACGGGGATTCGTGCACATTCACAGTAGTTAAATATCGCACCGTATTATTACGGTTTATCCACAAAGTAGACCCACCTACCGCACGTAAATGACACATCACACACCGAGTAGATCAATGTACCACACGTTAATGAAACTTGATCCACAAAAGTAGATCCATGTACCACACTTTAATTACACCTCATCCACAAAAAGATCCATGTACCAAAAGTTCATAAACTCAGTCATATTGATGATAACATCAATATGTACCAGAAGACTGTCATTTCATCAACTTAGTCATATTGATGATAACACCAATATGTACCAGAAGACTGTCATTTCATCAATCAACTTAGTCACCATAAAAAGGAAAAAAAATATAATGCCATCTTAAGTATCAGCAAACTTAAAACACGGATAATTAAAGTATATATATATATATATATATAATATATATATATATCATATATATATATATACATATATATATACTTTAATTATATATATGTATATGTATATATGATGAGAATAATGAATTAAAAATAAAGTGAGGGATGGAGTGGAGACAATAGAATGAAGAAAAAAAAGAGGAAAACACAAATAAAACAGAGCCCTAATTAGGGAAGGATTCTGATTGGCTAGAAGCCCGTCCATCTACAGAACAGGAAGCAACTTATTTTGATGTCCAGAATTTTTACCCAGACAGATTTGTTTTATGAAGTGGCTTTGAGAGACATAGGCTTGATTGTCATGTTGTCTTGAGAGACATATACTTGACCGCCATGTTGTCTTGAGAGACATAATTGACTGTAATGTTGACATGAGAGACAAAGACTTGACTTTCATGTTGTCTATGGTGTTACATACTTATCTTATCATGTTGTCTACACAAGGAATATTGAATTTTTGTAGACGCACCATGATTACTTAACAGCATGAAATAATTATTTTTATTATTATTCTTTTAGTCCCATAATTAGTTCTAATGTTTCCATTAGAACATTCTCGGGCTTGGTAGACCCTGGCGGCGCCCATCCCTCTCCAGGTCAGCGGAGGACTTTCTTAGCGTTAGTCATTCATCAACATTTTTATAGTGGCTTTAACGTGGGCCCGACCCCACGCCTCTCAGCTTGTGAGGAAAGCGCACTATTGACTTCGCTATTCAGCCGCCAAAAATAATTACCCAGTTAAAAAATGGTAAACTGATGTTGTTTAGTGCTGAGTCTACTTTAAAAATAAAACGATGTAGGATCATTCCCTTGGTTTATGTAAACTAGTCAACAAAAACATTCAACGACCACAGACATTTGCTAGCTTACAACCTCCTATGAAAAAAAAACAACAAACTTTACAATATATTATGAAAGCAATAATCAGTAACACCCATGGATCAGAAACACCCACGGATCAGCAACACGAAACAGATATACGTACATTGTCATATATCTATTGACTTGTTAATCCCGACATATAAAGATAATGATAGAGCAGGACAACCCGAGGCTTCATGCGTGCACTTGAAGATTAAACGAGCTGCCTCCAATTGTTCAGGTATTTACCCCAAGGTTACTCAGAATCTGCTGATAAAACTAACTACCTGTGCGTGGTAACTAACTTTATACCTGCGCGTGGTAGGAAGGCTGAATGGTAAGATGATCGACTGCAATAGTAATCGTTGGCTCGAGAGTAGAGGAACGTGCAAATAAATAGAGTAATGGTGGAATGACGTCATTGCTGGCGGCATAGGAAAGAAGCCTTTTTAAGAGAATGAGTGAGTGACCTAGAGTGAGAGCAATAGAAAAATCAGAAAGAGAGGGTATAACGAGAAGAAGGGCGAGAGAGAGAGAGAGAGAGAGAGGGGGGGAGATTAAATACAGATAGCAATACTGACTTATCTAGGTTAGTGGCAAAAATTCAATGCATTTATCCTAGTATGAATCTAGCGGGACACCTGCTACACTTTCCCCCAGTCTGGTAACAGTTGGGACACTTAAAACTAACGGGAGGAATGACGTCATTGCTCTCTATTCTCAAATTGAATTATATCGCACACGAATCTGACGCGTGTCAACGAAGACCACATTCAAAAGACCATCACACACGAGGGTATAATGATACTCTATCGCCCACCACTTCCGTTACCCATCTACCTGATGATATCACCGTTCTATTCATCGCGATCATTAAAGATCTATCGGTTGATTGGCACAGAGAGTATCGTTATTGAAATCTGATGGTCAGCGTAGAGGCGAACTGCGTCAAACAGATGAGTTTACAATGGTCGTGACCTTTCCACGAAACCGTAATGAAAAATCTATCTCCTGCGGGGCAGGCTCGAGGACTGGGCCACAAAGTACAAAGTTGAAACCGACAAATTGCAACATTTTCTTCCCCAGTTTGTAGAGGAAGGCACCTGCGTCACACGGTTACCATGGCGACTCTAACGGCAGCGAGAAATGGCTGCTCTTCAGAGGAAGTAATGGCTTGGAAGCACTGACGAGATATGCAAAGTGGTGCAACTTTTAATGGGTTTCAACTAAAAATAATAATAAAATATTAATATAAAAAGGAGTACTTTTTGGCGTGTGACCCTTAACGGATTTAAAATTTTAAAAAATGATTATTTTTTTAAAAACTTATTTCACCCAGACTGATAGACTTTCAATTAAAGGTCTCAGAAAGGTACTCGTCTTGAGTCTTGAGTCGCGTTGGAAACAATATTTTAAGCCACTGACAATACTGTAAACACTCTGATGTAGTGAAAGCAGAGGACGAACGATGACAGATGAACTATTTGAAAAATGTAGGTCTAAAGATATATTAATTTCATAAATGTACAAAAAATAGTATTTAACAGCTTTACATCACGAGTAACAACTAATCGGGTTGAAGATGGATATTTTAGGGATTTTTTTTTAAAAAGGAATATTTGTTGACAGCAAACAGCCTGGTATAAAGAGTGTGATTGATGCCAAAAATACACATAAATTCAGGGCCAACCCTGACTATAATTCCAATTACAAACTTTGAACTTTGAATAGTTCTACATTCAAGTGGTTCTCATAATCAAGATGTGTATAAAAAAAGGAAAGCGGCAACATTAAAATAATGTATGAACTTAATTAAGCTCCATAAAAATTGGGTAAATCTATTGAGGTTTAAAAAAAAACAACTCTCATGCATTATTTAAACAAGACACATTCGGGAATGTAAATTTAAATGATAGGTTGCTATAGAAACACTGTTTTGCCATGGGTGTGATAAAACTGGAGAAATGTATCTATAATACATTATTCGAAATTAAGAAATGTTGAAATATTTGCTTTAAAACTTTGGTCATTTTAAAACAGCCACATACAAGGCGTTTACTTTGTCAAATAAATGAACTATAATTTACACAACCCTATAACTGGTTGCCGATAGTTTGAGAACATGACGTATTACAGCGACGCAAAGTTACAAGAACACGTTTTTACAGTCCATACAATACATCAAAACAACATTACTATCAAACCATACCGAGATGAAATAGTTATATGGATTTAAAGGGGGAAAAAAAGGGTTTTAAAAAATGAACCCAGTGTAGCCCACATCCGTCCTCTCTCGGTCATTCATCCAAGGACGTTCACCCAATCTTTGGGTACATCGCCCTAGAAACCACATTGTTGACTACAGATGTAGCGTCTCCGGTGACTTCCGGTACCCTAAGAGACCTACAAGACCATGAAATGAATCAGTGGAGCTTGCAGTGAATGCGTCCTTGCGTCAAACGTTTTAAGAGCGGTGTTTATGAGAGACTGCGCTGTCAAACCTCATGTCATAAAACAAGAAACTAGGAATACAAATCCTTAATGTCGAGAACTACACGCAGCTGCATTTTTAAGAAGCGATGTCGCCGTAAGGCTCACCCTTGTTTCAAATCAAAGACTTGGAATAAGTTTATAATTTTTTTACAATTTGAATTTTTTTTTAAAATAATTTTTTTGTTTGGTATAAAGTGCTGAAGAAAACGTAAGCCTAAATTTTGCTCCAATTTATCTTAACATTCTTATTTCAAGCGTATTCCTATCTTGTTCTATTTTGTAAGTATTTAAGACCTAATGGACGTGCAGTTGGCCAACCATTATGTATAATCTCGTATGAGAAACCTAAGGCCAGTATATTGTGCTTAATGTCATAGATAGTAAACTTGTATGGAGCATAACGCCAGTCTATGGCGCTAGAGTTCATAGATTAAGAAACTCTAACGGTATAAAATTAATGAAGAGACCTTCATGAGTTGGTGAGGTTGGCTGTGGAATATACTATTGTAGGAAATAACCCATAGGCAATCCCTTAGCCAAAAAAACATCATTACAAGCAAGACGTTTGACCTTATGTGCAAGAAAGTAACCTATCGACGTCCTTATTTTAACACCTTGACCCCTGTGACGTATTGCAATATACTATGATAACCAGAATCCTTAGCATTATTACCGCGCTAATTACGCTGGTCTTAGTGTGTACCATCCGATCATCAAAGCAGCTCCACGACACGTCATTAAAGTAAGGTCACCAATGACGGATGTCTGATGTACGAACTCGAGGAAACTCTGCATACGTTCCTTGTGTACATCTCAGTGTGTACACTCCGACAAGCGATCCCACGTGTACGGGAAAAAAAACCCCACAATCATCATGTCACAAGATGAGTTACATAAGTCGATGTTGTCCTGGTTTTGACAAGTTATTTATTGTCACAATCCTCATGACACAGGGTGAGGTACATAAGTCGATGTGACTAGCCATTGTTGTCCTGGTTTTGACAAGTTATTTATTGTCACAATCCTCATGGCACAGGGTGAGGTACATAAGTCGATGTGAATAGCCATTGTTGTCCTGGTTTTGACAAGTTATTTATCGTCAGGTACCAATGTCTGGGCGTGGGCGGAATGGGCTGGGCTTGGTGGTCTGAGAATTTCAGTTGTTGGAAAAATATAGTGACAAATGACTCGATTCGGGCACCTAGCCCACCTGTGTATCCTCTTCACAGGTAAACAAATACAGGCACGTGGTACTAACGGAGCGATACAAGGAAAAATAAAACAAACCCGTAAAAACAAAGTTTTTGACTATAAATCCCTTATATATGAGACATAACTAACAGTATTGATTATTTTCAAATGCAACAAACATTTACAGACTGAATCTGTCTTAACTCAACTTTGCTTCATGACCCTGGGGGTGGGGTGAGGGTGGGTGGGGGGGGGGAGAGGGGACAAGTCTGGTCACCGATCGCTTGACCGAGCTCAGCGTGACACGTAAAATGTAAACAAAAGCACGCCGGTACTTCGATGTGTCGCGTCAACGCGTCAACTCAAACTCTCACGTGGAAAAAAAAACCAATAACAAACAGTGAATTTCAATTACATACGTTCTATAAGGATAAACTAAAAATGCATTAATTTAATTACGGTACGTTCGATCGATCTGAAATTTTGATACGATGCATTGTTAGGTGAGACGGGACCGTGTCAGCTCGATCGGATCACGGGAAGTGGGTCATTTTTTACTTTTGTTTTTCCGCCCGCCCAAGACAGAGAGACAGACAGAGAGAGATGACGACAGAGACGGCGGTGAAGTTAATATAAGGGATTTAAAAAGGAAGCAAAGCGTTGAAATCTAGGGGTTTTCTAGAGGTTGTCATGTTTATCAAAAACAGTAGGTAAGCACAAATGGACCTCATTTTAACATACATTTGATAGTTTGAGTGCCGCTACGTCTGCAAAACCAACAGGTTTTTTGGTCACTAAGTCATGCTGGTCTCAACTTTAAGTCACGCGTTTTCGTAACAGTATTGTAACAGTATTGTAACAGTCTCTATGATTACGCTGTAAGAAACAGCTAACATTAGCTACTAATAATAATTAGGAATAAAAAGTTCATTGCAGTCAGACTTGGTATAAGCCGCAGTGTTATTTGTTGTAGCTTTTTTGAGTGACAATCAACACCAATTTTTCTGTTCACTAACTTTTCCTTTTCCCACAACTCAACAACGCACCGAATAGCAGAGTCAACTGCACTTTAGCGACATGTTTCCAAATATTAATTCAATTATTCGTGAAACAGAACGTATGTTAAATGTAACAGAGACTACAACTTGGATGTTAAATTTACATCACTCCGCACTCGGCTAAACAAAGCTTTGGGCTTGGATACAGTTAAACTTAAGTATAAAGAATTTTTTTTAAAATATTTTTTTAATACCAAATAAAATTTGCCTTTTACTCCTCAATGTTGTTTGCATGTCAAGGCCATGTGCATGCACTTTGATAACGTATTGACGAGTTTCCCCATAGAACAAGAATGTTGGGCTTTCTATCTTGTCACAAAGCAAATAGCTGCGGGCAGCGCGCTTCATGGGTGGAATAGGCTCAAATGAAAAAAGGCGCTAGATCGTGAATGAAGAGACACGAAGGAAACTGGAGCCCACCTTTGAGGACTGAGTCGGGAACTTGAATAGCGTGGGTACCGGTAGCACTTTAACACTTCTTTGGTCAACACGAAACAGATGCGGTCGCTGTAATCGAAGAAATGGTCTGATGTAAATTGTCGGAAGGTTGTTAACGATGGCGACAAGGGTATTATCGAACGTTACATATGGGTTGGACATTATGGTGATTTGTAATGTGACGTTATGGTATTATCTGAAGCCCTACAGTAACTGAAGCAAGGATTTAACTGGTGAACACACAGGTTCTTAATTATAATGCTTGCTCCCCACCCCAACATTTGACCCGTCTGTAACAGTGACACAATCAAAAATGGCTATCAGAGCACTAGGTGACAATATAAAAAATGACCATCAGGGGACTTGGAGACACAATCAAACATGGACATCAGGGCACTAGGTGACACTATCAAACATGGACATCAGGGCACTAGGTGACTCGATCAAACATGGACATCAGGGCACTAGGTGAACTATCAAACATGACCATCAGGGCACAAATTATAACTTAAACTCCACTTCATAACGACCTACACAATTGCACTAGGTTTAATTGTTATAACTCCGCAAGAACTTTCGATACTGATCCAAAGAAATAGAAGCTTGGTGGGTCAACTTGGCCTGTATCCTACCACTCTGATCCAAACACACAACATTCACCGACTGCAGTTGACAACAAATGCAGGAAAACACTGAGTGACACCGGAAGACGGTGTGACACAATTTGCCGGAGATTCATCAACCAGGTGTCAGTTGGGTAGTTCCGCACTGCGGGCACGGCGACATGATGTGTAGCCTGTAGCACAGGCCAGACACACAGGTACACAGATGTACACCCTCACAGCTGACCACAGATGTACACCCTCACAGCTGACCACACATGTACACCCTCACATCTTGACCACACACTATGTAGCACAGGACAGACACACAGGTGACAGGTACACCCTCAGCTGGCCACACAGTACACAGATTTACACCCTCACAGATGACCACACACAGTTTAGCACAGGTCAGACACACAGGTACACAGATGTACACCCTCACAGCTGACCACACAGTACACAGATGTACACCCTCACAGCTTGACCACACACTATGAAGCACAGGCCAGACACACAGGTACACCCTCACAGCTGACCACACAGTGAATGATTTAATTAGTTTAAGTATAAGGTATCTCTCTGATCTCTGTATCATAACTATATCCATTTAGTACGTCCGACCAGTGGCGTAGCTAGGGATTTGTAGGGATTTGGGGGCCTGGGGGCTTGGTCTCTTTGAGGGGCCCTGCATACATGGCGATAGAATAATATTTAATGTAAAAAAAATTCGGACACTCCTTTGGGGGCCCCCCTCAACTGGGAGCCCGGGGGACTTTCGAATTTGGACTCCCCCTCCCCTAGCTACGCCACTGCGTCCGACTCCTTGACAACTTGTTAAGGAGAGAATATGTATTGATAAATCGCTGATGCTCTTTAGACAGGGGTTATAATGTCGGTGGTTTATGGCATTGGGGGGGGGGTCCCTTTGAGTGATGCCAAAGTGTCGGGGGTCTTCAACTTTCTTACAGTAAAATAATCCGCAACTGCTAACAAGCGCAATCAACACTGCCGTCCCGTTAATTTTAACGTATTCAGTTTCAATGTTCCAAAGAATCATGTTTGTGATAACACAAGGCAGTAGCAGTAGTCGTCTGATGGCATGAACTACAGTTAGATGCTTTTATCGATGAGAAATATCAACAGACAGCAAGCCGATTCGTCCATGTAAATTACCGTATGTACATCTCATTTTAGGATTATAGTCATTGATAGTCTCCCCAATGTCAAAGACCTAGAATGATCACTAAGGTTATTTCATGTCGGTGTGGGTCAGCTCTCCTCTCTTTCCTCTCTCTCTCGTTTTTGGGCCGAAAAATCTTCGCGTTGCGTAATTAATTAAAAATAAAAATAATTCGGAAAACGTACAGGTAAAAATTGACAGGTAAAAAATTCCAGGATCGATTATTCCCAGCCCATATGACAACGAACACGTGTGAGGAGCATCTTGTCTAGCAGTAGCAGACGTACATGTACTTATAGAGTTGATGTGTGCATCCAGCAGCCTACCCTCACTTTCTGACATACTATCCTTTACTCCAATACACATGCAGCAGCCTACCCTCACTTTCTGACAGACTATCCTTTACTCCAATACACCTCCCCCGCCCCACAATTTACAGCCGACTGCTGGCCTGTAACCCTTTGTAAATATTAAACTAACGAAGACTGCGTCCAAGCCATAAACAAGGATTCATTACGTCAGGTTACTACAGTGGCATCCTTCACAGACCAAGAACCGTAAAGAAGCCGTTCTGTTTCTCTTGGCAGCGCTGCTGTTTTCAGAACCAAACATAAGCCGGTCTCAATCTGCACATGCAGTGTCTAGCGTGGAGGTTCTTTAGCCAAAGGTGCCTGAACCCAAGGTGGGCAAGAAATCAGTGGCGTGGTAAGGGTGAGGAGGTAGGCGGAGTAATCGGGGGGGGGGCACCTTTTCAAGCCATAAGGGGGTCTTTATTTTTTGCCAATTGAATCTTTTTTTTCCCTTCATTGAAGTAAGTAAGTGGCAAAAATCTTGACCATCAAAGGGGGTATTAACCCTAGATGTGCACCTGTCAGAAATAAAGGCGTTATTGACCCTAGATGCGCCGCTGTGAGAAATAAAGGCGTTATTGACCCTAGATGTGCCAGTGTGAGAAGTAAAGGCGTTATTAACCCTAGCTGTGCCACGGGCCACTGTGAGAATTATGCTTTAAAATTGAGGGGGGGGGGATTGGCATATTGATTTGAAATAGAGAGCAACCCTGGCACTGGCAAAAAAAGGTTCAGAAATCCCATAACGTTCTTTACGTAGAACAAACAAACAGGTAAGCAAAGATGATTCCAGGGAAAGTCTGTCGTTTTAAACAGCTGTCAGGTAATAGAATTTTATTGAAATGCAATAGATTTGGGGACGGGTGGTTCTAGAAATAGTGTCTCACATCCCCAACAAGCGGCGCGTCCAAAACGGTGAGTGTGTGTTTAAAAAGGTCCATGTGTGTGGCTAGGGTATACAATCACAGTTCATACGACGTAACTCAACAACAGCGTTTGAGGGAAAACTACTCCAGACTTGGCCGCGTATCGTACCTGTAAATACTATTTTAACAATAATCTCAAAACCTAGGTGGAAAAAAACAGTATAAGCTGTACAATATCGACTGAAAGAATTCTTCACTTGACTCGCGGTACAATTGACATATTCTCCACAAAAACCTTGAATGTTAAAAAAAATTAAAAATCTGATTTTAAATATTAAAATCTCAAATTTCCGAGAAACACGAGAGAATAATTTCTGCCCTTAAAAATAATAATGGATGCCATTTGAATTCCAGTAACACAGCTCAAATGTCTCTCCATGTTGGTATTGTTCCACGCTACAATATAACAAAATCCCTCGCCGCGTATTCCATGAAGGGGTCTACAGTATGGATCACTGGTGGCGTCAAAACTTAGAGGCAAACAACCGTGCCATTTGTTTCACTTATACAGTCGGGATCTACAATCGTAAGCTTTGACTGGCCTGTTTTCTGGACATCACTTTGATATAAGATACTTTGTCACTGACTATGACCTAGCCACTATTACGTCATAAAATTGCAGTAATTTAGTATGACCTGATCAATGTTTTGATATAAAATTATTGGTCATGGTCTATGACCTGACCACTACTCTGATATGAAATACTTGTTATCTCTTATGTTTTGTGGCAACTGTCATCTTGTTTTCTTATAATCCTTTTTTTTTAAATGCCTCGTTTTCCCGACCCTAAAAAATGTCAATTATGAAACATCAACAAGTCCATATCGTCATGGAATGTGCATGCATGTCGTTTTAGCTTAAAATAATTACATTTCAAAATCTTCAAGTCGCCTCGTGTTCTACTCAGAAAAAGAAGGAAAAAAATTACAGCCACCGCCTAAATTTGAAGAAAAAAAAAGAAAAAAAGAAACGCCCTGAACTTTGACCACTTTCCACTTTTATGGGACGCAACCGAGTGAGAAATTATGGGTCATGTCGAACCAATGTTCAACGGTTTATAGCATTGCGCACCGCCTGGCATTGGTGCAGCATGTGAACGTCATTGAATGAGACGTGAACCCAACCAGCCATCACTGATGGTAATACACAATGTCAAATATTGGCGCAAGGAAAGAAAGAAAACCCAAACTATCCACAGGAATAAAGCACAAAAAAAAAGAAAAAAAGTATGCTCTGAGGGGACGCAATGGCATTTCTGAATCATAACAAAGAGGCGATTACCCACGAGTTTTCGCTACAGGATGGGTGAAGGCAGTATTGCTGGCATTTTCAGAATGGACCCAAAAAAAATGTTTGTCAAAAGAAAGTGACAAAGGCAGGGCGTGACTTGTGAGACCAAAAGACATGAGCTGTTTGGACAAATCAATGATCTGATATTGAAATGTCATGTGCTATTAAACAGTATTTGAATATGGAACGTTCCTACGTTCACTGAGTGCCCTAACGTTACGTTCAGCAACAAATATATGTTCATACAATGACGCCTACTTTTACAACAAACAAATGAACATCCAGAAACTTTATCGGACGTGTAGTCGAAATGTGCAGTAGCCAGTAGCTGCTTCACATGATCAAATATCTGGTAGCTACACACGTTATGAAAGTTGTTTCAAAAGTAAAGCGTACGGTCTGTGCGTGTGACCAGATATTTTCCACTCGAGTGCATTCACTGTTCGCACCGTTGAACCCGCAAAAAACAGATGAGGTCACCGTCTCCGTTAGTCCCATCTACCCAAGTGGCTGGCACAGATCACAGGCAATGTCCCCGTTAGTCCCATCTACCCAGGTGGCAGGCACAGATCACAGGCAATGTCCCCTCTGATGTCCATTGGGTCTGTGTGAATGGCACAGATACAGGCAATGTTCCCTCTGATGTTCATTGGGTCTGTGTGAATGGCACAGATCACAGGCAATGTCCCCTCTGATGTTCATTGGGTCTGTGTCAATAGTAACAAACCTGTGTGCAAAGTTGCACAACGTCCATTTTTGTGTGCACGATTTTTACACAGCACAAACAAAGATATTATGTTATCCTTTTCAAAATTCGCTGCGCGGTTATTCTAAACGTCTGAGCGGCGTCAGTCAGATATATGCGCGGCCGCACAGCTTAAAGGGAACACTGGTCACAGGTTTATCTGGATGGTCTCATCAACCCAATTAACAGGATGTCGTCAATGTGTCCGCTAGTACAGTGTACACGGTGGCTGGCACGGGAAAAGTGATTTCAAGTAGTGTGGTGCTTTAAAATACCAAATCTTATTTTAGATGCTCTACTCAAACACCACCAGTCATTAGACAAACTAGTAAAATGTTAGTAAATACTAGTATAAAAAGTAAATATTTACGAGGAAAAGATCAGAAATATGCGAAATTTTGATGGTGTTGATAGTTTGTTTTTTTCCTTTCAAAAGTATATATATTTTAGTTTTAGTGAAATCATGGTTATTTAAGTTATTTTTGATCTGTTGATTTCTGTCATGAAATTTCTGAATGTCTCAGTGGTTACGTTGGTTAAAATAAAGTTAAAAATAAATCCTGCGTGGACAATAGGGTTTTATCGCAGCATGCAGAGTAAAAATAAATAAAGCCGCCCCCTCCCCCGGAACCGTGGGTAAATCCTCCACCCTAGATGTGACGCCGCCCTAGCTGTAACGCCACTCTAGATGTGACGCCGCCCTAGCTGTGACGCCACCCTAGCTGTAAAGCCACCCTAGTTGTAAAGCCACCCTAGATGTGACGCCACCCTAGATGTGACGCCACCCTAGCTGTAAAGCCAGCCTAGATGTGACGCCACCCTAGTTGTAAAGCCACCCTAGATGCGACGCCACCCTAGCTGTAAAGCCACCCTAGATGTGACGCCACCCTAGCTGTAAAGCCACCCTAGCTGTAACGCCACCCTAGCTGTAAAGCCACCCTAGATGTGACGCCACCCTAGTTGTAAAGCCACCCTAGATGTGACTCCACCCTAGATGTGACGCCACCCTAGCTGTAAAGCCACCCTAGATGTGACGCCACCCTCGCTGTAAAGCCACCCTAGCTGTAACACCACCCTAGCTGTAAAGCCACCCTAGCTGTAACGCCACACTAGCTGTAAAGCCACCCTAGATGTGACGCCACCCTTGCTGTAACGCCACCCTAGCTGTAACGCCAACCTAGATGTGACGCCCGCAAAGATGCTACGCGACCTCAGATCAATACCCCCACACCCTCGCTAATAATTTTCATTTTAAAAATACATGATTACATTACGTAAGCTAACACCAAAATAGTTTTACATTTTCGTCCCCTCAAAAGTGCAAAGTGTGCTTCGTATAATAGTGGTCAGATAGAGACCGTGTCCAGTACATCAGCCCCATGACCAAGCTGTACTCAATTAAACATTGAATAATTTGATGACGTCAAACGCGCCGATTTAAATTTAATAAAATAATCTCTTAACATTTTACCAACGGCTACCTTGAACTTTAAATTAAATAATAAATCCCTTGTGGAGACTTCAAAGGCTTACAACTACAGGGAAATTAATGTGACGAGATCGATTTGAAATGTCAAGGTTCAAGGTAAGATGTCCTTCTACGGGGTTGTTACATTACATTGTTACACAGAAGAATGGCTGTGGAGGTTGCGTAACAAGGGGATGGTAACAGAGATGGATTTATGTTCTTGGAGCCTTCTAGTTAAAAACGAAATAAAAGACAATATGGTAAAATCTAATCATACAGAAAGTCTTTTATAGGTTACAATGTCCCAGTTCGTTTTGTGTGACAGTCAGTAAATCAGTACATACAAATAAATATCCAGTAAGTCAGACCAGGTAAATAAATATCCAGTAGGTCAGTTCAGGTATATTTAGCACCAAACTACTCCAATCACAACTATTTTATGACGCCGTCAGGTGCACAGTTCCTCATGATACAATCAAAACTATTTTATGACGCCGTCAGGTGCACAGTTCCTCATGATACAATCACAACTATTTTATGACGCCGTCAGGTGCACAGTTCCTCATGATACAATCACAACTATTTTATGACGCCGACAGGTGCACAGTTCCTCATGATACAATCACAACAATTTTATGACGCCGACAGGTGCACAGTTCCTCATGATACAATCACAACTATTTTATGACGCCGACAGGTGCACAGTTCCTCATGATACAATCTGTGCAACCCGTGGAGATGTAACAACAACCGATGACTTGAGGGAAAAGTAAAGGGGGGGGGGATGGGAGTGCTAACCCTAAGGCCCAACTCATTCCTCTTTCGACTCTGCCCCTGGGCGCATGACGGCTATCTCTCTGAACTTAGTTCACCACCAAGGACAGTGGATGGTGGAGGGAGGTATTGTCTCCCGCTTAACGAGTTAGCTCCCCATTAGGAGGATGGATAGATTTCGACACTCTTTTTGAGCCCGCTGACGTCACGCGAGGGCTTTTGAAGGATGAAAAGATAAACCCGAGTTGAATAAAAATGTTTCTATAATGAGCTCAGCCCTCAGTCTTCGCCTAGACTCGGCCTGCAGCTCGTCATACGTCTCATCTGATTAAATCATCTCGTTGAATAGTTCACCTATATAACAAACCCTTGAAATAAGGGCTTCTCAAGGCAACGAAGATAATCTTGGCCAACGGCTAAATACCAACAGCTAGATGTTAGTATGCTGAGAGGTAAACGTGGCTTTTCTTATACTTAAGGGTAATAGCTTATCCTGTCTTCTTCTACACCTGTAAGACCAAAACATATTCTACATGGCGAAAAGTCGTGACTTATACTACATCTCAACAGCCATGCCTTTTCTTACATCTCAATAGCAACTGACTTATCCTACACCTAAAGATTAAAAAATTAGAAAGTTTCACAAGATTTAACAATTTATTTTTATTTTGAAAACGTTACAAAATAAAGTAAAATAAATATAACGAAGACTATAAAAATATATAAAAAATGCTAATGAATTTTAAATGCCGTTTGGAAGTGTTTAGCTAAATGAACTATTTATACATTATTATGTATTATGTAATGTTCTATTTCACGTGTCTTCGTCTGCAATTATTCAGACACACAGTTTCACATCCTGATCATTCAATGGTGTACAAAGGTGCCGCTAATTAATAACTTAAAGCATACATTTTTTTGGTGTGTGTGTGTGTGTTAGAACTTTCTCGGGGCTTGGTAGACCTTGGCGGCGCCCATCTCCCCTCCAGGTCAAAGATAGTCATTATATAAGCATATATTACAAGGCCTAAAATGCTGTTTTAGAACCTCTGGTTAATCTTTTATCGAAAGGACAAGTTCCCATTATGTCCCCAACAACATAAATACCGCATGCAGGTTACCGGCACATCTGCATTCGGAGGCAACCAAATACGACAGCAAGCCGCCCCCACCCTTGCCCTAACCCCCACACGATTTTCTAGGTTAATCTCATTGTACTCGGGACCTGTCGTCCAGGTTCATTTCTGAACGGCAATCGTGTCATGGGCGTCCCCCCCCCCTCCAATAGACGCTTTCTATTTGTGAACGTTTGGACAGCTGAAAATTGCGTCAGGAATATGGACAACAGAAGACTGCGTCATAAGTAATGAGAACAGAAGACTGCGTCATAGGTAATGACAACAAAAGACTGCGTCATAAGTAATGAGAACAAAAGACTGCGTCATAAGTAATGAGAACAGAAGACTGCGTCATAGGTAATGACAACAAAAGACTGCGTCATAAGTAATGAGAACAAAAGACTGCGTCATAGGTAATGACAACAAAAGACTGCGTCATAGGTAATGACAACAAAAGACTGCGTCATAAGTAATGACAACAAAAGACTGCGTCATAGTAATGACAACAAAAGACTGCGTCATAAGTAATGAGAACAAAAGACTGCGTCATAAGTAATGACAACAAAAGACTGCGTCATAAGTAATGAGAACAGAAGACTGCGTCATAAGTAATGACAACAAAAGACTGCGTCATAAGTAATGAGAACAAAAGACTGCGTCATAAGTAATGACAACAAAAGACTGCGTCATAAGTAATGAGAACAGAAGACTGCGTCATAAGTAATGACAACAAAAGACTGCGTCATAAGTAATGACAACAAAAGACTGCGTCATAAGTAATGACAACCGAAAGACTGCGTCATCAGTAATGATGACAACTAAAGACTGCGTTATAAGTATTGACACAGAAGACTGCGTCATAAGTAATGACAACAAAAGACTGCGTCATAAGTAATGACAACAAAAGACTGCGTCATAAGTAATGACAACAAAAGACTGCGTCATAAGTAATGAGAACAGAAGACTGCGTCATAGGTAATGACAACAAAAGACTGCGTCATAAGTAATGACAACAAAAGACTGCGTCATAAGTAATGACAACTGAAAGAGTGCATCATCAGTAATGACTGACAACTAAAGACTGCGTTATAAGTATTGACCCATGAAGACTGCGTTATAAGTATTGACCCATGAAGACTGCGTCATAAGTTTTGAACATTATTTAATTTGACATCTATCTCTTCTATCGTTCTTCCAGGTATCACCATTTCGCCCCTATGCCTGTGCGTTTCAACACCTGGATTTTTTTTAAAAGCCTGGTGGAACCTTTCATCAAAACGCTGATGAATCCCACTTCTGACACAATGAAATAGTGTAACTGCAACACAAGTATTGACGACTGAATACTGCGTCATGAATGTAGAAAGCCTGACGAAGCTTACATATGAAAGAGAAAAGGTCAAAAGGTGACCCAGCTTCTTGTATACAGCAAATCTATCATGCCAAAACAACAAAGAACTTGGTTTGACGTCACCATCCACCATTTTTTCACCCGACCATCATCACATTTCTGAACGGCAATCGTGTCATTGCCGTTCATTACCTTTCCAGGCAACGGGACGGTTTGTACAAACGTGTTTGGAAAACTTAAAAGTATTTTCGTATGGGTCAGTGCGACGATTATGGCGGAGGGTGGTGTACGGTGGGCAGAGGGTATTTAGGACCCGTGTGTGGTAACCTAACACCACAAACAGTCATTTCCTGTTCATGCGCACTTCAAAGGGTGGATTACTAGGTCTCGCTTTCCTCCCGTATACATTTTACCGTAGATCGCCGCAGATCTTTCTCTGCTTGTAAGGAATTAGTTAAAAGGTTTCTTGTGTTCAAAGATAAGTATGGTGAACGATACTTGAGGAAAACAAAACATAATTTTTGGAATAAAGGGGAGACTATGAATGTGGAGCGCTGTTCGACAAAAGTAAAATTGAAATCGTTAATGATAATGGAAAAGGGATACTACCTCATTCCCACACTAGCCCTTTACTTCCACACATAGCCTTTACTAGCACTTCACTTCCACACATAGCCTTTACTAGCCCTTTACTTCCACACATACATAATTATTAGCACCTCTCTCACGCATAAATAATTATTAACACCTCTCTCACGCATAAATAATTATTAGCACCTCGCTCACGCATAAATAATTATTAACATCTCTCTCACCAATAAATAATTATTAGCACCACTCTCACGCATACATAATTATTAGCACCACTCTCACGCATAACTAATTATTAGCACCTCTCTCACCCACGTTACCATTTATTATAGCTTTCACAAAAATTCATTGAAACTTTGCTAACACACAAACACAATGAACACTCACACAGACATACAATAAACACACACACACACACACAACAGACACACGCACTCAAACCTAAGCGCGCGCGCGCGTCGGAATGTGACGTAAGCAATAATCGGTAAAATACACAGTTGAATGAAAGAGTCGACCATTTCAAACAAAATAGACCTGCTTCCCTGCGATTTGAATGAAATGAAAACACTGTGATAACATCTGTGTCTGGGAGTGTTGTGGCTTTCATTGGTTCGGCCATTGAATGCTGTTTTCTTAAACTACACTATGCAGCACAATCACATCACTTCCAGACAAGGACTTATTTCACAACGTGTGCATCCGTCTCCAGAAACCGCTGTGAACTCACGACTCTTAACTTAATCTCTGGCATAAAGACGACTGGTGAAATGTGAACATGACTTAACTCCCCATTTTTACCACTTAAGGACTAATAACACTGTATGAAGACCTGACTAGTCACGCATCAAATACTACCCCCGACTGATGAGTTTACAGGCTGAGTAGGCACTAAACTTTTTTACGACACTAAGAAGAACTGCTATAACGCAATTATCAGACGTATTTTAACACTAAATCATTTTTTTAAAACACAAGGTCACACTAAAAACTAAATCAAATTGTTCTTAACATAAGTAAAACACATTTTGAACATCAAATAAACCAATTTAGAGCACCGTAGGAGCTCTAACTAAAACACATTTTGAACACCATGTCTTATTAGATACCTCCAACACTTATAACTTGACATTTGAAAACGTTACTTCAGCTCACATGGAAAGAAAAATCCTTTGGAACAGAGAGAAATCCTTTAGAAGAGAGGAAAATCCTTTGGAAGAGAGAAAAATCCTTTCGAAGAAAACCGTAGCGAAAGCAAGAAAGCAAACCTCGACACTGCCAGTGGATAGGTTTCTTGGTGCGGGGTCCTAACTAAAGACCAGTTGGTTGATGAAATCCCAGCAGAGAGAAACTCTCCAACCCATTAAGTCGTGAACAACCGCGGTCTAAACTTGTCCTATTTCCATACAGTCCATGAGGAGACTGTCGACACGGCCTGCAGGAGAGGGCCGGGGTATGACAATAACAAAATATGAAGGGGACATAATCTCAGAGGGTGATTCTATTATGATGACACATCCTCTCGCGCGCGTTCTATTAATGTATTTAAAGTTAGACGACTTTGAATGTTAGCTTCTGATTTAATGGCGTTAGATTTGGGATCGCTGAGTTTCTAATAGGCTGATGTCAGACTTTGAATGTGTTAGTTTCTGCTATATGGATGCCAGAAATAAGTTAGTTTCTGCTTTATTGAAGTCAGAAGTAAGTTAGTTTCTACTCTATTGATGTCATAAATAAGTAAGTTTCTGCTCTAGTGATGTCACCATACCCTTGTCATGTTTTTTTGGTTGTTTTTTTAAAATGATTATGGGCGATGGTTTACTCGCCGATAGCTACCGCTGACTAAATATAATTCACTGCTAATAGCAGTGAAACATATTTAGTCAGCGGTAGCCACCGGCGAGTACTTTCACACATAATGATCACAGTCTGAATCTACATTAAAATACAATGTTAAAATATAATTTTAATCACGTTGTTGGTCCGTCGTAGTCGACGATGACTACTCTCATCATATTAGTCCAGTGCCAGGCCACCACGCATAAATATCATAAAAGAATATTTTTTTCATTCCAAGCTCTGCACATTTGTAGCGATGTGATTGGGCCACGCAGAAACGCCTAAATACGCCAACAGCAAGCTTTAAGAAAACAAGTGAACGATAACCATAAGATATAACTATGTCGGATGTTTTACTCCCACTGTGCACGAGAACACGGAAGCACAACAGTCTCAAAGAAGAAGTGCGGAAAAAAATATCCGTCATTGGCGGGATACAAGTCAAATCAATGAGTAGACGGACTTCTGTGGCGCAGACGATCAACAGCAGCGACTGTAACACTGCGTCATTACTTCTGCTGTCAATAGCCGTCAAACTACCCCCCCACACACACAAACACATCCACAAACTTTCCCCCCCCCCTTTCTCCACAGATGGGCTCACCCAACTTCCGCGACGCTCTGCACATGCGCAGAAATGTGGCTGGCGAGAAGTTACCAAACTTAGCAAGTAGTTGTATTGCCTCACCCGACAACAAATTCAAAAACTTTCAGTAATACATGTTGGGGAGAAATCATGGAAAAGGTTAAGGGGAAACAATAAAGAGGGGGGGGGGTGGCGCCTCAAAGAATAGAGCAGACGTGAAGCTAAATTGGCGTCGAAACCCGAGCCTGGCGAGTACTTTACAAGGCATTGATCCAACTCTTCGATTTTATGCTATGGGAATCGACAAATAAAATTTAAAAAAAAATAATAATAAAATGGAATTTCCCAATAAAAGCATTTGGCCCTCTTTCATTGCACAATCTTTTTCGTATCTCGCATCGATAGTCGACTTGTGGTATGGAATATTGAATTTGTGTTGCCATCGATACATATTACAAAACTACATTTAAATTTACCTGTGACGCTACTCCACAATCAAAGGTGATTATCTAAAACTTTGATGTCTATAACGAATCGTCAAGAATGTTTAGTAACGGCCGTATCGAATACTCAGAGTTGTTTGGTTTCGATATATTGCATTTGGTTTGTTGAAAAAAAAAGAGCTGCAAAGATAGCTGCAATGCTGCAGTGATAGCTGCAATGTTACACGACTCCAAACATTACTCCTACAGAGACGTAATCTTATGAGCATAAATTTCACGAAAACAAATTCTTGAAAGCCGTCAAAGGCTAAATTGTTCCTCGCCGTTTTTTCCAGATTACCATTTATTTCTAGATGCAAATATCAAACTAAAAAGTTACAACAATTTTTCAAATGCTGTATGATTATATAGTCAATGTCTAGGTAAAGAGAGAACAATATAATTGTGAAAATATTAAATGATGTTAAATAATCTGTCAAAAGCTCTACGCTGACTTTGTCATTGTTCAATACACGAGAGAATAACTGAGTTGCCAGTTTCTCCGTGAATGCTAATGAATGAATGCCGAGAGAATGCGAAGTAGCATTTCATTAGCTCTGACAGAAGACCGTCATTCATCATAAATAACAGCGGGGCATTTGCGGCACGTTAAGAACATAGAGGTTTTAAATTAGCTAGATGCATAACACAATTTGTAACATAAGTTATTCTCGTGTATTTAGGGCAAACTTTAAGCACTTAATCTTTACAAATGATATTTTCAGTTTTGGTTTAATAGTTATCATAGAAATCGATTCCTTTTTTTTTGTAAATGCATTCGCCCCAACCCACCCGTAAAAATTGAGAAAAAAATATGTTAAAAAATAACGTTAAAACACACACACACACAAATGGTGATGCCATAAAGGTTTTGAGATAAACCTGGTATCAAATCTCCCGATAAGCTTCAGTCGTATGATTCGATTACACAGGTATCAATTCCTGAAACATCTATGTCAGTTACATACGATTACAGCCGTCACGGTCTACTAAGAAATCCTGAGAATTTTTGGCTTTCACCTTCACCCTTCACCTCGCGTGGTTCCTTGCAGGTAAGCGGCGTACACATTCCGAATGTGCTGCGCTACTCCTACAACAGCAGCTAAGACCATCCTTAGATCAGTTGCCGAGACCATCCTTAGATCAGTTGCTGAGACCCTGAGACGATCCTTAGATCAGTTGCTGAGACCCTCCTTAGATCAGTTGCTGAGACCGATCCTTAGATCAGTTGCTGAGACCATCCTTAGATCAGTTGCTGAGACCATCCTTAGATCAGTTGCTGAGACCATCCTTAGATCAGTTGCTGAGACCATCCTTAGATCGGTTGCTGAGACCATCCTTAGATCAGTTGCTGAGACCATCATACACCAGTGCCACCCACTTACCATTGTCCAGCTCTGAACTAAACGTTACGACCAAACATGTAATTCCGTGAATTTCTTGGAAGTCTCAAGCGTGAGATCTCACACATTAACAAGTCACCTTTGGTGATGAGATCACATCATACTTACAAGCAACATGATTGAGAATGAGACGGCTGATTCAAAAATAAATAAACAAATTAAACATTGACTAGGGGGGGGGTGGCTTAAACCTCTTAGCGGGGGTTACCTCAAATCGCTAAGAAATAATTGACTCAAATCTCTAGACAACTGTTTCACCAAATCTCCTATTGGCAAGGGTTGCCTCAAAACTCCTCCTAGTAAGTAGGTTCTCCAGATGTCCGGTTTCGTACCGGACTGTCCGGTATTATCTTTATTTTTCCAGTTTCGCAAGCAATACCCAGACATTTTATATTTGAACATGGCTTTTTGTCCCCCCCCCCTTCTAATCCCACACATCGATAAATTTCGACAATAGTTACCGGTGCTTTTGAAACAGCCATCTGGCAACCCTACTGGTAAGGGTTTCTTTCGATGTTCTGTTATTAATGTTGAGTTCCATGGACAGAAATCGCATCACACGACTGGGAAATGAAGATTGACTAAAGCAAATAAAAATGTTTTTTGTGGCACTCACTTAGATATTTTCCCAGCTTCGGAGGGCCAACAAGAAATAATTATATTATGGCGTAGTGGAACATTCGTCGCTAGTCAAAGGTTCTTATATTTTAAAATGTTTAGAAATATAGTCGGAGCAATTTATCCCATAACTGAAAAGATCTCATTTTACGTAGCCTTATTTTCAGCAACACCAACCGGAAGTGACCGCTTTGACCTCAGATTAGCGCAGCGGTCCATCCGGTCACTGGCCCGCAGCTATTGTGTCGCTAAGATGACAGCTCTATGACGTCATCGTCCAGGGCATGAAGTGCTGCCACCATTGACCAGGAAAGACCATTAACCCTTCTGGTACCGACCTACTTTTTCGTAATACATCCTTTCAGTACCGGATATTATTTTGCTAATATCACCCGTGGCCCAGAGATTATTTTGGAATGAGTCAAAATTTTATTTTTTTGAAAATTATTTTTTAAAACTATTTTGTTTTAAACAATTGATAATAACAATAACATGAAGATAATATGTGATAATTAAAATTAGATAATATAATAAGATAATGTGTAATAATATGTGTAGAAATAGCTTAGAATGTCAACAAAAAAGGGTGTGTTTTTGTTTTGTTTTCCCTGCACCTTTATTTCATGAATAATTAACTACATTAATTAGACAAGGATAGAAACTATTCTAAAAATAGATTATATAAATAAAGATGTTAAAGAAGAAACACGAAGCTGCTTTTTACGAAGGTGAAGCCGACGGCAAAAGAAAAATAACAAAATATATAATGAGTTTTAAATAGAAACCTGTTTTATAAAATTTTTAAAGTTTGATGCATGTTTTAACCAGTGTGCGAAAGTTGCCTTAACAACATCACTTGGAAACAACAAAACAGGATCCGCACAAAAATCAGTTATTGGTCAATTTTCATAATTAAAAAAAAGCAAAATAAAATGTGACTCTTCCCTTAACGGTTAAACATTCTTAACAAAACTGCTTTGAAAGTTTTTGTGTTTATTTCCGATAACCCTCTATGTGGCAAACAGATGGACTGGGACCAAAAGGCCAAATGAAGGTTGCTTTAAAAAAAAAGACGCGATCGCTTCTAGAAGGGCTAACAATCTTCTTTGAAAATACTCTTAGAGATGTATTGTACACACTGGGGAGAGATATATGTAACGGATAGTGTACACACTAAGTGCAGAGAGATATAGAGACAAATAGTGAGATGTACTGTACACACTGGAGAGAGAGAGAGATATGTAACGTATAGTGTACACACTAAGTGCAGAGAGATATAGAGACAAATAGTGAGATGTACTGTACACACAACTCGTGGAGAGAGATATAGAGAGACGAATAGTAGAAACTAGTCAAAATGACAGATCTCTAAAATTCCCCTCTAGTGGCCCACTCACTCAGAGAATGAGGACAAAAAGAAACCAACTTAAGTCTGGGAGTAAATAATGGTGAGTAAAGTAAACAAGACGCTAGTTGAGCAGAGACTTGAGAGTTGTCTGACCCGAAAAGGCGGGGCATCGCTTTAGATTTTAGATGATTCTCTCGGTGTGAAAATAGCTTTGAAAATTAACTTAAACGAGGAAAGTCAACCAACACATCTGTAGATAGATACAGGAGACCTTATCCACCGAAGCAAGGGTCCATCCACCGAAATCAGTACCCATCCACCGAAACAAGAGCCCATCCACCCAAAATAGGGTCAATCCATCGAAATCAGAGCACCTCCACCGAAGCAAGGCCCACCCATTGAAATCAGAGCACCTCCACCGAAGCAAGGCCCATCCATTGAAAAAAAAGGACCAATCCCCCGACTTTATCGACCATCCACCGAAATATCAGACAATCCACCGACGTAAGAGCTCATCCACGGACATGAAGATCATTCTAAGTACACAAAGGTCCTTCTACAGACAAGAAGGTCATTCTACTAACCAAGATAGAAACACTTTATTTGATAAAAGCAGAATAAGTTCGTATTGCATGTACCACCGAGGTAAGAATCAGTATCAAGGGAGATAATTGAATGAAATCTATCAGGGAAGAGTTAATGCAGACTCGTACATATAATAGGGGAGACGATTCAATTAAGGTTAAGACTTACTTAATCAAAAAATGTACTGGTTTGAGCATTTCAAATGAACTAAAGGCTGTTCAAATTTTGTGCAAGGCAAGTTATGATGCGAAACATGAGACAAAAGTACTTCAAATACTGTTGGCGACAAAGGGGTTTTGTCACGCAGTATTACTTGTAGTAGTGTTCAAATAATAAGGGCATTCTGTAATGTCTACATAGTTAGAAAATAAAAATCCAATTTCTTAGTGGTCTTGTTTCCCTAGTCTTTTCATTAAATATTTGTTTGATTTTTTAAAAATTATTTCAAAAATTTAATTAATTTTAAAAATATTTTTAAAAAAAATAATATTTATAAAAGCAAATAACTATGAAAAGCTTACACAAAGGAGTGTGAATAGTGACATGAGAAGATAAGCATTGTTTATCCAGCATATTAAATTTCTACCAATATTATTAAACATATCAAATATATCGAAAAGTAAGTTCAAGCCAAGCAAATATCTTTATTTGTTTTTTTTTAAAATAAATATTATTATATTGTTACTAATAAAGCATTAGTACACCAACATTTTGCGAATTTTCCAGAATAAAATGAACAAGGTGTCATTTCCTGAACATGCCTTAGGTTTCCTGGGGTTTGTCTCCCTTTCCTTTGAGAAACTCGGCTTGCACTTCTACGCATTAAATCAACATCTGTATGTTTCAACCCATTAGTTTCATACGTCTCCATGAGCTCCAAGGCCCCTCCCGGCGCCACACACATGTTAAATCCAAGGGCATGGAGCTAAAGTGCAGGACATGCTTGGCTGGACCCGGGACAACAGGCGGATTTATTTCAGGACTAATTGTTTCAATAGGATCGATCAGGTCAAGTGGAAGAAGGAGGGAAATAAAGTTATGGGTATCTAGGTCATGGGTTCAAAGTCGTGGCTTTCAAGGTCACGTTCACTACGGTATGATGTTTAAAGTCATAACGCGATTAAGGTGTTCAAAGTCATTCAAAGTTGTCACTGTGTAAAGTCATAACTTGTATGGGGTGTTCAAAGTCATTCAAAGTTGTCACTGTGTAAAGTCATAACTTGTATGGGGTGTTCAATGTCATCCAAAGTTGTCACTTACTGTGTAAAGTCATAACTTGTATGGGGTGTTCAAAGTCATTCACAATTGTCACTGAATGTTTAAAGTCATAACTTGTATGGGGTGATCAGTTCACATTGATTCACAGTTGTCACTTATATGAACAGCGTGAAGTTAGGTAGAAATTGTAGCACTGTCTAAAAAAGTCGTGCATATAATGCAACCATCTTTGTTTTGTTTATTTAGCTTTTCATAAAAGCTGGGTACCCTGATAAATGTCTTTAAATGGCGAAATAATAAAATCTGAGACTTCTTCTAAGACACTAGTCACTCGTCACAGACATGGCTATTCGTATTTACTGATTTGTCACTTAATTATGACCATGAACCGTCACACAATTACTTAAACACTGACCTGTCATTCAATTTTGGCAGTTTATACACTTATCTGTCATTCAAATTTGGAATTCTATACACTTATCTGTCATTCAAATTTGGAATTGTATACACTTATCTGTCATTCAAATTTGGAATTTTATACACTTATCTGTCATTCAATTCGCAGTAAACTCATCAAAGACGATGATGGCACAAATAGAGAGAAAAATCGTTTTTTAAAGGAGGCTGAAGTCGAAGAGAAATAGATGGGTATAGAGAAAATCGTCACGAAATGTCTACTTATTCGAACTTTTTATGACTGTAAAATGACAGTAAAGTGTACACATTCATAGTATTTGTTATAGGAAAGTGAAGCTCACCATATGCTTGTTGATTTGTTGTCTTCGCATCGGCGAAGAAGTTATTGGACTATTCCGCTGTGCAGCGTCAAATCAATAGCATTGGCTAAAAATAGACACAGCAATGAAAAGAATCGCTTGACATTCTGGTGCTCACTGGCAAAAAGTGGCAACAATTTAATTGGCGGAACTTCGTGATGGGCGGCGACATTTGGTGGCGACATTCTTGTGAACATTTCAGTGTTGAACACATAGAGGTAGTAAAGTACCGTGGTACCTCGGTATAGGTCCCTTACCCGTTCCAGACCCATAGGCGGCCAAAGGCGTAGCCCAAACAGGGCGTATACCAAGTTGGTCTTGGACCAAAGCAGACGTGTGCCGAGGTGCCACTGTAATAATATCACAGAAGAATGATACAGGAAAAAGGAATGGCTGATCTATAAATGTGACAAAAACAACCCTGACATCCCAGGCGTGACCATCTAATTACAGCCAATGGAATCGTGCACATATGAACAGGTGAAACTGCTGCACGCTTATGTAACTATGCATAAACATATGACGTCAGTTACTTTCTAACAATTTAAAAAAAAGTCATTCACTGAATGTAAATAAATAAAAACATCTATAAAAAATGTCCCACAGGGTAAAAAACAAACACATTCTAGCCGAGCGGAAATTTCCTGTGTTTTAAATACACGCTCAAATATATGAGGAGATCACTCCCCACCCATCATCATAAAAAACTTTATTATGGCTGGAGTTGCGTTTCATGAATGAATCGCGGGACAGGACAAAAAATTAGGTCTATAATTAGCTAATGGCGCCATTCCAGTGCAGATCTCTGACGTCAGTGATGTAACCCCACACCGTGAAAAAAGAACAACAACCGCTAATGAACATCAACAACTTTATGGCGGACCGGGCATCTGGACCAGATTAGGCGCCAAGTAGTGTGACTTAAGGTCTGCCGATGGATTGTTGCAAACCCCAAACGTTGGATCTAGTGTTCAGTTAGCGATGGTTACTATAATTTACAAAACCAAACAGTGTGTCTATGATTTTAGTTTAAAATGAACAGATACCATCTAAAAATACTTTTATTGATGTTTCAGAGACCATCCTAAGTTTACTTTTATTGACTAAAGAAACAAGATACCAGCCAAAACTGACTTTTGTTGACTACAGAAACAAGATACCAGCCAAAAACTTACTTTTGTTGACTAAAGAAACAAGATACCAGCCAAAACTTACTTTTGTTGACTACAGAAACAAGATACCAGCCAAAACTTACTTTTATTGACTAAAGAAACAAGATACCAGCCAAAACTTATTTTTATTGACTAAACAAACAAGATACCAGCAAAAACTTACTTTTATTGACTAAATAAACAGATACCATCCAAAACTTATTTTTATTGACTAAACAAACAAGATACCAGCAAAAACTTACTTTTATTGACTACAGAAACAAGATACCAGCCAAAACTTACTTTTATTGACTAAACAAACAAGATACCAGGAAAAACTTACTTTTATTGACTAAATAAACAAGATACCATCCAAAACTTACTTTTATTGATTTAACAAAGTGATACCTGTCGAAACTTACAATCATTGAATAAACAGATACCAGCAAAAAATATTTTATGTCTTATAAAATGATCGTGTTTATTTTAGTTGGTTATATCGCAATGGTGATATTAGTATTACCACAAACAAACAATGGTGATATTAGTATTACCACAAACAAACAATGGTGATATTAGTATTACCACAAACAAACAATGGTGATATTAGTATTACCACAAACAAACAATGGTGATATTAGTATTACCACAAACAAACAATGGTGATATTAGTATTACCACAAACAAACAATGGTGATATTAGTATTACCACAAACAAACAATGGTGATATTAGTATTACCACAAACAAACAATGGTGATATTAGTATTACCACAAACAAACAATGGTGATATTAGTATTACCACAAACAAACAATGGTGATATTAGTATTACCACAAACAAACAATGGTGATATTAGTATTACCACAAACAAACAATGGTGATATTAGTATTACCACAAACAAACAATGGTGATATTAGTATTACCACAAACAAACAATGGTGATATTAGTATTACCACAAACAAACAATGGTGATATTAGTATTACCACAAACAAACAATGGTGATATTAGTATTACCACAAACAAACAATGGTGATATTAGTATTACCACAAACAAACAATGGTGATATTAGTATTACCACAAACAAACAATGGTGATATTAGTATTACCACAAACAAACAATGGTGATATTAGTATTACCACAAACAAACAATGGTGATATTAGTATTACCACAAACAAACAATGGTGATATTAGTATTACCACAAACAAACAATGGTGATATTAGTATTACCACAAACAAACAATGGTGATATTAGTATTACCACAAACAAACAATGGTGATATTAGTATTACCACAAACAAACAATGGTGATATTAGTATTACCACAAACAAACAATGGTGATATTAGTATTACCACAAACAAACAATGGTGATATTAGTATTACCACAAACAAACAATGGTGATATTAGTATTACCACAAACAAACAATGGTGATATTAGTATTACCACAAACAAACAATGGTGATATTAGTATTACCACAAACAAACAATGGTGATATTAGTATTACCACAAACAAACAATGGTGATATTAGTATTACCACAAACAAACAATGGTGATATTAGTATTACCACAAACAAACAATGGTGATATTAGTATTACCACAAACAAACAATGGTGATATTAGTATTACCACAAACAAACAATGGTGATATTAGTATTACCACAAACAAACAATGGTGATATTAGTATTACCACAAACAAACAATGGTGATATTAGTATTACCACAAACAAACAATGGTGATATTAGTATTACCACAAACAAACAATGGTGATATTAGTATTACCACAAACAAACAATGGTGATATTAGTATTACCACAAACAAACAATGGTGATATTAGTATTACCACAAACAAACAATGGTGATATTAGTATTACCACAAACAAACAATGGTGATATTAGTATTACCACAAACAAACAATGGTGATATTAGTATTACCACAAACAAACAATGGTGATATTAGTATTACCACAAACAAACAATGGTGATATTAGTATTACCACAAACAAACAATGGTGATATTAGTATTACCACAAACAAACAATGGTGATATTAGTATTACCACAAACAAACAATGGTGATATTAGTATTACCACAAACAAACAATGGTGATATTAGTATTACCACAAACAAACAATGGTGATATTAGTATTACCACAAACAAACAATGGTGATATTAGTATTACCACAAACAAACAATGGTGATATTAGTATTACCACAAACAAACAATGGTGATATTAGTATTACCACAAACAAACAATGGTGATATTAGTATTACCACAAACAAACAATGGTGATATTAGTATTACCACAAACAAACAATGGTGATATTAGTATTACCACAAACAAACAATGGTGATATTAGTATTACCACAAACAAACAATGGTGATATTAGTATTACCACAAACAAACAATGGTGATATTAGTATTACCACAAACAAACAATGGTGATATTAGTATTACCACAAACAAACAATGGTGATATTAGTATTACCACAAACAAACATAAAGAGAAAAAAAACAACAACATAATTTAGATAAAAGAGATATTGTTTAATTCTATATATTGACTAGTTAGCTTCCGAAATTATGTTTTTATTAATGAAACGTGCTGTAAAGTGTTTCATTATCGGTCCTAGAAACATGATTGCTTTATGCGCACCCCGAATTGAACAGGTAGCAATTATGTACACCGAAAACGAAATGCACAAACCAATCTTCTTTTAAAAGTACATAACTAATTATACGCGGAGGCTGTCTCTCCTTGGAGCATGTTCCGACTTGGTGGATGTTCCGACTTGGTGGATGTTCAGACATGCTTTAATTCCCATCATCAACAAGCAGCTCAGGGGCGCATACCGGGTAAAACTGAATACTTAAGGGCCGATGCATGACCACGTGAAAGCGGCAATTTTTGAAGATTTCTTGAATTGTAAAATTTTACTTTAAAAAAAATCACCTCACAAATATAAAATATATGGCCGCGTATTTATGAAAGTTGTTAAAGGATAAAACACAGACTTACTGCGTCGCTTTGCTCGGTTGTCTCCACCCCTGACATAACTCATATCGAGCACAAGATGTTTTCTTTAACGCCTGATTAATTCCCCTCTCTTCTCTGAACAAAATATAGCATTTGTTTTTGTTTAGTTGATTATTATTTCTATTTATCGTCAGCTTTAGAAGATGATTATATTTATGAATCTCGGAAGCTCAAGTTGTCTGCTGTTGGTTAATTTGGTTCCAAAAATAAGACATTTAAGTGGCGTCTTCTGTAGCAAAGCGGGATGATCAATAATCATTGCTGCTTGAAATTTAAAATTATATATATATATATATATATATATATATATATATATATATATATATATATATATATATATATATATATATATATAAGCACAGCGGTTCTAAAAGTCATTGAACTAGACCCCTTCTTAACACCGTAGATAAGATTTTTTTTTAGCAGTTTATTATCACGGGTCAATGTTTGAAACGTTTAATATTTAAAGTCGATTTAGGACAATTGTTTTAGTTTGATACTATTTTGTATACAGCATGAGATCATAAACTGGCGTAGACTCGTTCTCTTTATTTATCGCTATGAAAAAATTAACTCGAGGTAACCTGAGAATCTATAAGTTGTTTAACGCGGAGAGCAAAATAACACATTTTTGTAAAATTGGTAATGGCAAAAAAAAACAACTAAAAAATAATTTTAAAAACGAAACCAAAAAACCACTTTAATACATTATTTAACAGTTAAAAAATTCGATAGGTGCCGTGGAGTTGATGTGAAGGAAAAGAAATATTGGACGTATCGGTTAAAAGCCTAACATACAACATACACAAAACAATTGGTTTGATTAAAACTATATAAATTAAAGCTTTTTTATGGATAAATACACAAGTAAACTTTTCGGCTAATGCCTTCATCAGTGAATCAGTGCAAATAAATAAACGCAGGTATTTAAATTATATGCACATAATATATTACATAACATACAATGGAATAAAAGTTATGGAGACATTAAAAAAAATAAGAGAAACTAAAAGAAGAAAGATGGGCACAAGTCCCTACCAAAAAAGACAGGATATAGGAAGAGGAAGGAAGTAGCAAAAATTACAGTTCGAAAAAACAAAACTGGAAAAAGATTCTGCAGTTACGTAAAATTGTGAACCTGTTTTATCCGTATGGAACCAACGTTCCAAATTGTTTCAGTAATATATTTTTAATATAGATCCTAACGGGGGTATTGCTCGCATATAGAACGCCAGTAACTGAAATATATAAAATCCCGTCACGATTAGCACTGTTTAAGAGTTTAGAGACATGACATAGGGCCTGTTCATTGATATTTTGAAGATGTTCTTTAAACCCATCCCCCCGGCGACGATCGGTCTCGCCTATGTAGATTCTTGCGGAGAATTGTATAAAATGACATCGCAAATTGTGCAAGTGAAACCCACATTATTTTAGATTTCTCAAGAGCGAACGAAACGAAATTCTGTCTATTTCGATCACATATGGATTGTATGGAGACGTGGTGGTCGAATGGCAGCGCGCTCGACTGGCGTACCGATGGTCACGGGTTCGAAATCATGAGAAGGCAAGGATTTGTTCCCGGGGTGCCTAGGGCGTCCCTGAGTCATCCAGCTCCGAAAAGGTACCTAACACTAGTCAGACGGCTGGGTAATGTGTGGAACCCACAAAGCCGTGACCTGTGAACGCTGCATCACTTACCAACAGACCATCTGTCATGGTCTGTGGACGCAATTATCTTCTGCATAAATGGAGCGTCTGTATAGATAAGATAAGATAAGAAAAGTATTGGGGAATACTACAAGCACACTTCGGCGAGCAAGAGTCAAGTGAGAAGTGAACACACTGAAAAGAACTTCACCACTTTATCTGAAGCACTTTTAGTCAAAAGTGAACTTTCAGAAACAATTCTTTTTAAAATGTACTTCTGATTTCATTGTTCTCATTTTAAGTGCAGATGCACCGGTAACTTTCATTTTTAAAGGATTTGATTTTGAACCTAATTGTTGCCCTGTCCTAGCTCTGAGGCCGGTGGTCCAGACAAGATAATGTGTCAGTGGAAGTGTATCATGACGTTATGTCATGCCCTGTCAGGCTGTATCTGCCTTCTAGGGGGACAATGGAGTGACAGTCTCCTTGAGGGCACGGAAAGCAGGTCACGTTGCAAGACAGAGGCATGAGTGCCTGGCATGCTCCCCCCCCCTGACCACGCCCCACCTCAAACACCTGCACCCAGGTGTTGGTTCAGGGTGGGGGGGGGGTTGTCGGGGCGGGCTAAGAGACTGAGTTAACCGTTTACCTGGGTTAGCTGTTAAAACAGGGTTTAAATGTAAGCCGACCTCTTCAACAAATACAGGCGGAAACATGAAGAAAAGACATAAAAAAGATAGAAATTAAAGTTTTAGTAATAAAATTAGAGACGGAAGGAGCTAAAATGGTACGACCATGGGGGAAGACAAAGTGTGGATGAAAAATTGTTTGAGGGAACAAAAAACATCACATTTTTAGGCTTTTTGAAAATTCAAGGAATAATCTAATATTTGTGATTTTATCAACCAAACGTCAGTATCTTTATCAATATCTTGTGACGTTATGAACATATTAGAACCGCATTTTAACTTTGAATTTGTTTTTTGTTCACTACATCCAAGATTACTTTAAGTTTAAGCCGCTGACCCGCATAACTACAACTTATCCCCACCCCCCCCCCACCTCCGCAATAATCTCTTTCTCTAACATTATTATTCGTTTACGTTAGCGTTGTTCAATTTGAAACATGGTCCGGGTTCATGACCTCTGTAGAGATGACCACCAGGGTCCGGGTTCATGACCTCTGTAGAGATGACCACCAGGGTCCGGGTTCATGACCTCTGTAGAGATGACCACCAGGGTCCGGGTTCATGACCTCTGTAGAGATGACCACCAGGGTCCGGGTTCATGACCTCTGTAGAGATGACCACCAGGGTCCGGGTTCATGACCTCTGTAGAGATGACCACCAGGGTCCGGGTTCATGACCTCTGTAGAGATGACCACCAGGGTCCGGGTTCATGACCTCTGTAGAGATGACCACCAGGGTCCGGGTTCATGCCCTCTGTAGAGATGACCACCAGGGTCCGGGTTCATGACCTCTGTAGAGATGACCACCAGGGTCCGGGTTCATGACCTCTGTAGAGATGACCACCAGGGTCCGGGTTCATGACCTCTGTAGAGATGACCACCAGGGTCCGGGTTCATGACCTCTGTAGAGATGACCAGAAACATGGGTCCGGGTTCATGACCTCTGTAGAGATGACCAGAAACATGGGTCCGGGTTCATGACCTCTGTAGAGATGACCACCAACGTTGTTAAGGCTCTCTCGGACTGGTGCAATGCCGCTGATCAGCACTTGGGGGCGACACTTCTGAATTCAACGGCCTAGAGCCTAGATGACCCTAAGCACTAACCTAGATTTCTCTATCACACCGGCCCTCTCATGTCACACATGACCGAAATCTCCTGCCTCCTACCTGGACAGGTGACGAGGAAGTGAGTTTCGTGTCCCGCTCGAAGAAGATGAAAACTTGTTGACGCACGAGCATGGCATGAGACGTTGAAAGGTCACCTCACACGGAGGCCATGAACCAGATAGAGCGAGGGTCGAGGTTAAATGAACACGGAGGAGGAAATGAAACTCGTACAGATGTTTTAGTTGAAGTAAATCGTCTTCTTTGAACAATTTGTAGGATTAGTAGGAATGATCTGGAGCTTGATGAAATAAGTTTTGAACCGTGGCAATGTTCCCTCTAAGGTTATTTGGTCCGTGTGCAAAGTAAACTTACTCGCGCGAAAAATTGCACAGCATCCATTTTTGAGTGCGATATTTTACTAAATTTGCTGCGCGGTAATTCTAAACTGCTGCGCGGCGTCGGTGAGATATCAGCGCGGCCGCGCAGCCTTAAAGAGATCATTGGTGGCATACATCCAAATTTTAGCACAACAGATTTGACGTGTCGGTGTAGTTAGCTTTGAATTGATTTGGCAATTTTCAAGATTTTGCTACGACTTGTTGAAGTCAAGACATACATACACAAGCACATTTCTTCTGGTCGCCGAGGGTTCTACTGACACATGGATTATATTTCATTTTGAGACGCGCCGTTGTGTCCACGCCACATGTCAACGTAATCGCGAGTAGCTGAAGCAAGGTTCCAATCTGTACGGTGGTAAACCTCAAGTTTGATATCAATTCAACGGTAATTTATTTTGTTGTCGTTTTGTCGGAATCGGCGTGGGAGGAGGCGGGTGTCAATAAATGACGTCACGTTTTGTTCGATTATTTCGGATGCTCCCCCCCTCCAACCACCACCACCCCACCCAAACCTATTCTGGAAAATGTTAAAAATTGTGACCCTGACCCTTCTCCAATAGGTTGTGACGTCAGATGGAGATGGCGTTGTTTTTTTGGGTTTTTTTTAAAGTACATCGATCAAAAGAAATAATGAATTAACTATAAACCAAGTGTATGTCATTTATAGATTGAACCCAAAACAAGTTTGTGTTTCATGGTTTAAATAGATTTAAATTTAACACTAAACCAGTGTGTGTTAAAATAAAGGTCACATGAACAAGTGACAAGGATGTAAGTGTTTCAAGTTGTAAATATTCTCCCCCTCCCCACACTGAAGGAGGGGCGCCAGCCAGAATGAACGGGCGACCCCAAAGTTTGACCGCTGCCTTTGACATTATTATTGTTACATTCTTAGATGTATTATTATTGTTACATTCTTAGATGTATTATTATTGTTACATTCTTAGATGTATTATTATTGTTACATTCTTAGAAGTATTATTATTATTTTTATGAAGAAATGAAAGTCCGCGGTCTCTTTCTGAATTTCCTTCTCATCCCTACTAGAATAGAAGGCAGTCATTTTCTTCACCAGTATTGTGTGGACCCTCCAGTTTTCACCCCTCCTGTGTAGACGCCCTGATCTCATCCTACCCCTTTTAATATTTAATCTCAGTGGTCAATAATAAGCGATTAGATTTCACAGAGAGCGGGGTGGCCTTTTTGGGGGGGGGAGAGGGTTTAATCACCTTCAAAACAAAGGACTTATCTCCAAATTACCGGGGGGAGGGGGAGGGCTAATGACCTTCAAAACAAAGGACGTATCTCCAACTTACCGGGGGGAGGGGGAGGGCTAATGACCTTCAAAACAAAGGACGTATCTCCAACTTACCGGGGGGAGGGGGAGGGCTAATGACCTTCAAAACAAAGGACGTATCTCCAACTTACCGGGGGGAGGGGGAGGGCTAATGACCTTCAAAACAAAGGACGTATCTCCAACTTACCGGGGGGAGGGGGAGGGCTAATGACCTTCAAAACAAAGGACGTATCTCCAACTTACCGGGGGGAGGGGGAGGGCTAATGACCTTCAAAACAAAGGACGTATCTCCAACTTACCGGGGGGAGGGGGAGGGCTAATGACCTTCAAAACAAAGGACGTATCTCCAACTTACCGGGGGGAGGGGGAGGGCTAATGACCTTCAAAACAAAGGACGTATCTCCAACTTACCGGGGGGAGGGGGAGGGCTAATGACCTTCAAAACAAAGGACGTATCTCCAACTTACGGGGGGAGGGGGAGGGCTAATGACCTTCAAAACAAAGGACGTATCTCCAACTTACCGGGGGGAGGGGGAGGGCTAATGACCTTCAAAACAAAGGACGTATCTCCAACTTACCGGGGGGGAGGGGGAGGGCTAATGACCTTCAAAACAAAGGACGTATCTCCAACTTACCCAGATATCATCGAAGTCACACTGAATACTCTTGTCCAGTGAGAAGCCGACCGCCATCTTTAACTTTCCAAGCGTCCGCCCATGCCTCGCCTTGAAACGTACTCCTATCCTTGATCCGTTTTCTGGCTGGACATATCTTGTGGACATCACTCGGTACTTAATTTTCAGCGCTGGTCTCACACGCCATGACTAGAATGAACATTCGTTGACCAAGCAACATATAAACAGTATCTCGCGAGCATCAATATCGTTTTAATATCAACAACAAACAAAGCCAGGCGCTTGTGACCAGCTGGACAAAACACAACTGACCAGCATTGGTCAGAACCCTTATGTTCACTACGGTATGAATCGGAGAATTGTTTAGAAAGCCGTGCTCCGAACTTCTCAGAGATACCGGATATTTTCGGTGAGTCATTGGACTTGCACAGAAAATTAAATTTTAATCCAACTTAACAATGTCCGCATAAATTTGAACATTATCTGCTCAGTTGGTGAATTTGTTTATTTCCCCAATGATGGGATCAGATTTATTGATCTATTTATCCTTCTGTAGGTTATAAAACAACAAAACCGGCATTTGAACTTTTTTTTTGTTTTACATTTGATAACAGGCCAATCGATTTTTTCCTGCTATGTTGAGTGTTTGGCGAGGCTAAAACTGAACTTTCTGGTGTAGTCTTACAGCCGATCAAAATGTCTTGACCTCGGTGTCAGAAGACCTGTTTCACTCCGATTCACGATCGGCCTACCCCCGATTCAGATGATCACGTCAAAATCTATTTTTAGCAGGGTGTCATGTTACCACAGGTCGCCACGGCAACTAAGTAACACAACAAAGCCATCAAAGCCCCCCAAAAATTGTAGTTTTTTTTTCCCCCACTACTTTTTAATAACTTTTTTTTAAAAACGAAATAATCCCGCAAATCCTAGTCAGAATGTGTAGTCCGACTGTGAAGTTTGAATGTGTCCTGTGAACGTGTGGATATAAGCACACACAAGTGAAATACTCTATTCGGAAAATTTCCGCTGCATTCAGTCACATTTTCAAGGCATGGCATACCCAAAGCTGTGAAACTTCTAGTGCACAATTAAATCCTTCATACGAACAACAAAAAAGAATGATGACATTAAATTATCGGTGCTATGTAAATGATCTCCGATGATCCAAAGTTAAGTTTTCAGATCTGGGGCTAGTGCCAGTGTCATCTGTACTGGGACTGGCGCGAACTGCTTGCACGCGTCACTCGTGACGTAACGCTACGCTCCTTGTGACCGGTTTGATGTCACTGGTGATGTAGGGTCCCGGCCCAAGGGTCGGGGCGGCCTGACGTAGTTCAACACCTTGAATGGACAGATGTACACTGATGTCGGCGGCAGCACTCTAGTAGCGGCGTGTTGTGGGGATTAGAGAACGACAATACTTGGGCGTTGAAGTTCATGGATGTTAGGAAATGGCAATGCATTTTTATGGCGGTATAGAGATGTTATGTCATGTAATGTCAACACGGGATGACAGCATGTGAAGTTGACATTGAATAACACATTCTGATGTCTTTGTGTGTCTTTCGAAATCTTGACACCATGTCCAGATTTTTGGTATCCAAACGCGTTGAGTCTAAAAATGAGATCTTGCCCCTAGAATGAATTGATGGATAGAAATAAGCCCGTTACTAATTTGTTTAACCATAAAACAGCACTCAATTCTCGGTTTAGTCACTGACTCATGTCTCGGTTTAGTCGCTGACTAAGGTAGCGGATGAGTCACTGACTCATGTTGCGGTTGAGGTACAGTGCCTTGTCTCAGTTATGAAAATAAATCTTTATATTGATTGCAATAAAAGACCCATAACGAAACTCTCCCCCTATGGAGCACCAAGATACGACTAACAACTACACCACAAAGTCACACACACACACATTTGCTGCCTGGCACTGGCCGGTAATTTATTGCAGTACCTCCTCGCGAATCAATCCTGTAAATCATCTCATAAATATACGTCTATAAAATCTCACTATTGGTGCACAGCCTGGCAATGATCTGATCTCAAAACGTACGTACTATCTACAACAGTGGCACGAAGACCTGCACAATAGCAAACATATCAAAGACGACAGAGTACACCAACCGCGCAAACAATCTACTGCCGACTGCGATCAGGATTATATAATCTTCGTTTTTACCCCTTCAGACTTAATATATCGTGGAGTACAAGGGCAGACAAAAGAAATGGCGTTTAGTGTAAGAAACGTAAAAAAAATATATATATAAAAAAAGTGAATACAACATGGATCCGAGTGTTTACATTTGAGACACAGAACTCTTGTTGTATTGGTGCGGTTATAACGGCCAGAGATTTTGCAAATTTGAGATATTGGATATTAAGGTATCGAGAGCAAATGGGAAATTTATGGGATAACTTAGATATATCATTTTATTATTTTTTTAAAGCTTCCCGCATATATAACAGGATGAAAATTTTATCTACAAACCCCTTTTGCCGATCAAAATAAAAAATTTTTCGTAAAATAATTGAACAGATTCGAAATGTGCGCCGTGAAGACATAAACAATAATTATCGCCTTCTCAAATCAAAATGAAATAATACATCGAATAAATATTGTATAAACCGAGTGAATTCGCCACAAAAACCAAAAATCCTTTAGAAAAAAATTTGTAGAGTTAATGTATAATTCAGAAAATAAAGTCAAACAAATGAGGTCAATGGTGAAATTAAAAAGTAACGCCTTTGACAATTTTATATTTAAATAATAATAATAATAATAATAATATAATGCAACAAACAAACTGGCTGAAAAAAGTCAACAAAACGAAGCCACTGTTTAACAGCTACTTATCCGCTCCAGCTTTTCTATTTAAAGAGAAGACGCCTCTGCTCCTGCCTACACATCTCTACATTGTGACAAATCCAGGTAGATGATTAAATATCGATAGATTTTAAAACGAGGTGCTGACGTCTTAAGTTTTACAGATAATGTGAGTGTGGTGTACGGTGGTGGGGGGGGGGCAGAAACAATGGACGGGGAGCGGGCTGGTTGGGGTTGTTCTATTGTTACAACAGTGAGAAGTGAGTGAAATATAAGTTTTGTACAATACTGGCGGGTAGTTTAACAAGTTGCTACGAAGAAATTTTGGCAATCTTGGGAAGAAAAATAAACAAAAACACAATGAGTCCGATTTAGTAGGTGAATTAGAAACAAATGTCACACGGGTTATAAGATCCATCGTATGTCCCCCCCCCCATATCAATGCGCCCCATATACAGCCTAGACGTCACCCAATCACTGTGCTCTATATACGGCCTAGACGTAACCCAATCACTGTTCTCTATAATGACTATAAACAGCCTAGACGTAACCCAATCACTGTTCTCTATAAACAGCCTAGACGTAACACAATCACTGTTCTCTATAAACAGCCTAGACGTAACCCAATCACTGTTCTCTATAAACAGCCCAGACGTCACCCAATCACTGTTCTCTATAAACAGCCTAGACGTAACCCAATCACTGTTCTCTATAATGACTATAAACAGCCTAGACGTAACCCAATCACTGTTCTCTATAAACAGCCTAGACGTAACCCAATCACTGTTCTCTATAAACAGCCCAGACGTCACCCAATCACTGTTCTCTATAAACAGCCTAGACGTAACCCAATCACTGTTCTCTATAATGACTATAAACAGCCTAGACGTAACCCAATCACTGTTCTCTATAAACAGCCTAGACGTAACACAATCACTGTTCTCTATAAACAGCCTAGACGTAACCCAATCACTGTTCTCTATAAACAGCCTAGACGTAACCCAATCAATGTTCTCTATAAACAGCCTAGACGTAACCCAATCACTAACAAATGGTTAGTTGATGTCACAAAGAGACCAGCAACAGAAGCCAAATAAATATTAGGATGACGTATTTGACACCCACTGTAATAAAACTTGCAAATAGAAAATATCACTCACTTAAGATGACTAAGGACATTGATTCAATACACGTTAACTACGCTACAAATCCTACCACTAATACCCCCACTAACCAAACACTAACCCTACCACTCACCCACACATAACCCCACAACTAGCCCAACCACACATCCCACAACTAACCACAACTCCTCCAGGATCAACATTATTTGATGCTATAGTTTTTATTTTAAAAATGGAAAAAAATCCCTTTATTCGTTTTGCTCGCGGTTTACTCGCAACTGGGACACCCCTAGGGGGTGGGTGGGACACCCCTAGAGCTGAGGGAAAACATAAACAAACAGACCATATAATAACACACTCAGACCTCACCATGACAAAAAAAACATACTATTATAGTCAGACAAAGGCAGACTTATTTGAGCTCAAAGACATGAGACATTTCAATCATGGCCAACAAAGAAACCATTGAATGTCGTTAGTCATTTTTAGACACAATAGCGGCCACGATTTTTGAAGTCGAGAAAAATCCTGGGACTCTTAGAGTACAAGGCTAAACAACAACACGATCACCACTAGAGGCTAAACAAAAACACCATCACCAACAAGTGGCTAAACAACAACACCATCACCAACAAGTGGCTAAACAACAACAACACCATCATTAACAAGTGGCTAAACAACAACAACACCATCATTAACAAGTGGCTAAACAACAACACCATCACCAACAAGTGGCTAAACAACAACAACACCATCACCAACAAGTGGCTAAACAACAACAACACCATCATTAACAAGTGGCTAAACAACAACACCATCACCAACAAGTGGCTAAACAACAACACCATCACCAACAAGTGGCTAAACAACAACACCATCACCAGCAAATGGCTAAACAACAACACCATCACCAACAAGTGGCTAAACAACAACACCATCACCAGCAAATGGCTAAACAACAACACCATCACCAACAAGTGGCTAAACAACAACACCATCACCAACAAGTGGCTAAACAACAACACCATCACCAGCAAATGGCTAAACAACAACACCTGTAAAGGGAAAAATGAAGCTGAGCAAAGACCTAACTGAGCAATCTTTAAGTAGCTGTCAGTACCACAGAAAGCTGTCAGTACAGCATGAATCTGTGAGTACCACATGAATCAGTCAATACCACATGAATATGTCAGTACCACATGAATCTGTCTGTACCACATGAATCTGTCAGTACCACATGAATCTGTCAGTACCACACTAATCTGTCAGTACCAAACTAATATGTCAGTACCACATGAATCTGTCAGTACCACATATAGCTTTCATTACTACAAATAACTGTCAGTATCACTTGAATATGTCAGTGCCACATGAATGTTTCAATACCACACGCAGATGTGCCACCTTGAAAAAGACTTGAAATCCAACGTAGTCCACGGATCCTACTAATGAAAGCGTAAACCATGACCACAGCCTACACCATCAGTAAGTGGTATAGGTATGGCGTGTTGACACTACAATTTTACACCAGCTTTACTACGTCAAAGTAAAACAAGGTGTCGGGAGCATGTCAGGTCCAGAACAAAAACAACTCGCGTGTACGCTAAGTGCTAACCTACTTTAGCCGTCCAGACCAATCACCGGCATTACATACGTTTTTTCTTGGTTGTTTTCTTCAGAATTAGTTCACCCTTAAAATACTAACGTGAAGCTCAAACCATGTTAAGCCAACAATTTTGTTAACGGCCTCAAAAAGTATAACTCACAATAAACACCGGCCATTAAATTAAAGAGCCAGCCCCAAAAGAAACGGTACGCCAACAGAACTACCGGCAGCTGCCAAAATGATTACACTGAGTTCCAGGCAAGGCCATGGTCGCAGGCGCGAGATAACTTAAGGCGGTAAATTTATGAAGTAATTTTGTACTTCCCTCGTCAACGCTCGTGATCCGCAACTTACTTAACACCCAGAGACGCGACCATTTGTGAATGAGAAATATACAAGTAAATGTATTAAAAGACGACCCGCTGGCGAGGGTGGCAATTACGTCCTTGACCACCCGAGCATGATAAGAGTGCGAGGCGGGGGCGGATTAAGACTGCACGGGGCCCCTGACTGCAATTCAAACTGGGGCCCTATCCAGCCAGTGTACCTTTAGATAAAATGATTGCTAGCAGCTAATATAAGACTGTAGCTTGTAACTATTCAGCCAAAAGCCTATAAATATCCGATTAGACCACCAGAGTTCGAAAAGAATTTTCAATTTAAGATATATAAGTGATATTCTTTAATAATTTATTGTCTTTGCGAGCCAATCAAATCAGTTTTTTTTCGATTACTATTTTAAGACTATCGTATCGGAATAGATATCAGATTAGTAATAATAGATACGATTTTATTAATTTATTTAATTTATCATATTTTCAGCGATTCGTGTAAACATTTGTCCATCTTTATTATAAAATATACTAAATTTGGGGGCCCCTAAATCATCGGGGGCCCCTGGCTTTAGCCCGTTCAGCCCCCCCCCTCCGTAATCCGCCATAGGTGCGAGGGTCTGAGATCATTAGTTAAGAGGTAAATTCAGTGTATCGTTCAAAGCTGATTAGGGACGTCATATATTGGTGTCGTGAAATGTTCACTTCCCGTAATCTTCCTATACTTCCTATACGAGTTGAATAAACTGAAGTCGGATGGCGAGGCGTCTACTACACAGACATCACAAACACTTCCACAACTTCTGAGTACTACTGACATACGAAAAAAAAGTCCTTTTTCTCTCTAAAAAAATGATGAATGGAACCAGTCATTATCAACTGACCACATATTGTTCTAAGGTCGGTCAAAAACTCACAGGTCAGTCATAGCTCACAGGACAGTCCTAGTTCAAAGGAAATGTCCCAATTCACAGGTCAGTCATAGCTGATAGAATAGTCTTAGGTCCCAGGTAAGGCCTAGGTTTCTGATGATTTGCCAGTCAGTAATGGGTAGACTGTTATGGGAGTTAATTGATTAAACTTCAAGTAATTATGACAAGACGTTTAGTTGGATTATTCATTCTTAATATCATATAAATATTTACGCTCAATTATCGCTGACTGTGGCCTAACGCTAAATCATAATCCTTTTGGTTTCCAGATTAACATTAACCAAACAACGCACGAACCTATGACGTCAGCATTTGTGTTGTAAACAGTGCTGACTGACTCAAAGGGTTATTTTTTTGGTGCAGTCATTTGGTGCGCTGCTTTCTAAAAATTACTTTAAAAATCGTGTGGTGATTAGCATTGTAAAAACATATTATATACATACTTTGTGTACATTTCAGGAATATTTCGTATTCATCATACAAGGATAAGTTACTTGGGCTTTTGACACACAAAAAACACATATTATAAAATACTTTGTGTACATTTAAGAAAGTTTAATATTACGTATTGATCATACAAGGTCAAGTTAGTTGGGCTTTTGAAAAAGGTGGGCGCCGTAGGCACCCTTAAAAAAATGGGGCGCCTCAGGCGCCACGGCACCGCAACACAAACTAGTATTGTTATATTTTTATAACATAGGTAAGGGTTAATAATATTTAAAACCAACATTATTAAAATGTTCAGTTGTTGCTTTTTTTAATTGTCAGGAAAACATTTCTCCTTTTCCCCCCCCAATGTTATATCATTATTGGCGATTTTAGTGATAGCTCTTCGATATATGAACCATAGAATAGACAAGTACCGGTTCCTGAGAGGAGTACCTCTATGGCGATGGCCGCTTGATGAGGCTCGCCCTACAGAGGAGTGCCTCTCTATGGCGATGGCCGCTTGATGAGGCTCGCATGCGATAAAATGAACCGGGTCCTAAGAGCCTAACGGCTCGACCCAAAAGAGAATGAACATTCACGAGTGATAGTTCTTCAAATATCCCATTTATATACTCAAAGCCTGATGGGAATTATTTGAACGCCTCTTTTGATTGTCACGCAAGAACATTACAACCAAAAAAAAATAATAATAATTAATGTCACTTTAGTGTGGCACAGCACTTCTCTAAGTCCTCTTCAAAGCATCTGATTTTTTAAAAAAATATTATTGTAATGAGTCACTGGATATTATCGGCGTGTGTTGGTACACTTTGTATTGTTGGTCAACAAGAGATATAGTCAGAAAGACTACCATTGGACCCGACGTGTCTTAATGATAGACAGCTATAAAAATCAGCGGCCAGGGGTGGCCGTTAAACCTGAGCCCGAGAACAATGGCCCCCCGTATACCACCAGGGCGTCACAGGTGAAGTGGACACCAATGGCCAGAGTGACGGGTCTTCGTTGGTGTAACTCAATCTGTGACGGGACGGGGGTACCGCGGCTGGGTCTCAGATGACGGACACGGTCCAAGTCAGAGAGACGTTTAACGTTCCCAGCCACGACCAAGTCGGAAACTGATACGGAGGGTCGTGTCCTAACACCAACAGAAGCCCGTCCGATACGGTGGCAGTTAATAAATGGCTCAGAGTTTGTACTCGACACTTTGATCGTGACTGTATTGACAAAACTTGAAACAAGTCATTAATTGTAGACTTATGGTTTCGGCAAAAGGCCTTTTTTTTTAAAGGGGAGAGAGGAGGGTGGGGCTCATTAAAAAAAAACTAACAAAATGTGGGTGAGACTGCAAGAAGGCTTGTAGATAAGTAGATGGATAACATGCAAAAAAGGTATGAGTTAGTCATACAAGACGTCACTAAACAGCTTTTTGTGACGTCCTATCAGGCTAACTCATACCTTGTTTGCATGTTATCCATCTACTTTTTAAAAAAAACAACTAACTATTGGATGCACCCCACCCCCGTTCTTATTGATAATTTTACCTGGCTCGCAAATACTCGCAATACCTGAGACAAGTGACGGATCGATACTAATCATGATTTCCTAATTATAATATATTAATTTTCATGGTTTCTGATTAAGGCAGTCAAAGGTAGAAGGAAGCAGATTGTGATATCGGTGTGTCTGGAAGATACAAGACACAAAGATGATCAGGTTGTACTAGTGAGGCTTTTTGTCGAAGATTTGAAAAATTAAAAAAATAACTATGAAAGGGTAATTGTGTTCGTCAATCATCAAACATAAATGAACAAATTCGATAAATTGTTGTCCATAAAGATTAAAACAAATACATATTCTACAAAAATACAAAAAGTGGTAAAAAATTGAAGGGATTTGAAACATCGGGGTGATGATCTTACATGTATTAATAATATCAGCCACAGAGATAATTTCACCTCCAGAGATAATATCACCTCCAGAGATAATATCACCTCCAGAGATAATATCACCTCCAGAGATAATTTCACCTCCAGAGATAATATCACCTCCAGAGATAATATCACCTCCAGAGATAATTTCACCTCCAGAGATAATATCACCTCCAGAGATAATATCACCTCCAGAGATAATATCACCTCCAGAGATAATTTCACCTCCAGAGATAATATCACCTCCAGAGATAATATCACCTCCAGAGATAATATCACCTCCAGAGATAATATCACCCCCAGAGATAATATCACCCCCAGAGATAATATCACCTTTAGAGATAATATCAGCTCCAGGGAAGGTCAGTGAAGGTCATGTGAGTGAGTCAAGTGGAGTAAGGTACTGTTTCAGGGGGAAAAGGTGTGGAGCAGAATTGAGGCTGTTACGACTTGTCCAAAATGCAAACACCGTCTGTGGAGTGGTGTGCCAAGTAGAATGTAGTTACACCACGTGACCCTGGCCCCCGCTCCAACCGTCGGATCAGCTGTTATGGAATTGTCGAGTAGGAGGGGGAGATGTGAGGGGGTTTGTCTGCACCCAAGTCTGGGATCGAATGATCGTTGAAAATTGAGGAAAGTCTTAAAGGTGAGATCAGAATGTTCACCTGTATTCTTGACACCTTAAGTTCTACTTTGAGGATGGCTGAGAGAAGGCTGCATGTCATAACACAAAAAAAATAGAGGTCTGCGACACATGACATCAGATGTCATCCTGATTTGGTCATCCGTGCGTCCAGTGTTTCTATATGTCATCAGATGCCGTCTTCCCTTTGGTCATCCGTGTGCTTAGTGTTTCTATTATTTATAGGGGTGTACCGGATTTCGGCTCCGGCTCCGGAAAATCCGGAATCCGGCCATTTTTAAAAACCCGGCTCCGGCCGGATTTCAAAATTTTGAATCCGGTACACCCCTAATTATTTATCAACTTGATTGCGTTGAACAAACAATAAGAGGAGAAAATTTAAGAATTATACATCCGACCAAATTTTTCAGCTCTCTGATCATTAATTTGAGAACCATTGATTTTTTATGCTCCGGCAGTGTTGAAAAAAAAGATAACAATTTTTTTTTAGTGCATGTTTAAATCTGAAGTGTTACAGACTAGCTTTGAGAAGATATGCAAGTTGTATTATGTGAATACCGTTTTGAAGAAATGCCAGATAACTTTCTTTTTTTTTCTTCTAAAGTTATTAACAAGAATTGCAAGAATTTACCTGGGCAGATTTACTTTTCCGAAAACATTTCATAAGCAAATCAGTTTGTTTTGTAATTCGCTTACACCACCGCACCCCTCAACAACAACAAAAATCGTTTAGTTGTCACAGCTTATACTTTTGTTCAATGTGTCTAGAAAACGTGTCCTGTTTGATAGCTATGACATATTTATTAAACCGATGGATTACTCGCCATTCCCTACTACACTAAACTTCGTCAAACGTGCAACGTGTTTATCTCCCATTGAAATTTGCTCGGCATTGTTACACCATCATGAGTATTGCCCCGAGTATTGTGAAATAATCCCTGAGTTGTTTCCCTTTATTTTGCAACGACATTATGTCCCCCCCCCCTTACGCGTCTATGCCCCAAACGTCATCTCAAGTATGAATACTGGTAAAATATCAAGTAGCGGGCCTCATGTTTGCCCAATATGATATTTTTAAAAAAAATAGTTTTGCTCCCAACTGGCGAGAGATTCCATAATCTCCAGGCAACGGACAGGGGCATCAAGACTTAACTATCTTATCTCCGGGTGCCGGGGAGGGGGGTATACGGTGGGGCGTCAAGGGCCAAGACGGGCTCGTCCAATTTTCGGTGGCCAGACGTCACTTTCTCACTTTCCCCATGATGAAGAGCGTCAGGGATTTTTTTTTAGGTACAATTGAGAATGTTTGTACAATGGTAGATACCCTGGATTTTAAAAAAAATGTCTTTGTGACCGGGGGAGGGGGTTGCTTATGACGTAATACAAGGTCAAGAGGTCAGATAATGAAATGCAAAGGAACAGACCGAGCTGATAAGTTTACTGGTTTACTTCGTTTTAATAAAACATTGGCTAATCTCTGTGACAGCGATTGAGAAACACATACAGAGGGAGACGGGGCACGAGGGGTGGGGGAAGACAAAGAAAGAAAAAGAGTGAAAGGGATAGAGAGTCGGACATTAAGGAATGCGCCCCCTTTCCATATTTGTATGAGATTTTTTTTATAACTCGGTTCAATAGGGTCAAACTAAACATGTTCCAGGCATGATTATATAATTCATTCAACTGGGCAAGTACCTCATTAAAAAATCACTTCACTATTCATTACATACATCTGACGCCTTCATACAGTACAGACAAATGTAATCTAGAATAGCATTTTAAGATCTTCCGCTCCACTGATTTCATCGACCATTTAATGAACTACTTCACACGAGGCACCCGAGACCAGATCCGGGCGGTTCATTGACAAGGGGTCAATCCTTGTGTTACTCGTCCTGGCATGACCGGTGCCACTACCTTTGACCGTATCAATCGAGATACGCACGACCCACGCCCAACCGTCTCAATTCAAAAGATTGAACCGCTGACCAGGTGGTGGTGGCGATTACGGGTCGAGGAAGACCTGGTAAACGCTGCTGGCACCGGCAAACGGGAGACACTCAAAGACCACGCCAAGTCTATAGGACGCGACAGCAGCGCACTCGAGATTAATGTAGTTTCTATTGTGCTCAGACCCTGGTTTAGATATTCGGGGGGTCTCGGCCGTGGCCCCGGGCTATTCACTCTCATCCAGTGTGATAACCGGAGACTTGCATTACTTTCCGTCCTGGGAGGTGGGGTGTTTTCAATGAAGTGGATCGTTTTTGTCAGGTATTAATCGGTAATCACACGATGAATCGATCAACCGAGCGTCACTTGAGAGTGAAATGTTGCTGTGTCGATGACGTGTAAATTATGACATGGTCGGCGAGGTGATTATTTTTTTTTCGCTCGTGAAGGGACGCACTGACTCTCGGACACATTCGGTGTGACTTATCACAGGTAGGAGGTGGCGAGTGTACACCTGAGGGGACAGCGCAATGACGCCAGCCGGCTCCTACTTCAACAACGGCGTCTGTTCATCGGGCAGCGACGAGAACAATGTGCGTCGGCAGACATGTAGACAACTTCAGACGAGAACTCTGAGGGCAAGAGGCTTTTGAAATGGTGTTGTTAGATCGGATTAGAAAATGTCTACGTCAAGGCCGGTTATATTAGGCAGAAATGCGATTAGACACAACATTTTGAAAACTCTCCATGGTATCAGTGACAATAACATCTCTGACAGAATTCTAAATATAATGTTTTGCATAATTTGTTCTGGTGTTTCGGTCTTTTTCATCGAAAGGACACAGTGATAGTGACAGTGATGGTGAACTTAAGTAAACACAGCTGTGTCAGAATATAGATACGTCAGATTGAATGAGACACAGGATCTACCACGAGACACATAACTATCCCAGAGACACATCACATACCACAAAGACACATCACCTACCACAGAGACACATCATCTACCACAGAGACACATCACCTACACAGAGACACATCATCTACCACAGAGACACATCACCTACCACAGAGACACATTACCTACAACGAGACACATCAACTACCACTGAAACACATCAAATACCAGTGAGACACATTAAATACCACATAGACACATCAACTACCACAGAGACACAGCAACTAACACTTAGACACATCAACTATACAACTGAGACACATCAAATACCACCGACACTCATCACCTACCACAGAGACACATCACCAACGTAAACCTTTGCTCAATGCACGTAAACCTCTTCAATAGGCATTGTCATTTCTAAAACCGGAAAACGTCATAACTCATTGAGTAATGTTCTATTTTTAGATAACATTTTAGCGGAACAATGTTTTGAAGCATAAATACAGTCGAATCAATAAGTTCTCAAAATTGTTAGCATAGTAAAATTACGAAACTGTTTTTTCTTGTCCAAGTCCAATAAGCTGTCTTAAATTAAGGAAAAATTAACTGATAGCAGATAAGATACTTCCTTCTCAATATACCTACATTTACATATTGACTAGTATCTTTTTTTAAATTTTTATGAAATTCGTCCCCCCCCCCAAAAGACCCCAATATTGCTATTAATAGATTTCCGCCAAATTATTACAAGGCCTATGTATATATTAGTGTCAATGCAGAAACAACAGATAACTCCCACAGTTCATGCACTCTTGAAAGCACTAATTCCTGTTTTCTTGAACGCACGAAAGTGTGCAACTCTGTAACTGCGCACTGACCTCGAGGCTGGTGAACACGGTGACACCAAACACAACAAAACAATACCGCCTACACCACCGTAAAAAAACAAAATTTTTTTGTTCAAAACATAGAAAACAACCGCAAGGTTTACGGGTGCTTAAGTGGAGTGCTTTTATCGCGGCCTTTCGGTCCTGACCTATACAGGTGATCTGGAACTATCGAACACACAGGTGAGTTCTCGGCCTTCATTCAACCCCGAGCGGAATTTTTTTTTAACACTTGAATAAGATCAGAGGCGTAGTTCGGAACGCACGCTCCCCAGGAGCTAAGACTTGGCTCAGAACAGAGGTGTAGCCTGAGGTAACGCTTCCCCAGAAAAAATAGCGCTTGACTCAGAACAGAGGTGTATCTTAGAGTACCCGCTCCCCGGGAAGTAAAACTTAATTCAGATCAGGGGCGTAACTTAGAGTAAATGCCTCAAGGAGCTAAGACTTGACCCACATCATGGGTGTAGCTTGGAGTACCAGCCGCAGGAAGCTAAGACCAGTAGACAAACGGTTCATGGCGGTAGTAGACCTCGATGGGCGTCAAGTCGCCAACGTCAGAACCTCTGAGAGCAGTCTGAAAAATTTAAACCACGTGAGACCAACAACAACCACGTGAGGCCAACAACAACCACGTGAGGCCAAAAACAACCACGTGAGACCAACAACAACCACGTGAGACCAACAACCACGTGAGACCAACAACAACCACGTGAGACCAACAACAACCAAGTGAGACCAACAACAACCACGTGAGACCAACAACATTGCCTCACTTAAATGGTATCAGTTATTCTTTCATTGACTTTCTTGAAAATATGTATTTCAAAGCTACCTTCAACATAGGTGCAATAAACAATTTATAACAGGAACAAACATTTTTAATCAATGTTTTATAAAAAAAAATCATTATTATGTGTAGATTAATTAAGATGAGCTTAAAATAGAAGACAGGGGGTAACTCTGTCAGTAATCAAATTTAAATCCCGTCGATATATCAAATAACGCGCTGATAATAGAACGATACGGGAAATCCTTACCTTACTAAACATACGTTTCCAACACAAGCCACGAGTTATGTTAACTACCCTAAAGTTAAACACCGAGGATTGTGTAGAGATATTGTAAGCTAAATAGTACAAAAATCGGCAGAGTTTTAAATGGAAACAGACGAAGATATTTTATCAAGATTCTTGCAGTGAGCAGAAGTGGTGAAGAGCTCTTGTTAATTTTCCCAACAGGTGGCCACTGAGACGTCATTACCTTACGTCACATAAGGATCGATAACTCAACCGCTCGTTCGTTTATCAACATTTTTTTTAAACAATAGGGCGGGGATGTGTTAAGAATTATTTTTTTTTAAGTTAAACAAAAATTTCTGTAACATTCCCTAAATGTTTTAAAGAGAGTTTACAAATGATTGCTATTTATAAATGCCCTGGCGTTGTATGGGGGTCAACTATTCGCTAGTATCTTCGTACAAGGAGGAGAAATTGTTAAAACGTTGTTATCATCACTGGGTAAGGCTGTACTCCATAATTATTACAAGAATGCCCTGAGGGTCTACTATTGGCCAGCATATGCGTCCAAAGAAGAGAAATTGTTGAAAATATATTATCATAACATTGGGTAAGGCTCTTCTCAATAATAATTACCAGTCATCTTCCGGTCCCATAGATGGCTTTGCTACTGAATCCTCCCAGAACACTTTTTGTGTCATGACTACTCATGGCTATGAGGGAGATGACACTCACCGCCATGAAACTAAGGGCCAACAAGTTTAGAACCTCTAAGGTAACGTCAACGGCTAAATATGATCCTAAAAACTCAAAAATTCACTTTATCAATTAGATTACATTAAAGAAAACTTAGACAATCGAGTATATAGAAATTATACAGGAAGTATACAAGCAAGCAAGTAGGTAAATATACAGGCAAAAAAGTATGCATGCAAGTACGTATACTGGCAAGCAGGCCCGTCTTAGACCACTGCAACCTATGCGGCCACAGTGGGCCCCGCGCTTTCATAGGCCCCGACAATCTTTATTTTCACTTATTTATCCTTATAAATTCCTTATCCTTACCCAAACTGGGCCCCGCGCAATCCGTTTCGCATACTAAGCTCATAGGACCCCGCAATAAGTAAGACCGGCCCTGCTGGCAAGTATAATATACTAACATATCTTAAAAAATTACTCAAATCATAAAAAAGATAAACTACTACAATTATCGTATGCAGCGAAACAAATCTACGGTATTGTCATAAGCTGATTCTCGCATCTAAAAATGAGGATTATGTTTTAAAGTACAAAACCATTCCAATTCCCTTTCCCATCGGGTCAAATTCCTTATCGCCACTTAAACAAGCAGACGACATCAACTCAACCGCTTTCAACGTTTGCAGCTCCATACACGGGAATGACATCTTAGATGGCTTCATGAGATTAAAACGTATGTAAGAAAATATTGATGAAACGGCAAAGCATTAATGACACGACACATTATTGATGAAATGACACGGCACTGATGACAGAACACGACATTTGGGTTATGTTGTCCGCCCGTGGATACACGGGACGTAAGTGCTGTATTTATTATTTCCTTTACACCATCGCCACACATTATATGTTTAAAAGATGCATACAATATAATTATGACGTTAATCTGTGACGACGACAAAGGGCTAGTTGCTAATACTACAATGTAGTCGATAATAATGTAGTTGATAGGTTAGAGAATATCTTCACAAAATTGCAGATCATTAGAAAATTGATAGTCTAATGTGGATCTTGGGGTAGAGATGATGAACTAAAATAGATCATTAGGTAGTCTTGGCTAAAGTAGATGTTTTAAGAATTGGTAATTTTAAGACATTCTTAAAAATATGTTGTTGTTTTTTTTTAACGACCAGACTTAGAGACTTTCTAGAAAATACTGAAATTTTAGACTTTAAGAAAGCAATTTTTAAAAAAAAATAGTTTCTTTTATTCGATAATTGGAAGAAAAAATATTTTTAGAAGTTGCTGAAATAAAAAAACTTTTAGGAAGGTGTTAGTCCAAATAGCCGAGACTGGGCCAAATCTATTTAAGACGCTAAGGAGCGTGTAGTGAATAGACTGTCTTGAGTTTCATGTCTGCAATCTTAACCAGACTCGGCACGTAAGGTATCAGGGCTAATTTAACGCAGTGAGAGCTAGACGAGCGAGGGAGCAGTATAAATCTGCACTGACCTCGACCGACGGGTCATCTGAGGTTCACACACACACCATCATAACATTCCCCGTTTCCCAGGCTTGTAGACTCCCTGAGAAACGACACAACCACCACTTCCCCGCTCCGTTGGACGGATTGGCGGCCAGGTTAGGACAACTCCACCTTTATTTAGAAAAAAAAAGCTTTAAATTTGTTGCGTTAGTCTCCCTTCTCAGCATTTGTAAACGTCCGATAACGATAGTCTGGTTTGATTTAGCAGGGTGGCCGAGTCGAGATAGAGACAGCGAGACGGCGGGGATTTAAGCGATGACGAAGAGAGCGTGAGAGACAAAAAGACATTGGGGAGATACAGTTGTTTCGTGGAACTTTGGGTACGTCTCATCACTTTGATAAATGATAAATCAGTACATGATCAGTGTTTGATAGCAATAAAGAAACAACGAAAATAATAGAAAGAGGGGAAGAGAGATGGCAAGGAAAACATGAGTAAATGATATTTGAAAACTTATCTTATCTTATCTGTTTACAGACGCTCCTTCTATACAGAAGATTATTGCGTCCTACGCTCATCTATGGTTTGTGTTTAGTCCTGCATTTTTATTAGAGATTTAAATGTTGATAAAGTGTTGGTTTTCCTGGATTCTTCAGGCAACCCATTCCACGCCCGAATTCCGGACGGGAAGAAGGAAAACTTGTATGTGTTTGTTCTTGCATACGGAATAAGAAAGGTGTTTTTATCCTTATGTCTATCTGAGGGTTGTATTAAGTTATCTTTGTGTTGTATTTCTAAATTAGAATTAATTGCTTTATGTATGATTACTACTTTGCTCTTGGTTCTTCTATTCTCTAGTGTTTCAAGGTTTAAAAAAACGAGAAAACGAGAGAAAATAGGCGCGAGAACGAGAGAAAACAGGCGCAAGAATGAGAGAAAACGTGCGCAAGAACGAGAGAGAGAAGATGGGAGCAAAGAAGAGATAGAAAAGAGAAGAGATGAGAGTAAATAGCGGAGTATGAGAGATGCACGAAAGATGCGTTAATTACGTGGTTAATTAAATGGGCCCGGATTTAATAACTGCCTGAAAGACGCGCATATTTAAAAACAAGTAATAAAAACTCGAATGAGTATTTAAGCGCAATTTTTTATTCAAGGGAAATCATTCTAGATTACATTAAAAGTCATTTCAAATCAATAATTCTGAAAGTAAACAAAACAATTGCTATCTACATATTGCTGCTAAAATTACGGGAGTCGAACGAAAAGAGATTTTTTCTTTCTCCAATATTGTTCTAAATATTAGTAACTATCGTTTGGCGTTTGTCTCAACCCGATAAATTGGCGATAAATTGACAAAATACTGATTTTTTAAATTAAATTTTTTTTTGTAATGTTCCAGGATATCCCAGTAAACCTTTTGGGAATTTTTTGGCCCGTGCACATCCTTGGGACCTCCTAAACATATTTGCAAAAGACCCGAACCCTCTATCGGGTATGGTTCAGGAGTAGTTGCTTGTGCGAGCTCGAACAGACATCCATACAGGACAGACTTTTCAAATATATAAACGCAATTTGCCCCATGGGGACATTGCGCTAAAACAAAGAAAGCTACGACTACGCGCCATACATTCTTATCAATTATTTTGGTACAAACTTTATATAGCAATTATCAGAACGATTTTATTTTATTATAATTATTTATTTATATTTTTTTGTTAAGGAAAAAAAAAGAAAAGGTTTAAAGATATTATGAACCTTTAAAGCACAGATTATCCGAACATCATCGAACCACCGGATGCTATAATATACAATAACGCTCGTTTCCAACAGTTGACAAGCCTGCTCCAGTAATCTAACCGGGGATTAGCGCAGCTATCAGCGGCCTCGAGGAAGCCTCATCCGACGCTGAATCCGACGAGAAATCCATCGACACGTGATAATATCCTCGTATCACAAAGTCACAGACGACTAAATGAACCACAACTACGACCACTGATCAAACACAGAAACACGCGAATGAACAAACCGTCTGCTCCAATCCTGCCATTATATAGCAGACGTGAGTGAACGGGTCGACCCAGTTCGGCTCACTCACTCCCAGATATAACCACAGCACCGAGGGCAGGTAAGCACGGTGCAAACAAATTTATTTCAGAAATTCTGCCTCGCAATATCTCTTAACATCAAGGTGGGCAACGTATGTAATATACACTCGTAGGGGGGGGGGCATGTGTACGGTGTACACTTGGATGGAGACAGTGTATAACTGTGTACACTTGGAGTCAACTCAATGTGTACGGTGAACGCTGTACGACAGGATGGAGCCATTGTGTACGGTCGGATGGTGTCAATATGTGTGCTTGGATGGAGTCAATGCGTACCCTGTACGCTTGGATGAAGTCATTGAGAACGGTGTGTGACAGGAAGGAGTCAATGTGTACAGTGTACACTTAGATGGAGTCAATGTGCAAAGTGTTCAATTGAATAGAGTAAACATGTATGATACATACATTGATGTAAATAATTTCGTTACACTCTGAACATCTGGGGAAAAAAATGTTTGAGTTGTTTTCCCGCGGCTGTTATTTTACTTTGTTTTTATGATTGATAAGGCTTTCATGGATTAATGCAATAGATTATGTGGCTTGCTTCCGATGACCATGCTTCTGCTGAACATTTGGATTAGAACCGCTAAACAACTGGGTCAGTGCTGATGACCATGTGGGTCAGTGCTGATGACCTTGTTGGTCAGTGCTGATGACCTTGTTGGTCAGTGATGTTGACCATATGGGTCAGTGTCGATGACCATGAGGGCAAACGCTGATGGCCACGACGGTCCGAACCTCTGATGACGTTTGTGAGTTACGATGACCACATAGAGCTGCTAACGTCATCCTTAAACAAAATTAACAACAACGTATCGGACCCGGTGCCCTCTGTTTTTAACATCCTCCAACAATCTCGTAACCAGGCCAGGCTTTCTTGACACTCGCATTCATATACAATCAAAGCAATAATATTAGTCTATTTCTGTGGGGAACCAATCCTATGGGTTACTAATTATAGACTGAAATAGGAAGCATCCAGTCCAAAAATTGAACAAATCCAGGTGCTCACGAAGAGACTATTGCGTAAAATAAACGATGTGTAAGACAGAGGTGCAGCGATCACATATAAGTGCACTGCACTTGTTCAGCTGACATACATCAGGGTTTCAAAACAGCGACGCATCTTGGCCCTAGCCCTAACCCTACCCTAAACAGCGACATTCAATGTTATCAGCCCTAGACTAAACAGCGACATATCCTATAGCCCCAATCTAAAACAGCGATGTATCCTTGCAGTAGCCCCAGCACCGAGATTTCCTAGCCCTTAATCCTAGCTCTAGCCTAAGGAGCAAGATATCCTAACCTCTAACTCAAACCCTTACCCAGACAGCGACATATCCTAGCCTCTAACCCAAACCCTTACCCAGACAGCGACATATCCTTGTCTCTAGCCCAACCCCTTACCCAGACAGCGACATATCCTAGCCTCTAACCCAAAACCCTTACCCAGACGGAGACATATCCTAGTCTCTAACCCAAACCCTTACCCAGACAGCGACATATCCTAGCCTCTAGCCCAACCCTTACCCAGACAGCGACATATCCTAGCCTCTAACCCAAACCCTTACCCAGACAGCGACATATCCAAGCCTCTAGCCAAAACCCGTACCCAGACAGCGACATATCCTAGCCTCTAGCCCAAACCCTTACCCAGACAGCGACATATCCTAGCCTCTAGCCCAAAACCATTACCAAGACAGCGACATATCCTAGCTCTAGACCCTATAGCCACTGAATCTAAATGCTGAAAAGGCATTGCGTTAAAGATCTACTGAGACCTATTTAGTGCTACAAGAAGCACAGTTCCAAATGAACTTGTCTTATTTTAGATCATCGTCACTCGTATTCCCCCAGCCACCTCCACAGAGAAACTTGCCTCCACCAAAACTGTTGTAATAAAACAATCCAATAACGTGATGAGATGACCCCAAGGATGGGGGCGGGTATCTGGTATCACTGTCATGGCGGATCAGACGACAAACGGCTAATTGAATGTTACAACACTCGTTATTTTATTATATAAGATTTGATGTTTACTGTCTATGACGTTGAATTCAAATATCAAATATCTGAAATTCTTGAAAGTCATGAGCCCAAAATAGAAAATATTTTAAAAATAAAAAAATTGCACTTTAAAAGAATGTAATACTGTCCATATTTCAAGCTCTGGGTATAACGACTTTAGCTCGCGTCTAATTATTTCACGAGACCTCGCCTTCTCCTCGTTCTCTAATCTCTCCTGTAAACATCACAAACCTGTCTGCGCGTTAGATGTGTTCAAAATAACTGTCTTGTCTATTTATATGGACAGGACAACGGGACTGCACAAGTCTGCCTTTCATGGGACAGACAAACGAGCTCTCTGTCCGTACACGCGGGCGATCCGCGGTTCTCAACCTGTCTTGTATTTTGACGCACTCATTGTAGTATAGTCTTTGGTCTGAAATAACCTAACACATACACAAAAAAAACCAAAAAAAAACAAAAAAAACCATGTCAGTCAGTTTCAGCGCGTTTTCGTCTTCTGCGCGTTTTCGTCTTTAACTTAATCAAGAAGAGAAACACAAGAGAATGTTTAACGAACGACATGAACTATCACACTATGAACACACAACGATGTCCGTGAATTGCAACACATCTTCATAATGAAATTATCTTCATATATGTCATAATATATAAGTATTCAAGGGGAACAATCAGGGTCTACGAGACGAAAGTTTTCAATCCGCCGACAGGGCCACGAGTGATAATATTTTACGTGAAAAGAGAGATTTGACGTAATCTTGTGACGTAATGCAGTCGGAAACTCAGTGTGTATATACAAATATACATGTAAAAAAATGAAATGTTTTTTTAAAAAATAAAGACATGAACAAGTTCCATCTGAAACGTAGAGGTATCTAATCCGATTGTTATATCTAAGGTCATAACTCTATTGTAATAACGGAGCACATTAAATTGTATGTATTCATAAGTACAAGAAAGAAGAAAGTGTTAGGTCGGCTATTCAAGCCGGAACAACGGTACAATAGACAACTTGTTAATTATCTAACATTACTGAGCACATCGTGCAACATATTCATGAAACTTTTTTTTCCTTCCAAAATAATAATAATGCCCATAGAAATTTTAAGACACATTTTTTTAATAAAAAGTCTAATTTTCGGTTATGATGACTAAATGACATACTTGCGACACCATGAAGGCGCATTAAGATCCACCGTGCCACCAAGCCAACATTGACCTCCACTATTTGATGGGAAAAAAAACCAACACCAAACGTCGACGCGATGCTACCATAAAGAGACATCGACTTCTTACACTGTTTAAATCAGCTGAACTCTTGGGTACAGTCGCCTAAAAGGTACCAGAGGTTATAATTACCGCCACTGTCACACGTCATCAGTCCCGGGTGTTACACGTGACCTGGAATTAAATTAATGAAATAGCATGGGCCACACTCCCAGTCTGTTTGATAGGCTCCCAGTCTATTTGGCACACTACATGTCTGTGTGGCACAATTTCTGTTTATTTAACACTCTCTCTGTTAGCTTTGGAAGTTTATTTGGAAATGGAATTGAAGTTAGAGTTTACAATACGATATTGAAGTTGATATGTTCTAGTGACAACACTATATTATAGTAGGTTAGATCAGTGCTTCTCAAACTTTTTAGTATGGTGGACCGGCAAGAATTTTTTTCCATTGGACTAGGGACCGGTGCACTATTTTTCCTGCACTGCCAATTTTTTCTGTTCTTTTTTTTTATAACTTTTTTTTCAGCGGACCGGCGGCGGATGGCTCACGGACGGCGGCGGATGGCTCACGGACCGGCGGCGGATGGCTCACGGACCGGCAACCACTTTGCGAAGCATTGGCTTAGATGACATGGTTGGGTGAAGATGAAGAAAATGATAAAAAGTCTGGAGGGAAAGATGAGTTGGGAGAATATACAATGAGGAGGGAGGTAGGATACCGTTTGAGAAGAAAGAGGTTGTTTTTTTTAAAAATGAAATAATACTACTACATGTAATTGTAATACTAATTTGATAATTTATACAGCGCAGTACCCCAGCAAGCAGCCGGGCTCATGGCGCTTCACATATATTATCAGTTGGACGTCATGTAACAAAATACGCCAACAGTTTAAATGTCTACCAACCATACCAAATGAATACATCCAGTTAGGCAGACTAAAACATAAGACATTTAGACAGACAGACACGAAAGGAGACAAAGAAGAATACAGACGCAACTCTATTACAATGAAAAGGTCACATGATCAATAAGGACACGAGAATCACCCCTGACCGACTTATCGCCTGTTGGAAATGTCCCAAGACCTACCGGGGCCTTTTGTTGACTACTGGAGCAAATCTGAGCCATCTTCCATTCAAGTCGTTCCCAAAGGACTATCTAGAAAATGCTTCAAACAAATGATTGGAAATCGGCTTCGACCTTGATTAAACAGAACGCATTTGCAAGACAATAGCCCCGTGACTGATAGACTCAGTATTCTCAAACAGGCGTATAACTACTGCCCCGTGACTGATAGACCCAGTATTTTCAACCAGGCGTATAACTACTGCCCCGTGACTGATAGACCCAGTATTTTCAACCAGGCGTATAACTACTGACGTCATTATGGAACTCGATTGATGGATTTTGTATGGTTAGTTCAAGAAACAAACAACAACAAAGGATCACAAAAACTGTTTTGATATTTTAACGTTTCGCCAAAAATAACCTAATGTATTTAATGAATGGATTTCCAATCAATACATTTCTCTTTTTTTTTCTTTCAAACTTTAAAAATATTGCGTGTTTATTTGAACAACTTGAATGAACTTTTAAAGAGCGAAGATATAGAACAATGTTTTTGGTTATTAAATACAAAGTTCAGTTAAAATAGAAATCTGCAAACTATTTTTTTTTAAACTGCAGCTGCAATGGTTTTTTTTTAAATTGTTTTCTATGTGAAATGTCACTAATATAAAATGTTATATTTTTTACGAAATGCTATGAACTCTAAATGATGTCTATGTGAGAATTTTCCATTTCGTAGCAAATTTCGATATGTTTAATTCAGCCACCACTTTGTATTGTATTTGAAACGACATATGATGTTTAAAATAAGTTTCACGTATGTGTACCCAATAAGTGTTGTGAATAAAGTTCTCACATTAATACCATGATACCAAACAATCTCGTGTATGTGTACCTACTTAGCCATCGTTGCAATTATTGCATGATATGAATAAAGTTATTTCATTTGATATGTTTCTAAAATCAGCCAGGTGTCAGAAATTCTTAAAGTAGCTGACATTTGATATGGACCGGCCACCCCCACCCTCACAACCAATGCCCACACAGCTACTGAAATAGATCGACACGCATGATCTAACACTGTCAAAATGGCTATCGTTGTGTCCTGGGCGCGAAGACAAAAGATGCGCTCACGTAACTGAATACTCTTTTGACGTCATCAAGAGACGAGTAAACAAAGTCGACATTCCATTAACAAAAACGAGTATGGGCGCGTGTTGCTCACTTTTGGTATTTAATGTCAGTTTATCCAGAAAACCGCACTTAGGCTGATCACAGTTGGAAAAATCGTGGTGCTACATTTAAAAAAAATCAAGACAGACATCTTATCTGTTACAGACGCTCCTCCTATACAGAAGATTATTGCTCCGTCTATTCTATACAGACATCTCCACGTCCAATAAGACAATAATCGCAGCTGCATGCTGTGTTACCAAACAATCACAATAGTTTAACGAAACTTATTCAAAATTTGATTTACCGTATGAGTTGCGTGTATACTCCTACAACGATCACTTGCCGAATAAGATCGCTGTCAAAATAAGATCATTTTCCACATATGATCATTGTCCAAATACAATCATTGACAATATAAGATAACGACCAAATTCGAAAATTGAATTAAATAATGTTGACCCCAATTTTATAACGGACCAAAATTTAATTTAATGACCTGCATGATCATTTATTTATATTACAAGACCGTCGCTACGTTGCTTATCCGTTTTGAAAATGTTTGATTTATTCCTATGGATTCTTGTTGTAAAAACAGTTTGGGTTGAATTTCTTATTTGAGATTTAAACAGTTTTTGCTTTGTATTCAGTGAACCAGAAGGCTAGAGCAGAGGGGCCCTCAAATGTTTAAATAATAGGTTAGATGGGGAAAGTCCTCTTCATATGATCTATTTGGAGTGTAAAAAAACATATTTTAAAAATAAATAAATAAATTTTTAAAAAAACTCGAATATATACTGAATTTTTATTTTCGCCAACATAAACTTAATTGCCTGTCAAGGTTAAACTAATAAGATGATTATAGTGTTTGGTTCTATATATATGTGACTGCACGCCCGATACTCTTCCATGCAGCAATAAGGCGGGCGGGCATTAAAGACGAAGAAACCTCGCGTGAGGACCCCTGATGTTTCTGCAGACGACGTGCAACGGGTCGAGCCGAACACCAAACGGCAGACAGTTTCACAGAAGACCTGGCTCACTTTACTCACCTTCGGTTTGATTTCCGTGACTGCCAAATGATGACCTTCGTGTTGCTGGCAAAAAATAACTTTGGCATTTCTGAGCTAATAACACGTCTTCAGAACTTGGTCGAGATGGAGGTTCTCAATTGATTCACCCGGCTAGCCCAGGCTAAACCCTTACAGTGAACGTTGAGGACTCTGTATAAATAATGTCTCCAGCGTGAACGGTTTTGTTGCGATGCAAGTTTGCGAGGAATATGTCTTTCGACACGCTGGCGAAGACATTGGATGTTGAGGCGGCCTGGAACGCCCCACCGATAATAACCTCCAGACTAAATCAAATCAGACCATTAAACAAAACCAAGTTGGGCCTTAATTAATCAAGTCAAACCATTAAACTAGGGGCTGTGGAAAAATAACGATTAATTATTCGATTAATCGTTAAAAATTTCAATCGATTAAAAATAATTTGATTAATTAAAATTCGATTTCAATTTTAGAAAATATGTCTGCTATTTTTTATCCAATGTGTTAATAATTTATATTTTTTGTTGGTTACATAATTTTTCCCTCGTATTTTTATTATCTATTTAGACGTGCATACATAAACGAGACGGGTTTTCTTCCTTATTTCTTGCATAGCAGAACGAATTTGCTATGTTACGTCACAAACTTTGGGTGGCATTGAATTACCGCGACTTAACCAATTTCGCGAAATAATGGATCGCAACTTAACGGGATCTATATATGCGTTATAAAAATATAATTAATCGAAATTAATCGATTAATTTATTAAAACTTTTACCGATAATCGAACACAAAAAAATAATCAGTACCAGCCCTAATTTAAACCAAACCAACCTTGGCCAGACTAAATCAAGTCTAACCATTAAGCACAAACCAAGCTAGGTTAGATTAAACCCTGGCCACACAAAACTGAACTCAGCCGAACTGATTGAGAAACCCCCCGAATTGTCACGTGAACCACCGTTTCAATTATTTTCTCAGCCGGCTCGAGCAGGGTGAAGGTCGGCCAACACATTTTGGTCCCATCCATCAAGCTACCAGCGATAAAGATCTAAAACAGAAGGACGTGTCTCTGGCTACACGAGGAACAGCCTGGTGATGGTAATAAGGAAAGAGAGGAATAATTCACTTTGTGATTCATTGATGGTGCGCACAGACGACGGTTTTGAAAGAATGGCTGACCTTGCAGGAGGAAAGGTCAAGGCGACGGCGTCGGTGCGCAAAGTTTACGTACCAACTCTGGCATTTCCACCTTGAACTTTAGGGGTTCGTTACGATACCAAGTGGGAACTGGGCAACTGGTGTATTTAGATCGGGGTAGTTGTCCATCAATGATGATGATACGTGAAACGTGAAAAGACAAGTTAAGTATTAAAATAAGTGATTCCATTAAAACAGTGGTCGGCGAACAGGGGTTAATTACCCCGTTTGTGGTAAAAAGGGAACAGACGCATTGGGGAGTATATATAAAATCCTCTAGAATCCGCTTCTTTGAGGGTAAGGTCTACATAAAATTTAATATTTTGATGTACCAGGCAAGCCAGCAAGCAAACAAGGTCGCCAATCCCTGCATTAAAAGTTGGATAAGTTATATTACATGTTACATATACAATATCCATAAACATTAATCCCCCCCCCCTTTTTTTTTAAACTTTCTATTTCCTGTTGATACGAGCAACCACATAGCACATTAGGCACATGTTAATTTTTGGTTCTTTATGAACTTTCCAGCATTCAAAAAAAAATTAATTTTTTTTTAAAAAATAAACTCCACATTTTTCACGTCGCTCACCTCGCTGTGAATGAGTGCTGAATTATGTCCACGTCAGCACTCCCTAACTCATCCTTGTAAATCTTGACAGATTTCTCCAACGTCATTATTACCCTGATTAGCCAATCTTCGAGCGTTCAGCAAGCTGCCCTTGTCTCTGAAAGCTAAGTAATCTCTAGCACCCCCCCCCCGCCCCCCGCATAGCACCGCAGACTTCATGTAGGAAGCAGGGTACAGTAGTGTCTTAACGCAGGTAAAGATTTCAAGTTATATATGGGAGCATCATAGTTAACGTGGGAACATTTTATGTTGGTGCGGGGGGTGTGGGGGGGGGGAGCGTTGTAGTTATTGGAAAATTTTCGCTAAACTTTGGGATGGGAGGGGTTAATGTTGGAATAGGGGGGGGGGCGCTAAATGTTGGGATAGAAGGGGTTAAATGAAAAGTCAGGAGGGGCTAATGTTGGAAAAAAAGAGGGACTAATGTTGGGATCTGAGGAGGATTTTAGTTGTTCATTGACATGGACAACAATAATTGTGTTGATCCGGGTAAGGCTTATTTGTTAGGTGTTAAGTGTTGGATGTTAGGTGACAAGTGTTGGATGTTAGGTGACAAGTGTTGGATGTTAGGTGACAAGTGTTGGATGTTAGGTGACAAATTTGGGATGTTAGGTGACAAGTGTTGGATGTTAGATGACAAGTGTTGGATGTTAGGTGACAAGTGTTGGATGTTAGGTGACAAGTGTTGGATGTTAGATGACAAGTGTTGGATGTTAGGTGACAAGTGTTGGATGTTAGGTGACAAGTGTTGGATGTTAGGTGACAAGTGTTGGATGTTAGATGACAAGTGTTGGATGTTAGGTGACAACTTTTGGATGTTAGGTGACAACTTTTGTATGTTGGATGACAAGTGTTGGTTGTTAGGTGGTAAGTGTTAACTATTTGATGCTAGAGGTCAGATGTGTTCGATTTGTAACGAAGTGATCAAAGAAGGTGATGGAGATATTAAAATCCCACGCGAATCAATCCCTGTGAAGGAGATGTTGCAATGAGCGCGTGTTACAGACGTGAATAAGCTTGGAAACCGTTGGTAGCCAGTGTCTCTGGTATAAGACCCCCGAATATACGGAAGCTGTGGGAGATACGTAACTTTGCCAAACACACGATGTCAACTTTAAGAGATCTGTGTTAGAATTACCACGTAGCAAATTTGGGTAAAATATTGCACACAAAAAATAGATGCAGTGCAAAAATGCACACACATTTTTTTTTACTTTCCACACGAACCAACGAATCTTAGAGGGAGCATAAGTACAATCCGTTGAGACGGCCCCATGTGTCTCCGATCAAGGTTTGAGAAGCGTTCACCAGGGTCAGATTCGTTGAAGTTGGTATGACGTCAACTTGACCAGGCAACGGAAAAGCGGGTGGTGGTTTCAATCTCTTAAACCGCGGTATGCGTGACGTCACTCAAGGCCAGTAGCCAGGTAACGTCTGCTACCGTCTATAAATAGAAAGGACCAGAGCAGAAAGGTTTTTTAAAAAACACACACACAAATAAACAGCTCTTCATTTACCCTACCGGCCACTATATTAAGAATATTATACAATATGCCCGTCTACGAATATTGACGTTTGTAAACAAGAGGAGACAAAGCTGATCAACTTTTGTTATGATGGCGCGTTCAATGCTTCCCTCCCCTAGATCTATTTATATTAACTTTGTTATTTTTCAAAAAACGGTGTTGTTTACCATGTATCGCGAAGATGGCGCAGGGCGTCGGGCGATGCGGTATGGGGGCGGACGGCGGTTAGGGCGAACAGCAGTCTGTATTGAGGCATGCAATTACTACGCATTAGACTCCTCGATGGCGCAACGAGTCTCAATCTTTGACTTGAAATGATGTCACAGTGTAACAGTCGGAAGCGAAGACCTGCTTTTCTGGTGACACGTTTAAGCAATCATTTTCTGTGTAATCGTCAGTTGTATCACATTCTCCATAATGGTCAGATGAATCTTAATGTATGTAATCTTCAGTTGAATCACAAGCTATATAATCATCACTTAAATCTTAATTTATGTAATCTTCAGGTGAATCATACTCTTTTTTAATAATCGGGTGAATGGTATTGTTTGCGATCATCAAATTGATAATAATAAATTCAAATTTAAAATACAATACAAGCCACGGTCGGCCATGTTGCTACTAATATAAATCTATTGTTCTTTTGTGACTTATTATATTGTACAATGTATGTCAATGTATATATTTTGTGTTACGTTTTTCTTTCAATAGTCAAAGACACACTTGTCTTTAAAAATATAATTATAACAAAGATATCTGAAAGCGGTTAGTAAATAAGCGCATCCCAGAGTTCTATGCTGGCTGGTGCGTTCAAAAATTGGCAGACGGTAATAGTAATAAAGTGCGGTAATAAAGTGCGGTAATACAGAGCGGTAATAAAGTGCGGTTATAAAGTGCACTAACATTCGTTGCTTGAGAATCCTTTGGAACAGGGAACAGACAGAACACTAAGAGTGCATCGTTGATTTATAGGAAAAGGTCAGACTGCAAAACTAAACATTTAGACCAGGCTGATGTAATGGACACAAGTTGATGTAATGGACACAAGTTGATGTAATGGACACAAGTTGATGTAATGGACACAAGTTGATGTAATGGCCACAAGTTGATGTAATGGCCACATGTCGATGTAAATGGCCACAAGTTGATGTAATGGCCACAGGTCGATGTAATGGACACAAGTCGATGTAATGGCCACAAGTTGATGTAATGGACACAAGTTGATGTAATGGACACAAGTTGATGTAATGGACACAAGTTGATGTAATGGACACAAGTTGATGTAATGGACACAAGTTGATGTAATGGACACAAGTTGATGTAATGGACACAAGTTGATGTAATGGACACAAGTTGATGTAATGGACACAAGTTGATGTAATGGACACAAGTTGATGTAATGGACACAAGTTGATGTAATGGACACAAGTTGATGTAATGGACACAAGTTGATGTAATGGACACAAGTTGATGTAATGGACACAAGTTGATGTAATGGACACAAGTTGATGTAATGGACACAAGTTGATGTAATGGACACAAGTTGATGTAATGGACACAAGTTGATGTAATGGACACAAGTTGATGTAATGGACACAAGTTGATGTAATGGACACAAGTTGATGTAATGGACACAAGTTGATGTAATGGACACAAGTTGATGTAATGGACACAAGTTGATGTAATGGACACAAGTTGATGTAATTGGACACAAGTTGATGTAATGGACACAAGTTGATGTATTGGACACAGGTTGATGTAATGGACACGAGTTGATGTATTGGACACAAGTTGATGTAATGGACACAAGTTGATGTAATGGACACAAGTTGATGTATTGGACACAAGTTGATGTAATGGACACAAGTTGATGTAATGGACACAAGTTGATGTAATGGACACAAGTTGATGTAATGGACACAAGTTGATATAATTTTCAGTCGTTAAGAAGGAATTTGTTGGCGTCCTTCACTCCATAACAATGGTGGCCATGTGGTTTTGTCAGATTGTGGTGGGCGTGTGGTTATTGGTCGGAATGTTTTATTGCCGTTCGGCACATTTCTATTGGTACATGGTGGGCGTCTTTTGTTATACTGGTGTCTGGTGATTGACTGAAGATGTATGTTGGTAAATAGAATTGTATGTTGGTAGATAAGTGTCTAGGTGTAGATAGGTATCTGTAAGCAGATTCGTGTATGTAGATTTATTGGTGTATGTAGATTGATTGGTGTATGTAGATAGATTGGTGTATGTAGATAGATTGGTGTATGTAGATAGATTGGTGTATGTAGATAGATTGGTGTATGTAGATTGATTGGTGTATGTAGATAGATTGGTGTATGTAGATATATTGGTGTATGTAGATAGACTGGTGCCTGTAGGCAGTGTGTGGAAGATGGGCATCAAGTACTAACTAAGGTAACCACATATATAATCATGTTGATGATGGTTTTACCGGAAACAATACACAGTACTAAGGGAATCACTGACCACTATTTTAAAATAAAAAGTTGTGCTGTAAATAAAAATGAAACAATAAATTATTAACTTGACCAAAAAGTATATGGGGATACGCTGATGGGAGAGAGTGCGTAAGATTACGTATGTGTATGTGTGTGTAAGAGAGAGAGAGAGAGAGAGAGAGGAGGGAGAGAAAGGAAGAGAGACAGAAAGACACATAATATATTTCTATGATGAAGTAGTTACATCCCACACCGAGTGCGCCAGACCCGACAAACGGTTGACGTCATCAGAGATCAAACGGGCTTGACCAGGTTGAAGACCTCCACTATTGATTGGATCTGACCTCGAGGCATGTCCTGTAGGTGCTGGCTAATTAGATTCCCGCACCGGTTCACAAATACACGCACCCACCTATAACCTGTTTGCTATATACTGGAATATCTTACGCTGTTACATTTCAACTTAAACTACGCACTTTTCAATTCAAGGTACACTTCGGTGGTACAGAGAGCCACCAGTGAGCCAGGTATCTTATTTGAGGAATATTCAGATGCACACAACAGCTTCGTTTTGATTACAACACTTTGGACTTTGATAACACATCGACGACCAGACACACCTATTTTAGGTTTACTTGACAAGATAGATTTAAAACAAAAATATAAGGTCAACATGAATCGTTAACATTATTTTTGCAGCTAAAATGTAAAGCACAAAAAAGTCCAATGAATTTTAAAATTCTCTATGTATTCTAACTGTAAACACTTCTCTGACATATTATTTTATTACATCGCCGAGAAATCAAATGGGCATCAAGGGAGGTAACTGGACTAAAACATTTACTCAAAACTTATATCTTGAATAGCGTCCCTTTAAAAGTGGTCTGGCTCACAATATTATTATTAGGGGTGTACCGGATTTTGGCTCCGGATCCCGCAAATCCGGTAATTTTTACAAATTTGACTCCGTCCGGATTTCAAAAATTTGAATCCGGTACACACCTAATTATCATACTAGATTCTCTACGTGTTGCTATTATACTTTTACATGTCTCTCATACTTAAACTTTAACATATAATTCATACGTACATTTTACATGTCCTTTATTATTACATTTTTACACGTTTCTCATACTTACACTTGTAAAATTTTCCAATGCTACTAACACTTTTACATGTCTCTCATACTTACAGTTAAACAGATAACGATGCATTGGGCCTGACTTTCCTTATAACACTGGGAGACGCCCAACACATTTCTAACTGTCCAAGCCAAGCGAGTATTCAACATACTCTTATCTTATCTGTTTACAGACGCTCCTTCTATACAGAAGATTATTGCGTCCTACGCTTATCTATGGTTTGTGTTTAGTCCTGCATTTTTATTAGAGATTTAAATGTTGATAAAGTGTTGGTTTTCCTGGATTCTTCAGGCAACCCATTCCAAGCCCGAATTCCGGACGGGAAGAAGGAAAACTTGTATGTGTTTGTTCTTGCATACGGAATAAGAAAGGTGTTTTTATCCTTATGTCTATCTGAGGGTTGTATTAAGTTATCCTTGTGTTGTATTTCTAAATTAGAATTAATTGCTTTATGTATGATTATTACTTTGGTTTTGGTTCTTCTATCCTCTAGTGTTTCAATGTTTAATGATTTAACTAATGGTGTTATTCTTGTCGGTTTCGAATATTCTCCAGTAATGAATCTGGCAGCTCTTTTTTGAATTTGTTCTAGTTTATCAATGTTTTCTTTGGTGGATGGGTCCCATACAGAAGATGCATATTCTAGTACTCATTTTATTAACAACGAGTTCTTCATTTTACCGATCGAGTACGTATCGTTACCTGCACAATACTAGGTTGACATCAGATCGTAACTACGAACCTGGCATGTCATCTTACCTCTGCCAACCTGGCCAGCCATCTTACACTGCCAACATCTCACAATGCCAACATCTCACAATGCCAACCTGGCCAGTCATCTTTCAATGCCAACCTGGCCAGTCATCTTTCAATGCCAACCTTGCCAGTATTCTTACAACTGCCAACCTGGCCAGTCATCTTACAATGCCAACCTTGCCAGTCATCTCACAACTGCCAACCTGGCCAATCATCTTAAAACTGCCAACCTGGCCAGTCATCTTTCAATGCCAACCTGGCCAGTCATCTTACAACTGCGAACCTGGACAGTCATCTTACAACTGCCAACCTGGCCAGTCATCTTACAATTGCCAACCTGGCCAGTCATCTCACAACTGACAACACAAACCATATTGTTTTCTTTTGATACTTTTTTTAAAATGGTAATGTACATTGGTTCCTAGACCTAACGACTATGACGCTATCATTGTACACAAATAATTAATGAATGTTAAGTGATAAATGATTAAATTAATGAATGTATTAATGGATTTGATTTCATTTCTGTCCGAAGATTTCGATAATAAAAATACAAATAAATAAATAAAGGTGTAGTTATTTTTTATATACTAATTAGAGCTACAGGTGTAACGGTGTGTCGTGTTGAGGTGTGTAGTGGTTTAGTGGCGTGCCATGTTTAAGTGTGTAGTAGTGTGCGATGTTTAGGTTTGTAGTAGTGTGCGATGTTTAAGTGTGTAGTGGTGTTCCATGTTTAGGTGTGTAGTGGTGTGCCACGTTTAGGTGTGTAGTGGTGTGCCATGTTTAGGTGTGTAGTGGTGTGATGTGTTTTGATGTGTAGTGGTGTGCCATGTTTAGATGGGTAGTGGTGTGCAATGTTTAGGTGTGCAGTGGTGTGCCATGATTAGACGTGTAGCGGTGTGTCATGTTTAGATGTGTAGTGGTGTGCCATGTTTAGATGTGTAGTGGTGTGTCATGTTTAGATGTGTAATGGTGTGTCATGTTTAGATGTGTAGCGATGTGTCATGTTTAGATGTGTAGTGGTGTGCCATGTTTAGATGTGTAATGGTGTGCTGTGTTAAGATGTGTAGTGGTGTGCCTTGTTTAGATGTGTAGTGGTGTTCCGTGTTTAGATGTGTAGTGGTGTGGTGTGCCGTGTTTAGAGGTGTTGGCGATTAGTCATACTTAGCTCATATTTTAGGTTTTACACTACAAACTTAATTCCAAGCTTACCTGGAAAACTAATACTTTAACAAATATCTGCTGACGTCAGACAAAAAGTATCTGACCCGAGGAAACTGTCAAACAGTATTCCCGCTGCTACCCAAAAAATCATATTTGAATCCATAGTTGTTTTTTTTACCTTGGCCCAGATAACGCCCTCCCACCCCATCCCATCTCTTGCCGCTAAAACTTGACACCCCATAGACGTAGTGAACACCTGAATCGAAATCTGAGCAAGGAAAAGTTTAAAGGAAAAAACCCATGAAAATTCGGCGTGTATTGGTGGTTGGTCTGGAGTTGTAAGGTGGGTCGGGGGATTGGGGGCGCAGGAGGGAATGAAAGCGATATCTGTGATGGTTTACTCGTGACGTAAGTCCTAGAAATTTGATAAAACAAACTGACTTTATATTGTCAAAACACGAGCCTTGGTGGGGTGTATTTTAAAACCATTTCTTTACGGGTTTTTCTCATCACATTTTTCTCATTTCGTTTCGTTTCTCTTGACATTTAAAAAAAATTAATTAAACGTCAAAATGTTATAATTAAAATACATCAATTAAATATTTTGATTATGAAATTATCATTTAAATATATAGACTGATGTTGATTTTGAATTTAAAGTGACCGTTTAATCATTGAACTATTTATATCAACAGAACGTGCCACTGACACAACAGGACGTGCCACTGACACGACAGGGCGTGCCACTGACACGACAGGATGTGCCACTGACACGACAGGACGTGCCACGGACACGACAGGACATGCCACTGACACGTCAGGACGTGCCATGGTCAAAACAGGACGTGACATGGGCACGACAGGACGTGCCATGGACACGACAGGAAGTGTCACGGACAGGACAAGACGTGCTACGGTCACGACAGGACGTCACACGGACACGACAGGACGTCACACGGACACTACAGGACGTCACACGGACACGACAGAACGTCACACGGACACGACAGGACGTCACATGGACACGACAGGAAGTCACATGGACACGACAGGAAGTCACATGGACACAACATAACGTTTTTCCTCAACATAACATTAGACACCGTAATTTGATAAACATTAACAAATTTTGTCATTTTTCGTTTTCCTGACAAACACCATGAAAACTAGGATTACGTTTTGTTTGGAATAATTGAGTTTCGGATGCATACATAATAAATGAGAAATTAACCAGCTTCTTATAAACGCAATTGAATATGAAAACTTTCTAATAAGACTTTCTAGCTGTAAATTGTAGTCAAGCCAAAGATAAATACACGCTTTTCAACTTTTGTAACTTTAAGATACAAAATTTCTATTTGTAAATAATTGTCAATCCAATTTTTACTAAGCACGCATTTTTTATAATTTTTTAATGGCTCAGTATTGTAATTAAGTGTGTACCGGATTCAAATTTTTGAAATCCGGCCGCAGCCGGAGAAGGATTTGTAAAAACGGCCGGATTCCGGAATTTCCGGAGCCGGAGCTATCATAAATATATATAATATTTTATGGCACTACCGGCCAGTCGGATTTGGCCCGATTTATAAAGTGAAATTCTGCCGAAGCCGGAGCTGGATTTGTAAAAATGGTCGGATTCCGGATTTGCCAGAGCCGAAATCCGGTACAACCCTAATTGTAATACGAAGAACGTTGGAACGGCGACACACGGCTTTCCATAATATTACATTCCAGATGTTCTAGCTGTAATTCCACTTTATAATATTATATTGCATACTAGAGATAACCCGTCACAAATTACGGAATCTTTTTTGGTGTTAGTTCAATATAAAATTACTGCTGTAAAAATTAATATTTGTTTAAGATAATTAAAAAAACTATAGATTCAAAAAAGGAATAATTTATTTATTTAGTTCAAAATTTCTTTAATAACAATAATTGAAAAGAGATAGCTATAAAACAAAATCGATCGTAGCGCCAACTAACAGCACTATAAAACAAAATCGATCGCAGCGCCACCTAACAGCATTACATCCATACATACAACGGGAATTATGTATATTGATGTTCTAGTTATTCGCAACTCTATAATACTAAGTGGCGCCCACTCTTTTAGGGCACCTACGGCGCCCACCTTTTTCAAAAGCCCAACTAACTTGTCCTTGTATGATAAATACGTAATATTAAACTTCCTGAAATGTACACAAACGATTTTATAATAGGGGTTGTAGGGTGTAAATGGTTTACTTGTTATATGTGTTTTTGTAGGCGTTCTCACAATACAAACTTTCGTGCAATAAATCCTTGAAATACTATTGTCAACAAAATAACTGTAATATGCACATTATATACAAAAGTATAACTTTGAGGTTTCACAACGTGGAGAATTCAGCCACACATTCGCCATTACTTTCTGACAACTCCAATAATACTCTCGAACCTTCTTCCCCCTTTCTTCCCGCGCTTTCACTCACGTGACCTCTCCGTCATCCAACTCGTGATTCACACGTGACATAGAGCGCCTACGGAGCCCAATTTTTTTTTGTCAAAAGCCCAAAGAACTTATCCTTGTATGATAAATACGAAATATTCCTGAAATGTACACAAAACATTTTATAATTAACAATCCTCTAATCCTCTTTTTACATCGTTCCCTTTTCCAAAATTAAAATTTGAGCTAAAACAATGACGTCATATAATATCTTTTTACAGTGCTAATCACCACACGATTTTTAACTGCTATATACTGATGTACTGATTATGATTTTTAAGTCTATATTTTCAATTTTAAAAAAGCAGAGTGATGTCCCTTAGCGTTACGGAATGAGTGAGTGATAATTGAGGGTGTTTATATATATAATTATAGTCCAGACATTCTTATTGTAATGCCGCTCTATAAAATAATATTTATTCCAGCAGCTCTATAGTTGTAACTCCACTCTATAATATTCTAGTTGTAACGCCACTCTATAATATTCTAGTTGTAACGCCACTCTATAGTATTCTTGTTGTAAACCCACTCTATAATATTCTAGTTGTAACGTCACTCTATAATATTCTAGTTGTAACGCCACTCTATAGTATTCTAGTTGTAACGCCACTCTAATATTCTAGTTGTAACGTCACTCTATAATATTCTAGTTGTAACGCCACTCTAATATTCTAGTTGTAACGTCACTCTATAATATTCTAGTTGTAACGCCACTCTATAGTATTCTAGTTGTAACGCCACTCTATAATATTCTAGTTGTAACGTCACTCTATAATATTCTAGTTGTAACGCCACACTATAGTATTCTAGTTGTAACGCCACTCTATAATATTCTAGTTGTAACGTCACTCTAATATTCTAGTTGTAACGCCACTCTATAATATTCTAGTTGCAACGTCACTCTAATATTCTAGTTGTAACGCCACTCTATAATATTCTAGTTGTAACGCCACTCTATAATATTATATTCCACATGTTCTAATTGTTACGCTGGTCTGTCCGCACAACAATGTGGCCTACAGCACCCCCCCCCCTAACCCCAACAGACGTGCAGAGCCGCAATAAATATTTGAAAGGGGCATTTGGTGAGCAGCGTCCACTCGCTGGAAGGCAACAATCGCCGGGGTCAAGGGTCGGGGACAGTTGCTTCCAGGAAAACTCGGCCATTGACGTCATCGCGCCGATCGGAGCCAAAAAAAAACTGACGGTGCCGATGTGGTTGTCGTTGTGGTTGTTGTTGTGGTTGGCCCGCGGTTGACTCCACTTGAAACTTGAAACTAAATGGCGGCGTGCTGTTGGTGTGGTCCGCCTGACCTTTCCGGTTATGAATATGTAATGGGCTTGGACGGCGGAGCAGCATGACAACATGCGACATCGTGCAACAAAGTACATCGGATGATAGTTTTATCAATTATACATGCAACAAACAAAAACAATAAACACACAGGAGACATTGTAGAATGTAATCAGATAATATGTCATTGTTTCAACCCTTATGAAAACATGACCAGCGTTGTTGTGAGTGATATCAAGAAACAACTTGGTTGCATGCATGCACTTGAATGTCTTGATTACATGCATGTACTTGCTGTCATGGTTACATGCATGTACTTGTATGTCTTGACTACTTGCATGTACTTGTCTATCTTGATTACATGCATGTACTTGTATGTCTTGATTACATGCATGTACTTGTCTGTCTTTGTTTCATGCGTGTACTTGTCTGTCTTTGTTAAATGAATGTTCGTGTCTGTCTTTGTTACATGCATTCATGCATGCTCGTGTCTGTCTTTGTTACATGCATCCATTTATCTGTCTTGATTGCATGCGTGTACTATTCTGTCTCGGTTTATTAGCTGCTTCTCATCGTGAAACGAATTTCAGGAGGCAACTATTTTTCCTCCTCATCATAAAACTGCCTCATTATAACCCGCTTCCTATTGTATGACCTTCTTTCTGTCAAGGTCAAAGATTTTCTGAACTTCTGGAAGTTTAGACTTGAACTCCGGCCAACCGCTAACTGACGGGTAACGGTTTGTGAGCCAATTAAAGCTCCGAGCCTAACCGTTTTCAGTAAAGTAAACCTTATGAAAAAAAAAGAAAAAGTTATGCCGTGCTTTGTCCAGAGCATTAGAAATAGAAGAGATTTTGACGTCTGCTTCCGGTTTCCCGTCGTCACGATTTCTGAGTAGAGTTGATATTAAAAACTGATGGAGGCCGACAAGGGTGTGGGTGGGGGCAAGGCGTGGGAGGCAAGGGGTGTGGGGGGGGTCAAGTTTTGAGAAAATTTTGCGATAAATATAAATACATGTATAAGTCAACTATTATATAGATACGGATACAGAATATTCAGGCAGCCCATTAACTAACCCACACTTAACCGGTTGCTCTGTTTCATATTTAATGTACCAAACACCAAGAACTCATAATTTGGTCTAACCGCATCGAGGCCCCGAGATTTAACGACACGCTCCCGGCGCTGTAAACGCACTTCTGAGAAACATCTTTTCCACGCTCCCCTCACGCTGTTCGTAGACAGATGCTAAAAATATCAATCAATAATGAAACAATAAGTTTTCCAGACACGACGTACCTGTGTCTCCCCTCGTTACATCACGCCATATGTACGCATTCTGATGCGCTTTTTTTAAACCTACTGTTTGTAAGGGGGAGGGGGGGAATCTCGCAGTGGGGGTGCGTGGGGAGCTACTGAGTTACGATGGTGTGCACATCTGCACTATGTCAAAACGACGTAACAAATATTCGTGAAAATATGTTAACACGATTTGTTATTTTCTTTGGTTTTTTCAAAAGCCGAAAATAGCTTATCGTAAAATCGGTAAAAATATATAAAAATAAAAATTCCAAATCATTCTCCCAAAGCACGAATCAAATACGCCATCTTGTCTGTCTTTCATCACATGTCGTTCTGAAATGGCTGGGGCTCAAAGGGGGGTAAAAAATTTATTATAAGTTGTCTTCCTTTATGTCGATTTGTTGCAGTCCAGAAGAAATGATAAAGGCGTTGATAGTTGTGTGTGTTTTGAGGAATGTTGACTAAAATGAATATTCAAACAAAAGTTCAGAAATAGCCAATAATACTAGGAGTTGGGCTTGACATGAAAACACACGCAAACCATGACGGCGTTTAATTATGATCGTATACACTCTACAAGTCATCTTGCCTCTGAGTGTGGTCGGTGTTCTAAGATCGTATACACTCTACAAGTCATCTTGTCTCTGAGTGTGGTCGGTGTTCTATGATCGTATACACTCTACAAGTCATCTTGTCTCTGAGTGTGGTCGGTGTTCTAGCTATGCGAGGTCACTATTACTACAATATATCATGCAGAACAAATATGCGTGTGACAGAATATTCAAGGTTGTTGAATTGGTGGTCTGACAGCTGACCCTTGTATTTTATTCATTGTGCCATCCCTCGAATAGCCTCGTGATCTGACAGCAGACTGTTGTGTTTCGTTCATTGTGCAGCCCTCGAATAGCCTCGTGTGCCGCAATGACTTTTTATAAATCTATTCCAGGTAGAATTAATATATATTTATTCAAATCATTTAACCTGTGACTTGTGGTCAATACCCAATACCCATGCCATAAACATTACATTTTCACCCGACCTCTGTGAGCCGCATACATATAATTATAAGCACATCTTTAAAGTGCATCTATTAGCTGAATTCCAATCCAAGAAATTAAACTGATATGTTTAATAGCCATTGGTGAAGACATTCCCACGAACAAAACTAATCTTATGCAGATGTCAGCAATTCTTCACTAAATCAACATTAATTAAATTCTGGTGATTGACCGGATGTTGGAAAAGGTGCAAGAATCTCCAGGTATCTGCAGCACACGTGTAAGGGGCAATTAACTGAGGACACAAACAGGTTCAAGTGTTAACAGGCCTCGCTATTAATCTCGAGTCAACACAAAGGTGAAAGTTCTTTGGTCTCGTACAATGACAAGAAACCAATCTCGAATGTTATAGATTCCCCCACAAGATGTTTTTTTTGTAAGTTCAATTGTTCCCTTACACATAGGGATGGGTAGTGTCAGTGTGTCAGTGTTGATTTCGTTCATGCTTCACAACATATGTTCATGTTATATGGCTGGTATGTTTAAGTTTATTTCCTAAGTGCCTATCTCAAAGTCAAGTTCATGCACTAAGTAACACTTCAGAATAATACATAAAACAAACCCGTAAAAACAAAGTTTTTGACTATAAATCCCTTATATATGAGACATAACTAACAGTATTGATTATTTTCAAACATTTACAGACTGAATCTGTCTTAACTCAAGTTTGCTTCATAACCCTAGGGGGGGGGGAGGGGGGGGGGAGGGGGAGAGGGGAAAAGTCTGGTCACCGATTCGCTTGACCGAGCTCAGCGTGACACGTAAAATGTAAACAAAAGCACCCCGTCGCTTCGATGGGTCGCCTCAATGCGTCAACTCAAACTTTCACGTGGGAAAAAAACAATAACAAACCGTGAATTTGAATTACATACCTCATATAAGGATAAACTAAAAATGCATTAATTTAATTACGCTACGTTCGATCGATCTGAAATTTTGATACGATGCATTGTTAGGTCAGACGGGTCAGTGTGCCAAATTTCAGCTCGATCGAATCACGGGAAGTGGGTCATTTTTGACTTTTGTTTTTCCGCCCGCCCGCCCATGAGATGACGAGATGACGACAGACAGAGACGGCCGCGAAGTTAATATAAGGGATTTAACAAAGTTAGGCACATATTATAGTACATTCCAAACGCACTTAGAATATGTTATTGAAAATTTATGTGTGCATATGATTACTAAGTTATGTGTGCATGTGATTACAAATGTTTGTTTGCATGTATTTTACAAATGTATGTGTGCATGTGATTACATATGTTTGTGTGCATGTATTTTACAAATGTATGTGTGCATGTGATTACAAATGTTTGTGTGCATGTATTTTACAAATTATGTATGTGTGCATGTGATTACAAATGTATGTGTGCATGTATTTTACAAATGTATGTGTGCATGTGATTACAAATGTACTCGTGCATGTGATTACAAAGGTATGTGTGCATGTGTTTACGAATGTATGTGTGCATGTTAATCAAATGTATGTGTGCATGTTATACAAATGTATGTGTGCATGGTATACAAATGAGTGTGTGCACGTTATACAAATCTAGGTGTGCATGTTATACAAATCAATGTGTGCATGTTATACAAATCAATGTGTGCATGTTATACAAATCAATGTGTGCATGCTATACAAATGTATATTCTAGCGGTCCCTCTGTAACCTGTATTTTTAACGCGTTTCCACAGCCACGTCCAGACAGTCTCATTGACCATTGTCCGGGGCCGCACTGTGGCTAATGACGCGGGCTATAGGGCACTTGATGGGCCCCCGGGTGTACATAGTTCATGTTCAGGAATAGAATGGATGACGTACTTGCCTGGACTCATTAGATTGGGGTGGGGGTGGGGGTAGTGGGGGCGTTATAAGAACTAAGATATGTGGTCCACAATTGTAGTAGGGGGTTCGTGGTATGTTTGAGAGCTGTTTACGTCACGCATTTTCTGTTTGTTAAGAGAGTTTAGACCAAAGAAAATGTGTGTGTGTGTTAATTAACTTGATCCCAAGTTTTATCAGAAACCATTTACAAATTTTCAACTTTATTTTAAGTTAGGGGCCGTCCATAAAGTACGTCACGCTCCGAGGGGGGGGGTCTAAGAAAGTGTGACACTTTCTGACCGGGGGGAGGGGGGTCAGGCCATGTGTGATGTCACACATTTATTATTTTTAGGTTTTTTTTCTAATTTATTTATATTTTTTTAGTAGAATTTAAATAGCTTTAAAAAAAAATTTTTTAAAGTTTGTGAAACATTAGAATTAGTTTTATGTCAAAATAGCATTGAAATGCGTATCTACTGAATGTGTTGTTCATAAATCTGAATTGGATACAGCAGGACTGATATCGAAGGATCAGGAATGGTTTGACAATATGTTCGCACCAGCCAATATGCCACTCAAATTGTTATTAAATATCAGGACATGAAATGTTGCGACAAAGCACGAAGCTCATATTTTAACATTTTACCTTAAAGATTCTTCCCTCCTACAATCCCAAACAACCAAATAAATGATGGACTCAAAGCTTAAGAAAGAGCAGATGCAGATTCTCATAAATTTCCTTCCTTGTTTATAGCACAAACTCTCAAATTTGATGAAATTATGTCAAGATCAACAGGAGCTTTCAAAATACAACCATATGATTACCAGCTTATTTTGATCGACTTTGCAAAGTATGTCACTCATATTTTGCCTCACAAACAATGTTGAAGAAACATACAGGACAACACAGAGCTCGGGCTCAGGAGAATGTGCACACACCAAACTGTTCAAGAATCAACTCAGATAAAACGCATCCGTCCTTTGAGAATCACTTCTAGAAGTCAAAGAGAACCCATGGCGGTTAATGCCAGAGAAGAAAATGCACATATAGAGGCTGTAGAATGGCTAGATGAGGACGAGTTTATCTGTCTGCAATTATCCTTCCAGGAAACGATGATTGTGAAAGATTGATGTCAGTCGTAACTATGGATGAACACAGATGATGTCCAGGGAATATTTTTGAATGAAATATAATTCATAGGACTATAATAAACAGATTAAATATAGCACAAGAGTTGGTCACATAATTTGTCAATCTAGTCTTTTTTTTTAAAGTCAAATTGTTTTGTTTCCTTTTTATAATGTAATTTTGAAAATCCGGCTCCGGCTTCGGCTCCGGCAGGATTTTACTTCATAAATCCGGCCGGCCGGTAGATCCCTAATTTATATATATATATTCATAATAATAATGGCCCCGGAAAAACCGGAATCCGTCCATTTTAACAAATCTGATTCCAGCTCCAGCCGGATTTCACTTCATAAATCCGGCCCACTTCAGCTCCAGCCGGATTTCAAAATTTTGAATCCGGTACATCCCTACTTTTAAGTGGAAATTTTATATTTTAATACAATTTAATAGTGAAGTGTATTTTAAGTATTAAATTAAATATTTTAATTAGGTGTTCATTAAAAAAAATTTTGGAAAGTGTGACGTACTTTGGGGGGAGGGGGGTCCAGAGATTTGTGACAGTTTGTTACAGAGGGGGAGGGGGTCAATAATGGTCAAAAATAGCGTGACGTACTTTATGGACGGCCCCTTACATTAAAATAAATGCGGAACGACAGGCTGGTTCCGTTGACCAAGATAGAATATAAAACTGGTAGTGTACTAACATCATTGTCCCCCTATCTGCTAGTAGTGTACTAACATCATTGTCCCCCTATCTGCTAGTAGTGTACTAACATCATTGTCCCCCTATCTGCTAGTAGTGTACTAACATCATTGTCCCCCTATCTGCTAGTAGTGTACTAACATCATTTTCCCCCTATCTGCTAGTAGTGTACTAACATCATTGTCCCTCTATCTGCTAGTAGTCTACTAACATCATTGTCCCCCTATCTGCTAGTAGTGTACTAACATCATTGTCCCCCTATCTGCTAGTAGTGTACTAACATCATTGTCCCTCTATCTGCTAGTAGTGTACTAGCATCATTGTCCCTCTATCTGCTAGTAGTGTACTAACATCATAGCCCCCCCTATCTGCTAGTAGTGTACTAACATCATTGTCCCCCTATCTGCTAGTAGTGTACTAACATCATTGTCCCCCTATCTGCTAGTAGTGTACTAACATCATTGTCCCTCTATCTGCTAGTAGTGTACTAACATCATTGTCCCTCTATGTGCTAGTAGTGTACTAACATTATTGTCCCCCTATATGCTAGTAGTGTACTAACATCAATGTCCCCTATCTGCCAGTAGTGTACTAACATCATTGTCCCCCTATCTGGTAGTAGTGTACTAACATCATTGTCCCCCTATCTGCTAGTAGTGTAAAACATCATTGTCCCCCTATCTGGTAGTAGTGTACTAACATCATTTTCCCCCTATCTGCTAGTAGTGTACTAACATCATTTTCCCCCTATCTGCTAGTAGTGTACTAACATCATTGTCCCCCTTTCTGCTAGTAGTGTACTAACATCATTGTCCCCCTATCTGCTAGTAATGTACTAACATCATAGTCCCCCTATCTGCTAGTAGTGTACTAATATCATTTTCCCCCTATCTGCTAGTAGTGTACTAACATCATTGTCCCCCTATCTGCTAGTAGTGTACTAACATCATTGTCCCCCAATCTGCTAGTAGTGTACTAACATCATTGTCCCCCTTTCTGCTAGTAGTGTACTAACATCATTGTCCCCCTATCTGCTAGTAGTGTACTAACATCATTTCCCCCTATCTGCTAGTAGTGTACTAACATCATTGTCCCCCTATCTGCTAGTAGTGTACTAACATCATTGTCCCCCTATCTGCTAGTAGCGTACTAACATCATTGTCCCCCAATCTGCTAGTAGCGTACTAACATCATTGTCCCCCAATCTGCTAGTAGCGTACTAACATCATTGTCCCCCTATCTGCTAGTAGCGTACTAACATCATTGTCCCCCAATCTGCTAGTAGCGTACTAACATCATTGTCCCCCAATCTGCTAGTAGTGTACTAACATCATTGTCCCCCTATCTGCTAGTAGCGTACTAACATCATTGTCCCCCAATCTGCTAGAAGGGTACTAACATCATTGTCCCCCAATCTGCTAGTAGTGTACTAACATCATTGTCCCCCTATCTGCTAGTAGCGTACTAACATCATTGTCCCCTATCTGCTAGAAGGGTGTACTGACATCAATATTGAATTCGCCTCTGCAATAAACTTTCTTTTATTTTCCTATTGATTTTTTTCCTGGCTTCCACCCCCACCCCTAACAATGAGATGCTATGGTCACGTGCTCACTCGCTTGTAAACATCACCAATTGCACATCTACCTCGAGCTCTGGACATTGTTGACTTGCTTGGTCTTACAAACTAATATGCCCAGGAGACAAGGGTGGGTGGGGGCTGTTGTAGGGAAAGGGGGACGGGATGTGGGGGTGAGAGGGTAAAGGTTGAGTGAGGGGAGGGTAAGTGTGTTGGAAGGTGGGCTGGATTGACACTAACCCGACAAATTTGTTTCCCTGCTTTAATACTGTATCAATAACGGTGGGCAATGGGGAAACGTTTATTGATCAACAAAATGGAGAACATGGGGAGACCTGGTAAGGTCTGGAAGATGAGGCGTGATGAGGCTTAGAAGATTAATCATGGTGAGGCTTGAAAGATGAGGCATGAGGCTTGGAAGATAAGGCTCGGCTTGGAAGATAAGGCATGGCTTGGAAGATAAGGCATGGCTTGGAAGATAAGGCATGGTGGTGAGGCTTGGAAGATAAGGCATGGCTTGGAAGATAAGGCATGGCTTGGAAGATAAGGCATGGCTTGGAAGATAAGGCATGGCTTGGAAGATAAGGCATGGCTTGGAAGATAAGGCATGGCTTGGAAGATAAGGCATGGCTTGGAAGATAAGGCATGGCTTGGAAGATAAGGCATGGCTTGGAAGATAAGGCATGGCTTGGAAGATGGGGCATGGTGAGGCTTGGAAACTACAGCATGGTGAGGCTTGGAAGATGAGGCATGGCTTGAAATATAAGACACGATGCTCGTAAGATGATGACGGATTTTCTATCTGTCAACATTTTTATGTAGGAAATATGAGTTTTATAGCAATGTTGGCCTTCTGAAATCATCGGCAAGTTCAGTTGTATCAGCCGTATTACAACAATAAAAGTTAATATAAACACGTGTTCTCCACATTTCATCCGGTGGTTTATCAACAATATATCGTTGTTCAAAAGGTTCCATGAAATCAAGGATCTTTGAAGATTTTTTTTTAAATTGTTCCACATGATCAAATTTCCAACAATCAAAAGCGATTGAAATCTATCTAGCACGTTAAACATATGTTATTGTTAGGCCAGGAATATTTGTAGCTGCGGTCGTTTGTTGTATGATTTGAAGATAAAAATGTTGAAAGAAAGTGAGAATTGTTGAATGACTAGAATAATCACACCGGTGTTTTAGTGGGTAACAAGGATTAATTAATTTTACACAGATCATACGAAACAAAGTTTTATTTAAACGCACATATAGCGTCACTCGTCAGTTAAAATTTTACACACATCATACGAAACAAAGTTTATTTAAACACACATACAGCGTCACTCCTCAGTTAAAATTAGAGAGTAGTGCGACATTAAGTTCAAACAAACAAACAGACCCAAAAAAAAATACAAGAGAAAATAGAGCTGGAAACAGAAGAAAACTTCCATTAACATCAGAAACTGAGAAAACGACTTTGCCATCTGCAAACAGATCAAAGTTGTCATTTTCATTTCGATTGTCTGCTGGCGAAGGCATGGGGTCCACATTTTCCTTTTTAAACTTTGGCATGAATATATAAATGTAGGTAGGAACATTGGAAGACAATGGTATCTTTAAAAGTGCAAAGTAGCTAACTATCTTTACACCTCGGGGCCCTTCTCTTAGAGCCCTCGCTTTAAACACGAGTGTAGAGTTGGGCTCGGGGCACGAAAACTTCCTGAAGTACCGACAACAACTTCCGGCTACTTAGAAGAAAGCTAATGGCCTTGTAAGGAAGTGTGACGTGACCGCAGACGGTCTGTGAGTTCCTCCCACTGACGTCAATCAACTTCTGGCAGCTATCAGGAGTTTAGAAATGACAAGAAAAACATTTTTTAAGCAAGAGATATTAGTGAGATAATAACTCTATCTTTACGAGACGAGCAAATTTCCCATCTTTACGAGAGGAGCCAATTTCCCATCTTTACGGGACGAGCCAATTTCCCATCTTTACGAGGCGAGCCAATTTCCCATCTTTACGAGGCGAGCCAATTTCCCATCTTTACCAGGCGAGCCAATTTCCCATCTTTACGAGGCGAGCCAATGTCCCATCTTTACGAGACGAGGTAATTTCCCATCTTTACGAGGCGAGCCAATTTCCCATCTTTACGAGGCGAGCCAATTTCCCATCTTTACGAGGCGAGCCAATTTCCCATCTTTACGAGGCGAGCCAATTTCCCATCTTTACGAGGCGAGCCAGTTTCCTATCTTTAAGAGACGAGCCCAGTTCCCATGTTTATGAAACGTGACTATTTCAAATCTTTATGAGACGAGCCAAGTTTCCACATTCTCGAGACGTGCCAAATTCTTTTAAACTTTAAACCTACTCAGGAACTTCATTATTCTCTGAGCGTTCAATAATTAAGCGGCTTACGCGAGCTTTAGCGAGTTGTGGACAGTGAAAATTGACGAGAACGTCAGAACTTTGACACGACGCTGAAAACCGGCATGTTGAACTGTGTCGGGGTGGCTGTATTTGTGTCACTCAGCCGGGTACTGCGATTGTACCGGGTACTGCGATTGTACCGGGTCTGCGATTGTACCGGGTAATAAGTAACGCTCATCAATAAAATCAAGTTACCAAACAATAACCAACTATTTTCCCTGTCTACCTATGCCTTTCTTTAACGAGAGTTTTATACCCGAGTTATTGGTTAGATTATCGAGGCTGCGGCGATATCCGTAAAGGAAAAGGGGGGGGGGATACGATATGCAAACAATATCATTGGAGCCCATCTTCAACACATGGAAACAACATTCACTGAATCTCGCGAGATTCCAGCCCGAGAATTCATCCCGTCCTAAAAATGTCCATGTCTTGTCAATTATTTTCCCTCTGAATCGGACGGCCCTAAGAGTCCACCAGCTTCTATTAAATTCACCGCCTTTTTTAAATCGGCCTCCAATCGTCTGGGATCTGACCGTTAATATGACGGACGTGATGACATTAGACCCTGAGTCGTCCACGTTGGCAGGCCGACGTCACGTGTCTCACAAGAATCTCGTCGGGGGCGAACATTGCGCCATCTCTGGACAACGGTTCTCAGTCAATGTTCCCTTTAACTTTAAGCTGCTTGGCTTCGCAGATATCTGACCGAAGCCGCGAAGCAGTTTAGAATTACCGCGCAGCAAATTTAAAAAAACAAAACAAAACAAACAAACATTGCACAAAAAAAGGGATGCTGTGCAAATTGCACACGAGTTTGTTTTTTTTAACTTTCGACACGAACCAACGAACCTTAGAGGGAACATTGTTCTTAGTCTCATGTATCATATCTTGTCTTATCAATACAGACGATCCTTTTAGAAGATAATTGCGTCCACAGACCATGACCATCTGTTGGCAAGTGATGCAGCGTTCACAGGCCACGGCTATGAGGGTTCCACGCATTACCCAGCCGCCTAACTAGTGTTAGGGACGACTTCAGGGTGGCTCAGGGACGCCTTCCCACGGATTCGAACCCGTGTTCATCCGTACGCCAGTCGAGCGCACTGCCACTCGACCACCGTACCATATGCCACGATTGCTACAACCTGTGGGATACTCTGATCCATGCCATGCATCGTCATGTCAAGACATATTGATATAGACACCTAACGTCTTGTCAATTGGATAATGTGTCTTGTCAATAGTTTTATTTGCCTTGTCGACAGTATAATGTGCCATGGCAATAACACAGTGCGTCTTTTAATAGTGCAACGCGTCCTGTCACTATTATTATGTCTTGTCAACAGTATATGTCATGACAATAGCATAATGTCTCTCACTAACAGTATAACTTGGCTTGTCAATAGTATAATCTGGCTTGTGTGTCACTTGTATGATGTGTCTTGTCAATAGTATAATCTGGCTTGTGTGTCACTTGCATGATGTGTCTTGTCAATAGTATAATCTGGCTTGTGTGTCACTTGCATGATGTGTCTTGTCAATAGTATAATCTGGCTTGTGTGTCACTTGTATGATGTGTCTTGTCAATAGTATAATCTGGCTTGTGTGTCACTTGTATGATGTGTCTTGTCAATAGTATAATCTGGCTTGTGTGTCACTTGTATGATGTGTCTTGTCAATAGTATAATCTGGCTTGTGTGTCACTTGCATGATGTGTCTTGTCAATAGTATAATCTGGCTTGTGTGTCACTTGTATGATGTGTCTTGTCAATAGTATAATCTGGCTTGTGTGTCACTTGCATGATGTGTCTTGTCAATAGTATAATCTGGCTTGTGTGTCACTTGTATGATGTGTCTTGTCAATAGTATAATCTGGCTTGTGTGTCACTTGCATGATGTGTCTTGTCAATAGTATAATCTGGCTTGTGTGTCACTTGCATGATGTGTCTTGTCAATAGTATAATCTGGCTTGTGTGTCACTTGTATGATGTGTCTTGTCAATAGTATAATCTGGCTTGTGTGTCACTTGCATGATGTGTCTTGTCAATAGTATAATCTGGCTTGTGTGTCACTTGCATGATGTGTCTTGTCAATAGTATAATCTGGCTTGTGTGTCACTTGCATGATGTGTCTTGTCAATAGTATAATCTGGCTTGTGTGTCACTTGTATGATGTGTCTTGTCAATAGTATAATCTGGCTTGTGTGTCACTTGCATGATGTGTCTTGTCAATAGTATAATCTGGCTTGTGTGTCACTTGTATGATGTGTCTTGTCAATAGTATAATCTGGCTTGTGTGTCACTTGTATGATGTGTCTTGTCAATAGTATAATCTGGCTTGTGTGTCACTTGTATGATGTGTCTTGTCAATAGTATAATCTGGCTTGTGTGTCACTTGTATGATGTGTCTTGTCAATAGTATAATCTGGCTTGTGTGTCACTTGCATGATGTGTCTTGTCAATAGTATAATCTGGCTTGTGTGTCACTTGCATGATGTGTCTTGTCAATAGTATAATCTGGCTTTTTAATATGATAACATGTATTGTGAATAATTTTAAGATTGTCTTGTACACAATTTAATTTGTTTATTGCAATCATCTATCGCGTGCCTCGTCAATAATTGATAATAAAGTCTGGAAAATATTATGGCAAATAAACCAAAATTGCATCAAAACCTTGATTTTATCATTTTGACAACTTACAATATTATTTCAATAATGTGGAGTTATCCATAACGCAAGGCAGTGTAGGCTATCAGTATGAGAATCACTGAGAGAAAACGAGCAACACGTTTGGGGCCGTCCATAAAGTATGTCACGCTATTTTGAACCATTTTTAACCCCCCCCCTGTCACAAATCTCGGACCCCCCCCCACCCCCTAAAGTACGTCACACTTTTGGACAAAAATATTTTTTTATTAACAAAATAATTTAAATTTAATATAAAACACCGTGACGTCACAGATGGCCGGTCACCCCCCCCTCCTTCTGTCAAACTGTCACCCCCTGCCCCCCTCTGGAACGTGACGTACTTTATGGACGGCCCCTTTCTAAAACGATTTTAAGTAGCTGACAACGAACTAATGTTGAGGAGATTTCGTGAAGTATTTAAAGAGTATTGAGTTAAGGGGACATAACTTTCGATCAGGTTTGTTTTATGTGAACGACAGATAGCTGCCCAGCGAGAAATTGGAAACTGAAGAAAATTAAAGAAAGAGACGGAAATAAGCAGGGTAAGATACAAGAGAGAGGGAGTGAGATAAGAGTAGGGAGTGAGATAAGAGGGGGGTGAGATAAGAGGGGGGAGTGAGATAAGAAGGGGGTGAGATAAGAGGGGGGAGTGAGATAAGAGGGGGGCAGTGAGATAAGAGCGGGAGTGAGATAAGAGGGGGGAGTGAGATAAGAGGATGGAGTGAGATAAGAGGAGGGAGTGAGATAAGAGGGGGAGTGAGATAAGAGGGGGGAGTGAGATAAGAGGGGGAGTGAGATAAGAGGATGGGGAGTGAGATAAGAGGAGGGAGTGAGATAAGAGGGGGAGTGAGATAAGAGGGGGAGTGAGATAAGAGGGGGAGTGAGATAAGAGGGGGAGTGAGATAAGAGGAGGGAGTGAGATAAGAGGGGGAGTGAGATAAGAGGGGGAGTGAGATAAGAGGGGGAGTGAGATAAGAGGGGGGTGAGTGAGACAAGGAGGAGGGACGGCGACAACAGGAAGGGAGTGAGAAAAGAGTAAGGGAGTGGGACAAGAAGTAGGGAGTGAAACAGGATCATGGAAGGGGGTGAAACAAATAGGGAGGATGTGAGACAGGAGAGAGGGGATGAAACAAGAAGGAAGGTGTTAAACAAGATGGAGGGAGTGAGACAAGATGGGGAGGGAGGGAGAGAGAGAGACACGAAGGAGGGAGTGAAACAAGAGGGAGGGTAATAGAAGTCTACGTCATCAAGTACTCCCAACGTGTGTCATTATGATAGGAATCCACCCCCCCCCCTTTTTTTGTGACAAAGGACGTGGTGACGCACATAACATTTCGGCTGACGTCATAGATGTCTACTGCATTGACACGACACAATACTTTACGACCATAGCGTAATGTGACAGATCTAATCTTTCTCTGTGTAAGCAGCTTTCATTGAAATCGAAGCAATTTGACAACACTACCAAATCTTTCAGATCCGATACAACGCAACGGTTTATCGGAACTGCAAAATATTTCGGTTAAGCGTATTATTGTGTGTAGCATTGAGTTTAAAAATAGATAACGACTTTGTCTACAAATGCGTATTACGATAATCAGGAAAAACAAGCAAACAAGAAAACTTTTTCTAAAGCCGGTTTTTAACTTTAAATAGTGTATGCTGCATGTTATTTGTTTTTTTTAATAATTCCAATTCTTCAGTGGCGTCTCTAGGGGGTTCGGGGGGGGGGTGCGGTTCTACTCTCACAAGGGGTGGCACCAAAGTGTAAAATTATGTATGTTCCCGTTATTTCGCCCTGGGAGACTAGGAGAAGGTCTTTGGGGTAAGTAGTGAAGGCGTGACACCATGACCTACCGCACTGGGTGATCCCAGCCCTAGTGACGCCTCTGAATTCTTAACTGTGACAATATACTCAATATTTTATGACAGTGGCGGGCGATGAAAGACAACATAAATCATTATCTCCATGGCCGAGGCATTTCACGGTCGGCTTCGATATCGTACCTGTAACGCAGTGTACAAAGTGTTTAAAAATTCCCCCGGTCTTTAAAATAAAAAAAAACATTTCTGACGTTAAAATAGCGGAACAAAAGACAATGCGCCCGCGAAGACCTCGCTCCTGCCAAGTCCAAAGAGTGGTGGCGCTCCTGTATCAAACGGTCAAACACCGAGCGGTTTACCCGCATTGTGCCAAAACTTTCTTTTGTTACTGTTGGCGAGTAGGGGCATTGGGTGGACAGCCAAACACGAGATAAGAGAAACTCGAGGTGCATTCTGGTACACGTACAGACTGGTCTCGTTTGATCAGAAAGTTCCGTCGCGGTTTGCGAGTCATAGGTGCAATGCCATCATGTGCAAAACTGACAAACGGTATACTCTGAGCTCTGACAGTGCAATGCCATCGTATACAAAACTGACAAACGGTATACTCTGAGCTCTGACAGTACAATGACAATGCCATCATATATGAAACTGACAAACAGTATACTCTAAAATCTGACGTGGCTCCGGCAATTCATTAGACTTACGAAACCCAGTTTGAAATCTGTTGACATTTATAGGAATTCAAATTTAATTCATTTAAATAAATGTATTTCAATTTATATTTTGAACTCGTGGCTAAGTTGATGTTGGCAGTCCTCCTGTAATAAAAAAACTTTGGCATTTTCTCTCTTTGAACGTGTGTGATGACATTCGAACCATTGAGACCATATATGGAATAGCCGTGTTATTGCAGATGTATTGTGTTCTTACCGATGTTCGTGTTCTTACAGATGTATCATGATCTTACAGAATTGTCGTGTTCAAACAGATGTATCGTGTTCTTACAGATGTATCATGATCTTACAGAATTGTCGTGTTCTAACAGATGTATCGTGTTCTTACAGATGTATCATGATCTTACAGAATTGTCGTGTTCTAACAGATGTATCGTGTTCTTACGGATGTTTCATGATCTTACAGAATTGTCGTGTTCTAACAGATGTATCGTGTTCTTACAGATGTATCATGATCTTACAGAATTGTCGTGTTCTAACAGATGTATCGTTTTCTGACAGATGTATCATGATCTTACAGAATTGTCGTGTTCTAACAGATGTATCGTGTTCTTACAGATGTATCATGATCTTACAGAATTGTCGTGTTCTAACAGATGTATCGTGTTCTTACAGATGTATCATGATCTTACAGAATTGTCGTGTTCTAACAGATGTATCGTGTTCTTACAGATGTATCATGATCTTACAGAATTGTCGTGTTCTAACGATGTATCGTTCTTACAGATGTATCATGATCTTACAGAATTGTCGTGTTCTAACAGATGTATCGTGTTCTTACAGATGTATCATGATCTTACAGAATTGTCGTGTTCTAACAGATGTATCGTGTTCTTACAGATGTATCATGATCTTACAGAATTGTCGTGTTCTAACAGATGTATCGTGTTCTTACAGATGTATCATGATCTTACAGAATTGTCGTGTTCTAACAGATGTATCGTGTTCTTACAGATGTATCATGATCTTACAGAATTGTCGTGTTCTAACAGATGTATCGTGTTCTTACAGATGTATCATTATCTTACAGAATTGTCGTGTTCTAACAGATGTATCGTGTTGTTACAGATGTATCATGATCTTACAGCATTGTCGTGTTCTAACAGATGTATCGTGTTCTTACAGATGTATCATGATCTTACAGAATTGTCGTGTTCTTACAGATGTATCATGATCTAACAGAATTGTCGTGTTCTTACAGATGTATCATGTTCTTAGAGTTCGTGGTCTAGAAGAGGTGTTCAAAATATGCTATACACAATTAGGACATTAATAAACAAATAGACATGCCTTATGGCAACACTAAAAGAATATTGAGATACAAGATGCAAGGCCACGCGAAACACATCTAAGACTTGAATGCGGTAAATAAGGTGTACTTGTAAATAATGTACACTCCAGTCGTACTAACAAGCATGTGCTGGCAAAACAGGTGAGCCATAATATGTCCAATGCATTTATTAAGGAAAGTAGACCAAAAACTTTAACCGTGGCCAAGACCGATGCCAAAACAACAATTTTCATAGAAACCATTGCCATAGCAACCATTGTCATAGCAACAAGTTTTTAACTCGCCGAAACAAGTTTTGGGGCTATACTATAAGCTAAATGGCATTGGTCTAATAAACAACGGTAAACGTCAAGTTAGATTATGATTTGTGAGCAATTCCCCAACTCCACAAACACTAAAAGCCATAATTTAAATGACGCACAAAACTGAAAGATATGATTTACTGTACAAAACAATTTACTCTACGACAAAAACTAAAAAAGAAAAGTTTGTCTTCCCGTATCAAAACTATATTTAAAAAGTTGCGGAGACAAAAACTGGGAGAATTTGTTGGGTTTTTGGTGAGTGTTTTTGTTTGTATTTTGATTGATGGGATCCAAGTCCCTTTCTTTTGGAGACAAATCTGATAACCGTCAGAGACAACGCGACCGTCCACCCTCTCCCCCCTCCCTTCCCCGACCCCAGGTCCGCTTACCGCGCGGTGTCCCGTGTTTGCACAGCCAACATAAACCAACCCCCCGAGAAAGCCAAAGCACACACATTAAAGGTAGATCAGCGGAGTGATTTCCCAGCGACGGCTCTAATCGATTGTGAAGAGCCCTTAAGAGATCTTGTCACTGGTTTATCAACATGTGCACTCCACTGCGTCATTCCTGGGACAGGGGGGGGGCGACCCTGGCGGTCGGGTAGGGTAGGATTGTTTCGGTCCCGAGAGACGGTTCGATTTCGAGAGCTGCTATCACTATGATTGATATACGATTGATATACGATAAAACAGCCAGCGGCCTAAGCTCAAGGAACGATCGGCCATGCCAATACAATAAACTATCTGATAACAGGGGGCCGCAAGGCAGACCCTCGAGGGTCAAGGTTATCAAAACAGTAAAACAAAGTTTCGGTGTATGCTTGCGTGGAAGGTTTTTCAACTCCTCACAAAAAAATATATTTAAACATGCACAAACTACTGACAAGCTTTCTTAAAAGACAAGCTGGCACACGATTGGGAAAAATGGGCGCCCAGATTTACGGGGAAGTGAACACTGATGAGTTGAAAACATTTTCATTACAATGGATTTTGTTGTTTTTTATTAACTGCCAAATTGTCCAAAGTGGGACATTGCCGGTTCATAGGATGACCCATGCGTTCTCAGACGTTAACAGTGAATGTGTGTTATTACCTACAACATCTTAAACAACAGAAACTGTCAGTCCCAACCACACGCACCGCATGCCGCAAGCATATGCACAGCCTGTCCCAGCCACATGCACCGTCTGTCCCAGCCACATGCACAGCCTGTCCCAGCCACATGCACCGTCTGTCCCAACCACACTTAACTTATCGTGTGTTCCAACCACATTCACCGTCTGTGCCAACCACATGCACCGTCTGTGTACCAACCACACGCACCACCTGCCGCAACCATATTCACAGCCTGTCCCAGCCACATTCACCGTCTGTCCCAACCACATGCACCCCATGCACCATGTGTCCCAAACAAGTTAAGCTCCAATAACCTAAACTAGTTGCACCAGCCCTGCGTTCACAAAGGTAGACTCACGGGTCATTGTGACACGATGCCATATTTTTTTTAACCAGTTCAAGTGTCAACCAAACTACGCCGACACATCTGTAAGTATGTATGTAATTACACCTGGAGCTTGTAACTGCAGACGCACCTGTATCACCATAAACATACTTCAGAGGAACAACATTCCCCACGAACTAAAGATATCAAAAGAATTTCATCTTCGTTTTGTCTGAGGCAGACACCAATGTTCCCCTATGGTTCGTTGTTCCGTGTGCAATGGGGAAAAAAAAACTCGTGTGCATGCAAAGTTGCACAGCATCTATTTTTGTGCAATATTTTAGAAAATTTGCTGCTCGGTAGCTCTAAACTGCTGCGTGGCGTCGATCAGATATTGCGCGGCCGCGCAGCCGCGAAGGTTAAAGGCAACATTGGCAGACACCCGTTAACACTGTCAGACACACTATCAGACATACTCGCTCATCAAAGCCGAGGCGCATACTTTGACAGTGGTTGAAAATGCTTAAAATCTTCACCATCGAGTAGAGCAGAATAGTCTTTTAAATGTGGCAAAGTGCGGTAAACTATGAAATCTAAGAGGAGTAAATGAAATTGTAAACAGTCTCAGTGTTGGCGGTACTGTCTATAGCAGGGGTGTGCAACATTTTTCAACGTCGGGCCACACGTGAACTTTGTAACAACAACGAGGGCCAGTACCCGTAAAAATGTACTCTTGATAACTCTAGTAAAGTGCGCGAGTATAAAAATCAAATATGATTTGAGGGCCACGTGAACTGGTTTGGCGGGCCGGGTTGTGGCCCGCGGGCCGCACACCCCTTGTCTATAGTCTATATCCACACAACTACAAAACAATTTTGCAATGACTTCAGAGTTATTGGTGAAAAGTTATCATTGATCATAACACTTCTGTTACATTGCAGATAACATCTATATTATCAGTGAAGACGTCTGTATACATTTGTTACCAGTGACGTAACATCTAAACCAGGGGTCGGGAAATTTTTTGTCTGAGAGAGCCATAAACACCATATATTTTGAAAAGTAATTCTGTTAGAGTCATACATTATGTTTAAAACTAATAATGTCAACTAAATGTGTGCATTTTTTTTTGTAATTTCAACACTAACAGTACCGTATCATGTCTCTGAATTCTTTTTAATAACATTGGTTTTTTTATATGCAATTAATATGTAGATCAAAGGAGTCTGAATAAACGTTGTTTTTAATAATCGAACATTTGTCTGAGAGCCAGATGCAGCCATTAATAGAGCCACATCTGGCTCGCGAGCCATCGTTTCCCGACCCCTGATCTAAACCATCAGTGAAATCCATGCTCTATAGTTGAAGACAACTTCAAAGTTACAGCTGAGGATAAGAACACATTTCCAGTTCTAAATCTATGTGCAGTAAACCACTTTTCGTGAAAACCCAAAATACTTGTTTTTTTTTGTTTTTTTTAAATCGTATTGAAATGCGTACATAGCTTTAAAAATAACAACAAACAAATAAACAGAAAATAAAGAGATAAAGATTTATTTTTTATTTTTTAGGGGAAAAAAATGAAAGAAGAATGCATGAACAATTGGTTAGCTGAATGTTTCATGAGTCTGGTGCTCGATGTCGTCATCACTGACGTCAATAAATCTTCAACAAAGGGAGAGCACGGCAGAAACGGGAACTTGTGGAATTTTTCAGCGAGCTTTTGTCAGTTCCTTTTTCTTTAATTGGCCATAACTAGAAGCCTTGGATGCCAACGAATGGCTTGCTGAATCGTTCCTGGCAAGCTTTGTTGTGCTGGTAACAAGAGGGGACTGCGTCACAGACGAGAGTATGACGGTAAAATCATTTCTGATGGTCTGGCAAGTTGTGTTGTTACGCTCAACGACGGCGTCAGAGACGCCAGTAAGTGGGTTTGAAACATTTCCTTGCATTTGTATGGAATTCACTACCATTACACATTCGCAGTATTACAACAACTAAGGCATGCTAGGACTGAACTAAAAACACATGTCTTAAAACTTAACTTTCAACATTAAATTTACAATCCAACATTTCTGTAAATGACAAGCGTAGCTTATATCCACTGTAAAGTCATTATATGTTGTATTTATGATATGAATGTGTTACATTGGATGAATTGATTACTATGTGTGTTACTATTTTTACGTAAGGCGCCGTGAACCCAGTTGCTTGCTGGGGTGCTGCGCTATGTAAATTATTTAACTATTATTATTATTATTTGTAAAGACTGAATAACCTGATTGCTTGAAAGTGGGACGTTGGTTGAAATGTGGCAACAAAATCACAGGAGCCAATATATAGAAATCCACAAGTATAGGCCAGGACAAGCACAAGCATGATAGACAGGACGTCCTTGATAGTAAATAAGTCGCTGATAGAAATGACGTCCAGGTGAAGAAAGTCGTCCATGAGGAAAGACATCCATGATAGAAAAGACATCCATGATAGGAAAGACGTCCATGATAAGAATAGTGTCCATGATGAAAGACGTCCATGATAAGAATAGTGTCCATGATGAAAGACGCCCATGATAGGTTAGACGTCCATGATAGGTTAGACGTCCATGATAGGTTAGACGCCCATGATAGGTTAGACGTCCATGATAGGTTAGACGTCCATGATAGGTTAGACGTCCATGATAGGTTAGACGTCCATGATAGGTTAGACGTCCATGATAGGTTAGACGTCCATGATAGGTTAGACGTCCATGATAGGTTAGACGTCCATGATAGGTTAGACGTCCATGATAGGTTAGACGTCCATGATAGGTTAGACGTCCATGATAGGTTAGACGTCCATGATAGGTTAGAGGTCCATGATAGGTTAGACGTCCATGATAGGTTAGACGTCCATGATAGGTTAGACGTCCATGATAGGTTAGACGTCCATGAGAGGTTAGACGTCCATGATAGGTTAGACGTCCATGATAGTTTAGACGTCCATGATAGGTTAGACGTCCATGATAGGTTAGACGTCCATGATAGGTTAGACGTCCATGCGAGGTTAGACGTCCATGATAGGTTAGACGTCCATGAGAGGTTAGACGTCCATTATAGGTTAGACGTCCATGATATGTTAGACGTCCATGATAGGTTAGACGTCCATGATATGTTAGACGTCCATGATAGGTTAGACGTCCATGAGAGGTTAGACGTCCATGATAGGTTAGACGTCCATGATAGGTTAGACGTCCATGATAGGTTAGACGTCCATGATAGGTTAGACGTCCATGAGAGGTTAGACGTCCATGATAGGTTAGATGTCCATGATAGGTTAGACGTCCATGATAGGTTAGACGTCCATGATAGGTTAGACGTCCATGATAGGTTAGACGTCCATGATAGGTTAGACGTCCATGATAGGTTAGACGTCCATGAGAGGTTAGACGTCCATGATAGGTTAGACGTCCATGATAGGTTAGACGTCCATGATAGGTTAGACGTCCATGATAGGCTAGACGTCCATGATAGGTTAGACGTCCATGAGAGGTTAAACGTCCATGATAGGTTAGACGTCCATGATAGGTTAGACGTCCATGATAGGTTAGACGTCCATGATAGGTTAGACGTCCATGATAGGTTAGACGTCCATGAGAGGTTAGACGTCCATGATAGGTTAGACGTCCATGAGAGGTTAGACGTCCATGATAGGTTAGACGTCCATGATAGGTTAGACGTCCATGATAGGTTAGACGTCCATGAGAGGTTAGACGTCCATGATAGGTTAGACGTCCATGATAGGTTAGACGTCCATGATAGGTTAGACGTCCATGATAGGTTAGACGTCCATGATAGGTTAGACGTCCATGATAGGTTAGACGTCCATGATAGGTTAGACGTCCATGATAGGTTAGACGTCCATGATAGGTTAGACGTCCATGATAGGTTAGACGTCCATGATAGGTTAGACGTCCATGATAGGTTAGACGTCCATGATAGGTTAGACGTCCATGATAGGTTAGACGTCCATGAGAGGTTAGACGTCCATGATAGGTTAGACGCCCATGAGAGGTTAGACGTCCATGATAGGTTAGACGTCCATGATAGGTTAGACGTCCATGATACGAAAGACGTCCATTATGGGCAGGACAACCAGGATATACAGGACAACAATGAAATGCAGGAAATCCATGGAATTTAAAAGGGCCACTTCACATTTTACCAATAAATAAACTGGCCACTCAATGACTGGTCCACTCATCACTCCGAGGCAAGCATAATAATCTAAAATCTGGCCTTAATTCTAACAAGCATTTCCAATCTTGCGAGCGGAAATCAGGCTTACATTACTTACAAAGGCAAAGACGTGTGTACTGTGGAACAAATACAATGTCGTCATCAAACACACAATTTCATCATACATACACACAACCTCGCCATACAAACACAAAACCAATGTTCCCTTTAAGCTGCGCGACTGCGCAGATATCTGACCGACGCCGCGCAGCAGTTTAGAATTTACGCGCAATAAATTTTGTAAAATATAGCCCACAAATGGTTTATGTGCTAATTTGCACACGCGAAGTTTTACTTTGCACACGGACCAACGAACCTTAGATGGAACACAGCACACAACATCACCATATAATACACACAAGCTCGCCAACCATACATACAACCTCACAATACAAACACAAACTCACAATACAAACTCACAATACAAACACCACCTCGCCATACAAACAAACAACCTTCCCATACATACACAATACCTCGCCATACATACACACAACCTCGCCATACAAACATAACCTCGCCATACATACACACAGAACCTCGCCATACATACACAGACTGGCAATACATACACAAGCTCACCATATAAACAACCTCGCCATACAAACACAACCTTGCCATACAAACACACAGCCTCGCCAAACAAACACACAAACTCGCCGTACAAACACACAACATTCCTTACAAGCACACAAATCTCGCCATACAAACACACAACCTCCGCCATACAAACACACAACCTCGCATACAAACACACAACTCCGCCATACAAACACACAACCTCGCAATACAAACACACAACCTCGCCATACAAACACACAACCTCGCCATACAAACACACAGCCTCGCCATACAAACACACAACCTCGCCATACAAACACACAACCTCGCCATACAAACACAACCTCGCCATTCACACAACCTCTGTGGGGTGCACTGGATCACTTGATATTTTCAGCTCGCGAGAGGACCTATTAGCAGAGATATTGTTGTGAAACGGGGGGCTTCCGAGGGCTTTTAGGACAAAGTTGTAGAATTATGGCAGCTGTTAAGAGGGTTTCAAGACTCGTCAATATGCCAGGCACAGGATAATAACCCCCATTAATCTCATATTTGTTACTTTAAAAAGTCGTTTCCCAGATCCAAGGTTATTTTGGTTGAGAAATGTGATGAAATTTTCTACCACGTCTTTTTCATGAAGAAAAAAAAACTAACAAACAAAAAACACAATTCTTTTAATAGAATAATTAAATCGTAATTTAAAACACCACTTTTCCAGCAAATGAATATTTAAACAACGGAAAACTTCTAAATTCAAAGGTTATTTAATTTCAGGAGGAACTGGAGATCGAATGGACAATGCTTTAAATTTGTCCTGTTTCTAAATACTTCGAAATTATAAATATATAAATATTATAATAAATATTATATTTATAAAAATAAAATATAAATAACATTTATAATTATAAATATAATATACTTGAGTATTTCCCCAGCTTTCTAGGGTTTGTATTGCCTCAAAGAGTGTTGTAACAGGAGACGGAAAAACACGTGCATATATAAGTTAAAGTTAATGATAAAGAGCAAACTGGACAGCCATACGCAATTATTTAAAGAGCAAACTGGACACCCATACACCATTATTTAAAGAGCAAACTGGACAGCCATACACCATTTCACACTGACAGCCATACACCATGATTTAAAGAGCAAACTGGACTGCCATACACCATTATTTAAAGAGCAAACTGGACAGCCATATACCAGGATTTAAACGCCATTATATTACTATCTACCAATCCCATCACCTTATGCCATGCTATCCCCGACTATCAATACCATCTTCCACTATCGATATCACAAATCGTCTACCTGTTCCATCATTCTCTACACACACCATCGTCTTATGCCATCTCCCATTTCCCAGTAATCTCCCCACTTTACCCAAGAAATATACCCTTCACGCTTGGAATGTCATGCTGTTTACCCTCCAATGCCATTTCAAATGTCATCTTGAGATCACTATGGCTTTAACTCCACCTCTCGATGTCCAAAGTTGTTCCTCTCGCGCAGGCAACCATGCTCGTATATTATCACGCTATGTGCTGTGTTCCACAATATACCTACGGCCTTGTCAATCAACGCGAGATGCTTGTCAGCCCAATAAAACAACATTACTTCCCTATTGTCATGCTCGTGACGTTGTATCAACGTTATCGCTGTGACCGAAGACCTCAGAGTGAATTGAAACACGTCAACATGAAATGGTAATGATATTTGCATCTTATATATTATAAGCGTGTGCTATAAACTTTGTTTTGTTTATCTACAATCAAAGATTGCTGTAAGAGGTTTATTAGTAAAGCTCGGACGAGACATATAATCAAATCTTTCAATGTGAACTAAACAAAGTAAGTAATTCAGTGTAAGCGAAACAGTGTAAGCAATTCAGTGTAAGCAATTCAGTGTAAGGCAAACAACAAACAAAACAAGTGGTTAAAACAATTGAGTACATTAATACATCTTAAACCATCGTTGCAGCAGAAGGACTTGGTGCCATCAGTGATTATATTAGCAACAAGTCAATGAAAAATCTAGTGCATGTGCAGGTGAAGAAACAAGCAATGAAGTGCCTATAATTTGCTATCTCCGCCTGTCATCGTTTTTATTCAGAAAGTAATCGGCCCAACTCGGCGCACGATCTTTGCAAATGGTCTCCTACTATCGATTTAACACGGAATACTATGGGTCTAACTCATTCTATTATCGTTCTAACTCTGTCTATTATCGTTCTGATTGGGAAAATAACTGTTTTCTTTCGGCCCATGCTCGTTGTAACTTAGTCAATTAAAGGTCTAACACGACAAGCTATAGTTCTAAATCGGCAAATAATCGGTCTATTAACTCAATCTTGATAAATGTGAAAGGGGAAACAAACAAACAAACAAACATAACAAGGTTGTTGGTTTAAGAATGACAAATTGACATCGAAAAGTTGATGTCATCTTGTTTATGACTCGTGTCATGACCTCATCTAGGCGTCATGACGTACTCAAGACCTTGCTACGTCATCGTCAAGACCTCAGCACGACGGCGTCAAATCCTCACCCCAATAACGTCAAGACCTGGCAACAATAACGTCAAGACCTCACCACAATAACGGCAAGACCTCACCACAATAACGTCAAGACCTCACCACAATAACGTCAAGACCTCGACACAATAACGTCAAGACCTGGCAACAATAACTTTAAGACCTCACCACAATAACGTCAAGACCTGGCAACAATAACTTTAAGACCTCACCACAATAACGTCAAGACCTGGCAACAATAACTTTAAGACCTCGACACAATAACGTCAAGACCTGGCAACAATAACTTTAAGACCTCACCACAATAACGTCAAGACCTGGCAACAATAACTTTAAGACCTCACCACAATAACGTCAAGACCTGGCAACAATAACGTCAAGACCTCACCACAATAACGTCAAGACCTCACCACAATAACGTCAAGACCTCGCCACACTAACGGCAAGACCTCACCACCATAACGTCAAGACCTCACCACAATAACGGCAAGACCTCACCACCATAACGTCAAGACCTCGACACAATAACGTCAAGACCTGGCAACAATAACGTCAAGACCTCACCACAATAACGGCAAGACCTCACCACCATAACGTCAAGACCTCGACACAATAACGGCAAGACCTCACCACCATAACGTCAAGACCTCGTCACAATAACGTCAAGACCTCACCACAATAACGTCAAGACCTCGCCACAATATCGTCAAGACCTCACCACCATAACGTCAAGACCTCGACACAATAACGTCAAGACCTCACCACCATAACGGCAAGACCTCACCACCATAACGTCAAGACCTCACCACCATAACGGCAAGACCTCACCACCATAACGTCAAGACCTCGACACAATAACGTCAAGACCTGGCAACAATAACGTCAAGACCTCACCACAATAACGTCAAGACCTCACCACAATAACGTCAAGACCTGGCCACAATAACGTCAAGACCTCACCACCATAACGTCAAGACCTCACCACAATAACGTCAATACCTCGCCACAATAACGTCAAGACCTGGCCACAATAACGTCAAGACCTCACCACCATAACGTCAAGACCTCACCACAATAACGTCAAGACCTCGCCACAATAACGTCAAGACCTGGCCACAATAACGTCAAGACCTCACCACAATAACGTCAAGACCTCACCACAATAACGGCAAGACCTCACCACCATAACGTCAAGACCTGGCCACAATAACGTCAAGACCTCACCACAATAACGTCAATACCTCGCCACAATAACGTCAAGACCTGGCCACAATAACGTCAAGACCTCACCACCATAACGTCAAGACCTGGCCACAATAACGTCAAGACCTCACCACAATAACGTCAATACCTCGCCACAATAACGTCAAGACCTGGCCACAATAATGTCAAGACCTCACCACCATAACGTCAAGACCTCACCACCATAACGTCAAGACCTCACCACCATAACGTCAAGACCTCACCACAATAACGTCAATACCTCGCCACAATAACGTCAAGACCTGGCCACAATAACGTCAAGACCTCACCACCATAACGTCAAGACCTCACCACAATAACGTCAAGACCTCGCCACAATAACGTCAAGACCTGGCCACAATAACGTCAAGACCTCACCACAATAACGTCAAGACCTCACCACAATAACGGCAAGACCTCACCACCATAACGTCAAGACCTGGCCACAATAACGTCAAGACCTCACCACAATAACGTCAATACCTCGCCACAATAACGTCAAGACCTGGCCACAATAATGTCAAGACCTCACCACCATAACGTCAAGACCTCACCACAATAACGTCAAGACCTCACCACCATAACGTCAAGACCTCACCACAATAACGTCAAGACCTCACCACCATAACGTCAAGACCTGGCCACAATAATGTCAAGACCTCGCCACAATAATGTCAAGACCGCACCACCATAACGTCAAGACCTCGCCACAATAACGTCAATACCTCGCCACAATAACGTCAAGACCTCACCACAATAACGTCAAGACCTCACCACAATAACGTCAAGACCTCACCACCATAACGTCAAGACCTGGCCACAATAATGTCAAGACCTCGCCACAATAATGTCAAGACCTCACCACCATAACGTCAAGACCTCACCACAATAACGTCAAGACCTCGCCACAATAACGTCAAGACCTGGCCACAATAACGTCAAGACCTGGCCACAATAACGTCAATACCTCGCCACAATAACGTCAAGACCTGGCCACAATAATGTCAAGACCTCACCACCATAACGTCAAGACCTGGCCACAATAACGTCAAGACCTCACCACCATAACGTCAAGACCTGGCCACAATAACGTCAAGACCTCACCACAATAACGTCAATACCTCGCCACAATAACGTCAAGACCTGGCCACAATAATGTCAAGACCTCACCACCATAACGTCAAGACCTCACCACCATAACGTCAAGACCTCACCACCATAACGTCAAGACCTCACCACAATAACGTCAAGACCTGGCCACAATAACGTCAAGACCTCGCCACATCTGCGTCAAGACCTCGCCACAATAATGTCAAGACCGCACCACCATAACGTCAAGACCTGGCCACAATAACGTCAAGACCTCGCCACATCTGCGTCAAGACCTCGCCACAATAATGTCAAGACCTCGCCACATCTGCGTCAAGACCTCGCCACAATAATGTCAAGACCTCGCCACATCTGCGTCAAGACCTCGCCACAATAATGTCAAGACCTCGCCACATCTGCGTCAAGACCTCGCCACAATAATGTCAAGACCTCGCCACATCTGCGTCAAGACCTCGCCACAATAATGTCAAGACCTCGCCACATCTGCGTCAAGACCTCGCCACAATAATGTCAAGACCTCGCCACATCTGCGTCAAGACCTCGCCACAATAATGTCAAGACCTCGCCACATCTGCGTCAAGACCTCGCCACAATAATGTCAAGACCTCGCCACATCTGCGTCAAGACCTCGCCACAATAATGTCAAGACCTCGCCACATCTGCGTCAAGACCTCGCCACAATAATGTCAAGACCTCGCCACAATAATGTCAAGACCTCGCCACAATAATGTCAAGACCTCGCCACAACTGCCTAAAGATAAAATATTTAAACCGAGAGTTGAGTGCATAAAATACTATAAGCGAGGACAGAGCGGGGGAAAAAAACTATCCGGTGGGACTTACAGGTGTGATTTGAGCAAGACCTGAAAGACGTCAACCGTTTGTCTGCCAATCACAAGCACCGGACTCTCGGGACTTGAGCAGACGCTGCATTTGTTCAGAAAGAAAATATCGAACCATCAACGTACATCAATGTACTTTTAGTTACATGCTGGAGAATCTTCGCCGATAACTTAATGGCGATGACAATGAGGAGGTTCATGGGAAAGTTAGTAGTTACCAATGTTAATCGGATTGTTGACACTCTACGTTGCTGACATATGTATCTTCGCTTGTTATGGAGCGTCGCAATTATTTTATTTTCTCTTTCCTTTTTTTTCAAGGAAAAATTTCTTAAGTCAGAAAAAACCCAGTGGTTTACTTCCCACAAGCAGTCCTCACGATGGACGTGGGGGTAGGGGGGGTGCACGAATCATGCAGCGGTACAGACAAAATCCAGCATCCTAAAAGCTTGAGCTGTTTTCAAATGATTTGTTAATTTTGTTGCTACCATCAATCAGACGAGCATGACGTCATTCCGGGCACCTGCGAAGTGGTTATATTACAAGTCAAGTTGAACAGCATAATTATAAGCTATCATTTAGCAGGTTACGATAAATTAGACCAATATTTTAGAAAGACGCGAATGAAATCGCAGTCTGGTGACGTTACTTTATAACGTGACCGGAATGAGCGAAAGTAACGTTACTTTATAACGTGACCGGAATGAGCGAAAGTAACGTTTTCTTTTATAACGTGACCGGAATGAGCGAAAGTAACGTTACTTTATAACGTGACCGGAATGAGCGAAAGTAACGTTACTTTATAACGTGACCGGAATGAGCGAAAGTAACGTTACTTTATAACGTGACCGGAATGAGCGAAAGTAACGTTACTTTATAACGTGACCGGAATGTGCTAAAGTGACGTTACTAAATGACGCGACAGGCTGGTCTAAATCGAACATAATCAGATTTTATGACTTAGAAGGAGTTATGGGCTACGTCATGTTCTGCGATCCAACATTCCAATTGATTTCAATGCTCGCTCTACAACGTTTTCTTACAAACATTACCCTCAAAGTCAAAGTCCAATTTTTTAATTCTGCGTAACAAAGTTTACATTATCGTTTCGCTAACCCATAGGGACATTTTCGATCAAAGTTCTATGATTTGCGTGATATTAACTAGAGGCCGCTGACAATAACAGACATCCCATGACAAAAACATGAGGACAGCCATCCCAAACAGAATATTGATTTTAAGTCTTTTTTTTTAAAAGGAGCTTCCATCTTCCTCGCGACTCTCAGACACTACGGCCGCACACGACAACATCGCCCTCGTCTTCTCCTCGCTTCCTCCCCTCCCCCATCCTCTCCTCCCTCGCTCGTGGTCCGTGCCTTGATTGGTAAGATAATACTCGACTGAGCCCCGGCAGCGCCTCGTGTCTGGTATCGTCTCGCCATCAGTCTGTGTCGTAACCGCCTGTGTGAGCCACCAAGAAGGCCTGTGGTTTACTTGATTCCAATACAAACAAAAATGATGCCGTGATTGTTGGCTTATTGCAAGTGCCAGCAATCACTTCCCTTCACTTATATCTCCATGGTTTTTTTTTCATAATAGGTTAACGGTCTTAAAGTTGACAAGCCAGGACTAAAGTGGGGGTAACAAACACCGATGACGTCATTACAGTAAGGAATATGGACTGCAAACATGGCCGTGAGGAATATATAACGAGGCTGACATGCATGAAAAGACACAGAGATAATGGCAGGTCGTTAGACACCTTCCATAAGTCAGAGTCAATAGCTCCGTGACTTTACGGTATGACACACAATGATGCGATGATTTCACCGGAGCAGAAGTTACAATCATACATGATGAAAGTATCACTTGAACACGACTCTGTGTAATCCTCCAATCCTATATAATAAAAGGCAATTTTCTGTGCGGTCATCCATAGCGATTGGTCCCTCAAACACATATGACTCATACAGCCAATCATATTGAACAGTTTACGCGGACGTTCAAAACGAATTATTTTTGGTGCAGTATTTCTTCCAAGACCTTATTGTGAGTTATGCGCGTTGGGATTTATAGTAAAAAGCTCTTTTTAAATCCTTTATGTTAACTCGTGGTGTCTGGTTGCTTGCTTGCTTGATTGCTTGATTGCTTGTCTGTCGCCAAAACTTTGGATCGATTTTTAACCCACTTCCTCGTAAGCTAGCGAGCTGAATTTTTGCAGGAAGTTTCGTACCGATGATAAAAACTATGTATCGAAATTTCAGATCGATCGCATGTACCGCAATTAAATTATAGAATTAGATTCTATAGAATTAGATTAGATATAAAATTATATAATTATATTATTTTATTTATTCCTATGTATTCCTTGGACGGGCTTGTGTGCTCGTAGGGTACTATTACTTTTAGTGGACAAAAAAATAAAATAAAAGAGATATCAATCCTACAATGAGATAACAATCTTATAAGACAGCAATCCTACAGTGAGATAGCAATTTTTTAAGACCGTAGTCATATTATGAGATAACCATCTTATAAGACAGCAATCCTAAAATGAGATAACAATCTTATAAGCAATCCTACAATGAGATAACAATCTTATAAGATAGCAATCCTACATTGAGATAGCAATTGTTTAAGAGAGTAGTCATATAATGAGATAACCATCTTATAAGACAGCAATCCTACAATGAGATAAAAATCTTATAAGACACAATGTTTTCTTTAAGTTTAAAATCTTGATATGTTATAATAATTCTGTAATATTCTTCGGAAATTGTAATCATATTATTGAAATTCCTCTAAGAGATGCTATTCCTTTTGTAAGGTGGAAATCCCTTTATGTGACGGTATGTTAGGACCACCGGCATATAGTGAAGATTGTATTCATCTTCTTAAACCGATGAATGTTAAAAGACATCGATCATGCGTCATCTTACAAATCGCCAAACTCCTCTCCGTCAATGCATGTGAAATAGGTGATGAGCAAGAGAAAGGACAACAAAGGAAATTAGAAAAACTTCCATTAAATCAACTCTATATAGGTTAACAAAACTACTCCCCCGGCCACCACTCAAACCATTGACCACGGGTCTTGTTCAAACTGGTTGACCGGGCTTTTTAATTATAATTTTATACGGAAGAAAACCAACACACAAAAAAAGGGGGGGGGCAACTTAATTCATTCTTATTTTCTTTTGTACGAGCAACAAAGCCCGTCCGAGGACGTTCCGCCACCGTTCGGTGGCATGTTGTAACTCCCCTCCAACAGCCGTGTCGACCGGCATTACATGTGCATCGCGTCAAAAATACTATTCATTATAGTTAAAATAAATAACTCGTAAAAACAGAGCTTTTTGCTATAAATCCCAATGCGCATAACTCAAAATAAAGTCTTGGAAGAAAAAAGGACCAAAAATAACTCGTTTTGAACGTCTGCGTAAATGGCGTAAACGTGTTCAATATGATTGGCTGTAGGAGTCATATGTGTTTGAGGGACCAATCGCTATAGATGACCGGACAGAACGGACGGAAAGAACATAAACTTGCCTTTTATTATATAGGATACTGTAAGACTTTGATCACATAGATTGAATACATTTAGACAGACTCATTTTTAGGCGATTAATGTTCAGCCTAGAGATGATTTTGTTTGTAAGACCACCAGCATCCAAAGAAAAACTTCAAAGAAACATAAATATATATAGTTTCAAGGGTAAAGGTGAGTAGATTTGTACCCAAGTACGGTACGCAAGTACTTGGGAGGGGGTGGGGCCAGCGGGTGACGGTGCAAGTAAGTCAACCGGTTGTTGATGACGTTCTGCAAATTGTTTTAACTAAAGAAATCTTAACAAGAGTTTTTTTTTAACATGTGTGTTAGCGTGTGTGTCTGTCAGTGGGTGGGTTTTAGTGCGCGCGCCCGTGTGTGTGTTGGTTGGTTAGTGTAGCGGGGGAGTGGGTCAATAAAAAAATCACTTTGGGGGAGGGGGGGGGTAACCTGATTACGTCAAAATCCTTCTCCAAAAGTTTATCTCGAGAATTTTTTTCTAATCCCTAACCGATACGGCAACAAAGATTCTTGTTTTATTTGTACTGTCGAGTATCCCGTATTGATTTACAAGGCCGTAAAACGCTCCTAACAACACATATGGATGGGTCTTTTGACATGAGTGGTCTTTATCAACCCTGATATTAACTTGGAAATATGTGGAGAAGTCTTTGCTGTAGTTTGACTGTGGGGAGACAACTCTAACTAAGGAAAGACTAGGATGTGAGACGCAGTTTTTACTGATGTTTTATGATCAATTTACTACAACTGATCTAACGGAATGTGCTACCAGAACAGCTGATTTTTAACATGAGCTAATCAAAATTAATTAATCTAATTAACCTACCATGTCAGTAATGCCATCGTCCGTGTCAGTAATGCCATCGCCCATGTCAGTAATGTCATCGCCCATGTCAGTAATGTCATCGCCCATGTCAGTAATACCATCGCCCATGTCAATACTGCCATCGCCCATGTCAGTAATGCCATCGTCCGTGTCAGTCCATGCCACAGTGAGGGCCTTGTGGTAAAGCTAAGCGTCTTCGCATGAGCCAGAAGTCGACGTTAGGTTTCGTTTACTTCTACATGATTTTAAACAGTATCAGTGAAGACCGTGATATCAAATTAGCGGCCACCATTCATCAGGGTTATCTCTGGGAGCACAGAAATCTTGGCCATAAATCCTGACAACCGGTATTATCTCGGCTCCACAATGAACCTCTCTCCCTCAAAGCCAACTTTTGTCAAGGGCCATCACCGGCAGCAACATGCGGGTGATAACAGGGGCGCCATGTTTTATTGAACCGGCCAGATACGGTCAGCGAGATCGCTAGGGCTACAGCTTGCTTGCTCAGATGTTAGGACCTTAATACGTCACCGAAGACCGGACGATATAGCACGGATCGGTCCATTGTTATATCCGCGCTTGTAAAAAAAATAATGGCGCGGACGAGTTTAGACCAATGTTCCATTTAAGCTGCTCGGTTGCGTACTTATGTCACCGACTCCGCGCAGAAGTTTAGAGTGACCGCGCAGAAAATTGTCATAAGGCTAAATAACATTTGAGGTATAAAAAAGTTGCACACGAAAATGGATGGTGTAAATCTTTGCACACTAGTTTGTTATTTTTCACACGGACCAACGAAACTTAGTGTGAACATTGACTTAGAGCACTTTAGTCTGTAAACATTTAGGTGTGAACATTGACTTAGATCACTTTAGTCTGTAAACATTTAGGTGTGAACATTGACTTAGAGCACTTTAGTTTGTGAACATTTGATGTGAACATTGACTTAGAGCACTTTAGTTTGTGAACATTTGATGTGAACATTGACTTAGATCACTTTAGACTGTGAACATTTAGGTGTGAACATTGACTTAGATCACTTTAGTCTGTGAACATTTAGGTGTGAACATTGACTTAGATCACTTTAGTCTGTGAACATTTAGGTGTGAACATTGACTTAGATCACTTTAGTCTGTAAACATTTAGGTGTGAACATTGACTTAGATCACTTTAGTCTGTAAACATTTAGGTGTGAACATTGACTTAGATCACTTTAGTCTGTAAACATTTAGGTGTGAACCTTGACTTAGATCACTTTAGTCTGTAAACATTTAGGTGTGAACATTGACTTAGAGCACTTTAGTTTGTGAACATTTGATGTGAACATTGACTTAGATCACTTTAGTCTGTAAACATTTAGGTGTGAACATTGACTTAGAGCACTTTAGTTTGTGAACATTTGATGTGAACATTGACTTAGAGCACTTTAGTCTGTAAACATTTAGGTGTGAACATTGACTTAGAGCACTTTAGTTTGTGAACATTTGATGTGAACATTGACTTAGATCACTTTAGTCTGTAAAAATTTTGGTGTGAACATTGACTTAGAGCACTTTAGTTTGTGAACATTTGATGTGAACATTGACTTAGAGCACTTTAGTCTGTAAACATTTAGGTGTGAACATTGACTTAGAGCACTTTAGTTTGTGAACATTTGATGTGAACATTGACTTAGAGCACTTTAGTCTGTAAACATTTAGGTGTGAACATTGACTTAGAGCACTTTAGTTTGTAAACATTTAGGTGTGAACATTGACTTAGAGCACTTTAGTTTGTGAACATTTGATGTGAACATTGACTTAGAGCACTTTAGTCTGTAAACATTTAGGTGTGAACATTGACTTAGAGCACTTTAGTTTGTGAACATTTGATGTGAACATTGACTTAGAGCACTTTAGTTTGTGAACATTTGATGTGAACATTGACTTAGATCACTTTAGTTTGTGAACATTTAGTGTGAACATTGACTTAGATCACTTTAGTCTGTGAACATTTTTCTCGACCAGTCAGCATGTAATTAAACAATAACTGGCGCATGTCTGAACTGTCGTGTGCCTGGGAGTAGTGTTTAACACGTTTCGATTGTTACCTGTCGCTGCAGTATAATGGGGTCATTGGGTCAGAGGCACGGGTTCTTTCGATTTCGACAAGATTATAAATGGAGAAAGTGACAAGAGTGATTTAACAGGGAAAGTGTGTCAAGGACAACTCATTTGCCAGGTAGGCATTTTAGCCTACAGCTTCAACTACGTTTTTCTTGGTAATTTAAAGCAATACGAAAAGTTCGTTAGTCAAAGACAAGGCAACAATGGCGGCACCAAGTCTTGTATCACACGTCCAGACAGACTCCTCCAATCTTCTATTCCCGGGTTTAGGAAAACGTTTCACACCCAAAAAAAAACTTTTAAACAGCCAGTAAATACAACGTTTTTACTATAAATCCCTTATATATGTGACAGAACTAAAAGTATTGATGATGTTCAATATAATACGCACCGCGCGACCAACATATACAGACTGAACGTGACTGAACTCCCCTTGCTGTAGTCATCGATGGCTGGGGTGAAATGCAGTGAACCGTGAGGGTCAACTGTAGCAGACGGCTTCATAGAGATACATAGAGATAAACTAAAAAATGCGTTAGTTTAATTACGGTACATTCGATCGATCTGAAATTTTGACACAATGCATTGTTAGGTGACACAAGTCTATGTGCAAAATTGCAGCTCGAAAGCATCACGGGAAGTGGGAAATTTTTTACTTTTATTTTTTCCGCCTGCCCGACCAAGAGATCACGACAAGACGGTCAAGTTAATAGAAGGGATGTAAACCCCCCCCCCGCGCCAAAAAGGCATATTTATGTAGTAATACTAAATTGATAAATATGGGAAGGGGGTTAAACCCGGTCAGCCCCACGTGACAATGTGTGGTTCTCACCTCCTTGACCCAGACATTTCCATGTAATAATGTTCTTGTGATCACCTCGCTTGAAGGCCCCCTGTATTATGTTCTTTAACTAACCTCACCCCCTCCCTCTGAAAACATTGTCCAAACAAAGCCTCAATACAGAAGACTACGTACCAAAGTTGGAGGAACTGATACCAAACACAGCAGACGTCACTAAATGAAGTCACTGCATCTCTAAATGACACTAAATCTCTAATTGATGTTCGTTCATCCCTGTGCCATCTAATCCGATGCTCTGGTTCATTTCCATACAGCTGCTGGCTACGTCTTCCTATTGTTGGTGTCTTGTTATGATCACACCTCACACTGGCCTACTTTTTAAAGCAGTCGTAAGCTATGATTTATGAGATCTCATTTACATTTATTTTAAAAGGAGAGTAGCAGGGACAGGGTAGCAGGGGCATGGAGTACCAGGGGCATTGTGTACCGGGCATTGTGTACCGGGGCATTGCGTACCAGCGGCATTGTGTGCTAGGGACATTAGATATCAGAGGCATTGTGTACCATGGGCATTGTGTACCAGGGGCAATGTTCCCTTTAAGCTGCAAGCCGCGAAGATATCTTACCGACGACGCGCAGCAGTTTAGCATTATCCCGCAGCAAATTTTATCAAATATTGCACAAAAATGTATGCTGTGCAACTTTGCACACGAGTATTGTTTTACTTTGCACACGGATCAACGAACCTTAGAGGGGTACATTGACCAAGGGGCGTCGTGTATCACAGGTGTCATATCTTGGATAGTCCAGTGTCATGTATCAGCGAGTGCCCGTTGTCATTCCTTGTCAGGTGCTGCATTCGTACAACAGAGCGATGTTTTGTTTGCATTATTTGTGTGACCCTGTCCTTCGGGTGTAATTTAAAACAATTACATACATTGTTTCTTTTATTGCATCATTTGATTTTTAAAGATAAATTAGTCAAGCACATTTCACTAACCATTACTCGTAACTACACTACACAATAGTAGCATAAGACGATCGTCGGCCAAATTATCTCCCTTTATATTTTCTGCATCTCAACCCAACTGACAAACAGCTGATCTGATTTTCGAATGCTAATGAATTCTGCTTGTGAACAGAAGTGAGAACCGGTGATCTGGAATTATTTACCCCTGGCCCGGTCACATTAGCTTGCTGCCACACGAATCCTTTTGAGCCCTCGGTAAGCCTTCGGTCTGGGCAACGGCCAACTGCCTCGTGATACAATAGTCCGATAGTCTCGGGTCCCATCCTACAGTGCGCCATTATCACAGGAAGCGGATGGGACGACGGCCTTTCACCCCGGAAGGTATCCTCGTGAGAAACTGCACTCTAATTAAACTAAGACATTAATCATCGAGATAAGATCCAAGTGTGGAAATACAATTCTTAAAGTGAGGGTCGAAAAAAAAATTATTGGGGGAAGAAGGTGTCTGAGGGAGAGATGAGGGGAATAAAAGGAGAGAATAAGAGCTAAAAGAATGAAGTGTGGGGGGGGGGATAGATGTCAGACAATGTGGGAAGTCGTAGACAGGATAAACGGGAGGGAGGAGAATGGATTGAAATTTATTTTTAAGGATCAATTTCACGAATTCTGACCAAATTCAGATAAAATAAAAATTCTTCACAATTTTTTTTTCTAAAATACATTTTAATGAACAAAATAAAACATTTTTAAACCTTATAAATAAAAAATGCCTAATACTGTATACTTTCACAGTTCATTTGTGGAGTGTCCAAATTTCGTTCCATGCAGCACACGAGAGAGCCACGCTAAGAAACACAAGGGCATTGTAACTAAGATTAGACACGGGCTGTGTCGTCTGCGCATATTATCTGCTGCTCACAGCTTCTTTTGTCTCATTGGGAATATGAAGTTTATCATACTTTTGGTTATTGATTGAGGGAGAATAGCTTAATTGATGACTGTGTGATTGATTCGGGTTAGATTACAAGAATTATTGACCTATATATTTATACACAAATTTATACAGCTAGAATAACAGAGCCAATAGCCTTATTATTGATTCATGTCGGATAACGGAATGAATGACCTAGTTTATGATTCCGATAGGATAACATGATTAATGACCTAGTTATTGATTCATGTAGAATAACGGATTTAATGACCCAGTTATTGACTCAGTAAATATTGGTGTGCACTTGGACGTGGTGTAATTACTCTTGCTGACTATCTGCAAGCGGGTGACGTGAATTACTTAAAAAGCAAGATGCAAATGATTGTATATCACAGGGCCATTTAATTGGGCCCTATAGAAGATTGTTCCAATTATATTTTTATGTATGTATTTGACGAAGGTCAACCCACCAAGCACGTTCACGGTTTGTTGATTTTACCTGGAGGGTTTCAGGTGTTGCATTTAATAACTGAGTGGTCAGCCGTGTGGAGTTGTCTATCTCCCGCACCTGGTCAATGAGTAGGAATTGGAATGGAAATGTGTGGCCGATCTTCTCATCCTACAAACATGAAGTCTTAACGCTCATTGAGAGAAAACTAAACTTGAAGCTCACCGGAGAATACAAGGACTAATAACCGCACAGTCCAGTAATGTCCGACTTTGTCTCGGGTTATTTCGGCTGTCAAATGTATACCTCAATCACTTCCCATCGGCGGAACCCTTGGTCGGTGCTATTGGAACCGGTTGGTTTCACTGAGCCCCGGTTAAAAATCGGTTCATAAAATACAGTCAACTTGCTGACAGCGACGAAATATGGGTCCAGCCTTCATAATATTTCAAGAGAATTAACCAGAAAATAAAGAAGGTGGTCTCCCTTGTTATTTTTACAACGAAGTTTCTGCACTCCACAAGGGGCATAATTTTTTTTACCCCGTTCACATTTACCCCTCTCACCGCCAGTGGGCGCTGTTCTCAGTTCTAATTGGGAAACGTGTTCATACCTACTGAGAGCTGTAAGCCCATGGCTGGTCTGGTAGACAGACAGTCACTTACTAACAGCTGGTGGTTACTAAAAATTATATTGGCGGTTCTCAAGTAGAAACCAATGCAGCCTTAACTTTCAGCTACGCAGTAGTTTAGAATTACTGCGCACCAAATTTTGCATAGAATGCAATGACACATCCATTTTTGGGTGTACAATTTTACTCTCAAATTGGATGCTCATGCTGGGCAACTTTGAACGCGGTTGTTTTTTTTTGTTTTTTTTATATAATTATTTAGCACACTGGCCAACGAACCTTGGAAAGAACATGTGTAGTAACTGAGAATTCCAGGCCCAAAAACTTCTGGAATGAGCCCTTAACAGGTGTTCTCACCAAATAAGTAAGTTTAAAGCTTCACACAAAACAAATTATGAAAGTCGGCCCATGGCTCCCTTCTAGCCGTTAACCAGCTGACGTCATCAATGCCCATCAATACTAACCCAGTCTCACGAGTCGTTAAACTCTGTTCTCTCTCCAGTTGACAGGGTCAAGGCCACAACTAACTAACCTGATGACCCAGACTCTCGAGGGCTGTTGAGTATCACGTCCCAGCACAATCCTTTTATAAACGAGTCAGAATTCCATTGAGTGAGGGGTGGGTGGAGGGGGCGGCCTTGTAAAACTAGTTCTCCAAACCCAAGCTTGTCGCCAGACGTGGTCAGCTGATGTAGGTACCCATCCATGGACATTATAACGAGATGGTGACTGGGGCACCATTGAAAGAAGGATATCATGACACCGTGACAGGCAGGACACCAGGGCACCATGACAGGATGGACACCAGGGCACCATGACAGGATGGACACCAGGGCACCGTGACAGGATGGACACCAGGGCACCATGACAGGATGGACACCGGGGCACCATGACAGGATGGACACCGGGGCACCATGACAGGATGGACGCCGGGGCACCATGACAGGATGGACACCGGGGCACCATGACGGGATGGACGCCGGGGCACCATGACAGGATGGACACTAGGGGACCATGACAGGACGGACAAACAAGGTAATATATTATATTTATACTTTCGGAGCCTGTGGTTAAGATACACAGTGGTTCTTAACCTTGGTGTAGGTACTGAACACAACCAGATTCATATGCACATTCACTGAACCCTTCTTAATAGGAAAAAAATAAATCACGAATCATACGAGACGGGTGTGTGTCTTGACCTCCGCCGAACCCCTAAGACGAACTCACCGAACCCCTGGGGTTCCATCGAACCCAGGTTAAGAACCATTGAGATATGGAATTTTTCTTTAAATAATTTCGTAAAATTTAAAAAAAAATTAAAAAATCAGAAATAATAATTCTACCAGGACAACACCTTAGTTTTCAAATTAGATTTGGTGCATTATGGACTAATCAAGTTTAACTGCTAAATCATTATGGTAACTTCAAATAACTGGTGTGCCATATTCCTGAGCTTAAGTATAGTTAACATTGCTTTTCCTATGTGAACACACGACCGAGTGCACGCGTTCGCCGCCCTCGACAAGCCTCCTGACGTGAGGGCTCATCTCTAGCCCTCGTTGTCTCCGTGCTGCTCGGCTGTCCCGGTATTTGTCTAGCCACCCGTGAAGCTGCGTTTGTCTCATCATCGATTTACCCTCGTTCGTTGTCTTGATTTATCGTTTGGACGCCGGTGTTTGTCAGGTTTCTCTTGCCGACGACTGTCCGGTAACAGACAATCCCCCCCCCTGACCCCCGGGCCCAATGAAACACACTTTTATGTGATCACACCGATGCGACCCGTCCCTTCGATCACAAAATTGTGAATTTTGTTTTACAGCAATGTAGGAGAGAGTCTCGGGTGTGGGGTTTTAACGTATTGCGCGTTTCATATGTAATTCCCGATAGAATGTAACAATATTGCATTGAGCCAAACGGTGCTCAATTCAGTACACTGTTGCACACAAAATTAAGTTTTTGAAATCCTAGTATGTTGTTGTTTTCTGGAAGTTCAATGTGTACAACAAAATGATAAAGTTTCAAATATTTCCTGAGATTTCAAAATTAAACTAGAAATAGGGATCAAAACACTTTTCTTATTCCGTATGCAAGAACAAACGCACACAAATATCGTTCTTCCCGTTCGGAATTCGGACGTGAATTGGGTTGCCCGAGGAAGCCAGGAAAACAAACACTTTATAAACATTTAAAGCTCTAATTAAAAAAATGCAAGACCAGACAGAAACAGTGGATAAGCGTAGGGCGCAATCATCTCATGTTTTTAAGGATAGTATATAACACATAAGATAAGATAAAACACATCTAAAATATAAGTCTATACTCAATATTAACTTAGGCAACACAGTTACACGGAAGGCAGTTGGTCGACTTTGCGACTGTCGGTCATTGGGTCACTATTTGAGTTGACCAACCAGAAACGGATAATTTTTTCATAGAGCCGCTGAGCGGGTTCTTATTGGCTAATGAAATATAAGTAACTGATAGCAGTGCAAACTACAACGGATGATACAAAACAACCCAGTCTCCATGAAAGATAATATTTGCCAACCGGTATACATAATGTATGATACAAAACGACTCGATCTGCATGACAGAGAATATATTCCAACCCAAGATACAAAATGCATGATATCAAACAACCCAGTCTACGTGATAGATTACATTCGCCAACCCAAGACACAAAATGTATGATACTAAACAACCCGATCTGCATGATAGAGAATATTTCCAACCCAAGACACAAAATGTATGATACAAAAAAACAAAAAAAACCTCCTTTTAGACGATACAAAATAAATCGTTTTCATGATAGATGATAAAAAAAATCTATCTACATGATAGAGAGACGACATAAAACAAACCGGTCTACATGATAGAGAGACGACACAAAACAAACCGGTCTACATGATAAATGATACAAGAAACTCATGATAAAGAAAATTACCCCCCCACCCACCCCCACACACACACAAAAACGAGCCGTGACGCCAACGTCCTTGCGTCATTCGTGATTGATTGGAGAACAAATTCTATCTCCCTCACACCCGCTCCTCCCTCACCCGCTCCTCCCTCACACCCGCTCCTCCCTCACCCGCTCCCTCACCCCTCCCCCTCCCCCTACAAACCTCTCGCCTCCGTACTCACCCCTCACCACGCACGTGTTTTAGTCAAGTTCTCGAGGCTTACGGGAGACTTTAATACGTCATCCAACCCGACCGCCCCATTTCCCCCACCCCGTTTCCTTGCATCACAAGACGTACTTTTCTTCATCCAACGGGAAACAGGGAGATTTTAGTTTTAGTCACTTTAGTCACAGAATGGTTGTATGGAAGGTAACGTTTGCAACCTTTTTTAAACGGTGGGAAATTTTGGTATTTGTGACTAAATCTTTTAATTAGAAGATAGATGATGTTTGTAAGTTAATATATTAATTAACGGAAGTACTATGTTTGTCAATTAATTAATATATTAATGAATGGAAATACTTTGTCAATTAATATATTACTGAACAGAAGTACTATGTTTCTCAATTATCACATTAATGAACGGAAATACGTTGTCACTTAAAATATTAATGAACGAAAATACGGGTTCAATTAATATATTATTGAACGGAAATACGTTGTCAATTAACATATTAATGAACGGATTAGTATTTTTGTCAATTTACATATTAGTGAACGGAATTAATATGTTTGCCAAATTAAACTCTAAATGAACAGAAATACGTTGATGGTAACTAAAATGTGTGGCATTTTTCGGAATTTCCCGTTTCTCGGTACATCTGTTTTGCTGGTCAGAGTGCCTGCAAGTTACCTCTCAAAGTCAACGTATTGATGTCAAGCTGTAATAGACAGACCCAGACAGACCATATCAATATAATAACTGTCTAATAAATGCTAAATTATTGCCTCAGTGTAACGGTTTAGCTGAGTCGTTATTCAATCTCAGCTCGTCAGGGTACAAGAGTCAAATAAGTGCGAGATAAAAGACAATTTACGATATAGATTATTAGATATCTATAAATTATTACAGTTGAGGTTTTATGTAAGAGGAAAAATGCAAATTTCAGAGCGTAGGAATATAACTATTTTTTAAATTTTACTTTTAATTGATCAATCATCATCATCATCAGTCCCGTGACCGCTGCGGTCGTTGGGGGGAGCGCATGGAAACATCAAAAGATAACGATCTCCACATTTGCCTATCTTGATTGATCAATACCTTTACTAAAACATTTATCAGTTGCTATAAAAACACAAAACAAACAAATGTATGTTTGGTTCACACACAACAAACAAATGTATGTTTGGTTCACACACAACAAACAAATGTATGTTTGGTTCACACACAACAAACAAATGTATGTTTGGTTCACACACAACAAACAAATGTATGTTTGGTTCACACACAACAAACAAATGTATGTTTGGTTCACACACAACAAACAAATGTATGTTTGGTTCACACACAACAAACAAATGTATGTTTGGTTCACACACAACAAACAAATGTATGTTTGGTTCACACACAACAAACAAATATATGTTTGGTTCACACACAACAAACAAATGTATGTTTGGTTTATTGTCAGTCTAGCACTCATTTGATCATCAATAATGTATTATTATTAAAAGCACGTATTAAATAGAGCGCCGTGTAGTGATTTTTACAACACACAAATGCAACGAAATGTTCACACAGAAACTTAACACCAATGTTCACTATAAGCTGCGCGGCTGTCAGGCCGCGCAGATATCTAACCGACGCCGCGAAGTAGTAATTTAGATTTACCGCGCAGAAAATTTTGAAAATTATTGCACAAATAAAACAAACCCGTAAAAACAAAGTTTTTGACTATAAATCCCTTATATATGAGACATAACTAACAGTATTGATTATTTTCAAACGCGACAAACATTTACAGACTGAATCTGTCTTAACTCAACTCTGCTTCATAGCCCTGGGGGGGGTGGGAGAGGTGAAAGGTCTGGTCACCGATCGCTTGACCGAGCTCATCGTGACGCGTAAAATGTAAACAAAAGCACGCCGGTACTTCGATGGGTCGCGTCAACGCGTGACTGAACAATCCCGTGAAAAAAAAACAATAACAAACAGTGAATTTGAATTACATACGTTATATTAGGATAAACTAAAAATGCATAAATTTAATTACGGTACGTTCGATCGATCTGAAATTTTGATACGATGCATTGTTAGGTGAGACGGGCCCGTGTGCCAAATTTCAGCTCGATCGGATCACAGGAAGTGGGTCATTTTTTACTTTTGTTTTTCCGCCCGCTCAAGACAGAGATGACGACAGAACGACAGAGACGGCGGTGAAGTTACTATAAGGGATTTTAAAAATGTATGCTGTGCAACTTTGCCATTTTTTTTTACTTTGCACACGTACCAACGAACCTTAGAAGGAACATTGCTAAACACTAACACACAAATATGACGAATATTTCCATTATAACATTATCAAATCCAGATTTAGATTTAGATTTTTAAGAAACTCAATTGTAAACGTTCATAGCCTTTTGTTGTTACAATAAGAATATGCATTATTTCGGTACAAACTTGTCACTGACATGTGACAAGCGGCTGTGACAGGTTAAACGAAAGATATCACCTCCACGATCCTAGTGCCCCTTACCCACCCCCCCCCCGATCGTTAAACTTTAGGGAAATAAAACTGTCCTGGACATTCAGAAGCAGACTTTCTGTCCCCGAGAAGTTCTCGTGTTATAGTGTCATTTTCACTGAAGCTTTCTAGGCTGAGGGTGGGTGAGAGGGATTGGATTGACCGAGGCAAAACTGGGGGAGGGGATGTGAGTGTGGAAGAGTTTTCTTTCTTTTTCTCTTCCTTTAAAGTGTGGCGCTTCCTGACAGAGTTATGGGTGGAGACAAAGTAAAGTTGCGACTGCGGCACTCGGAACTGAACGAACGATCTCAGCTCATTGAAATGTGACTCGCGGGGCGCGGACTTGTTTAAAACATGCTGCTCAAGCTTTCGAGATAACTAACGGTCATCGTTTTCATTCGTGGGGTCAATAGGTCGAGGGAATCTAATGGCGCACTTAACAACCTGGTGACGTCACAGGCACGGGGGTAGGCTTCTCTTGGGGGAAAACGTGGTTCAGTGCCCCCCCCCCACGTGATCTATCACGGTAGATACAGCTTTATAGTATAGCTCAACAACTATAAAATCACATCAAAATACAACCATCAAAATACAACTATCAATATCAATAGGGCACGGCGTATACATGGGATGCCATCTGAACAATACGTCATAGCTAATGCCAGTATGACAATACATTGTACAAACAACGTCACAGTTAGCACCAGTAGGACCAGAAAATACACTAGAAACAACGTCATAATTCAATTTATAGACGACGACACAATATAATATTCAAATTCTCAATATAACATGCAAACAGTTTACTACGGAAACAAATGCAATAACATACTACTTAATTAAAATAATATAGACGATATAATAGTTAAGATAAACATGACGTATGGATGCTAATATCGAAGTCAACCCAATATTATTTATTTTCGCATGAGTGTTTATAAACCTGAGGCAAGTGTTTATAACAAGAAGTTCAGTTTATACCGAAAGATTAGTGTTATGCATTACCAAGACTAGTGTTTATAGACCTAAGAACAGTGCTCTGTATGCATACATATGACTAGTGTTCCTAAGATTCGTGTTATGTATAACTAAGACGAGTGTTGTTTTACATACCTCAATTTAGTGTTATGCATACCTAAGACTAGCTTTGTTTACATACCTAAGATATAAGGTTTATATTTATGTAAGACTATTGATATATACCTTAGACTAGTGTTGTTTACATACCTAAGTTTAGTGTTAAATATGTGTAAGACTAACTTTGTTTATACGTGTATATCTAAGATAAGGTATATATGTATGTATATATATTTAATACTGGTGTTATATACATAAGACTATTGTTTGTATACCAAAGGTCTTGTTACTCCACACAAGAAAATGTTACCGGAAAGGAGACAATCTATAGTACAACCATAAAAAAATAAACTGTTACTGTTCACCAGACTTTGTAATGATACGTAATAAAACTGTTAGTGCTCACCAGACTTTGTAACAACGCACGATTAACCGTTACTGTTGACAAGATGATGTTATTTAAAAGTTAAACGAATTATCCTGCCAGCGGATTTCATCTCTTTTGTTTCTCTCTCGCGACAACCTACGTCACGGCAATTTATTGAATCGATTTTCGTCTGTCTTCTCGCTGAATACATTGGGGAAATGATAATATAGCATTTCAGCTGAATGAGACAACGTGTGGTTATGAGGGAAAGGGGGGGGGCGTGGTGGTGCAGCTGGTACCACCCTCCCCAGCATGCCCATAAAATTGCTTGGAAATAAAGAACTCCGGCTATTTCTCCGATAAATTCTCCCCCACTCACCTGTCTTCTGTCGTGTTTGTTCACACTGAGATATGAATGAACAGATGAAACGTTTACAACGGGACTGGTTTATATCAGAGGTCCCTGCTGGTTTAAATGTACGGCCCGGCAGGGAGATTGGAGTCCCAGCCAGTAGCTGGCAGAATTGGGTTAGTTTTCAGTTTTTCAAGGGTGTTCGCTCATCATCAAACCTAATAATCCCTGGCCCATCCCATATCCACGCCGCTAACCACAGTCCGTTCCTCATCCACACAGCATCCTTTATCCACGCCGAAACCAATGTATCCTATAAGCCGCGCGGCGGCGTAGATATCTGACCGACGCCGTGCAGTAGTTTAGAACTACCGCGTAGCAAATTTTGTAAATACATTGCACAAAAAATGGATGCTGTGCTACTTTGCACAATAGTTTTTTTTGTTGTTTTTTTTTACTTTGCACACAGACAAAAAAAAAGCCTTAGAGGGAACATTTGCCAAAACTACCCCAACATCCTTTTATCCATCCAAATAACCCTCACCCACTTACACCCCTTAAAATGACGTCAGATCCAACAGTCATATTGCATATTGTGACATTGAAATGACACCTAATTAACACCCAGCCGTGACAAGCGTTCAGTGGTGTGACCTAACTGAACCAGACAACAGTTCGCTGATGCGAGTGATAGCAAAGGCTTAGTCAGAATGCGGTTCATTAAATGACTCATTGTGTCTGGATACCTGGCGACACCGGTGGTTTTAACATAAATTGATAGCTTGGTGATTCCTGGCTGTCGCACTTATGGTTCAAACGGCTGTGATTCGCGGTTAACGTGAAGTAAATGCCAACACATAGACAAAAGCCGGTTTGAAACCAAACGAGGACAAGCGATGACATAACAGTTGCGCACTTTTCAACGCAATTTCCCTTGGGTATTGCGTTTATAGATTCGAAATGTCTGGCCAGTCTTTTCGAGATTTGAACAGCAACTCTTCCTGAACCATACCAGATACAGGGTTTGGGTCTTTTGCAAATATGTTAAGGAGGGCCCAAGGATGTGCACGGGCCAAAACAAAACAAAAATTACGAAAAGGTGTAATGGATTCCCTGAAAAAAATTAAAAACGAAAAATATCAGTAGTTTTTCAATTTCTCGCCAACCATAACATCTTTCGGGTTGAAACAAACGCTAAACGATAGCTAATAATATTTAGAACAATGTTGGAGAAGGAATTTTTGAAAAATCTCTTTTGGTTCGACTCCCGTAATTTTAGCAGCAATTTGTAGATAGCAATTGTTTTGTTTAGTTTCCGGATTATTAATTTGACATTACTTTTAATGTAATCTAGAATTATAGTTAATGGGGTTTTCCCGCTTTGTGAATGCAAATGTTAGACTGTTGCGCGGTGTGCATTATATTGTCACATTCTTGGTGTGACTCTAGAATGATTTCCCTAAATCAAAAAAAATCTGAAATTCTTTGCCGGAAATTGCGTTTTTATGACTTGTTTGTATTAATTTAATGTCAATGTTTTGTCGGATGAAAACATTTATTATTGTTGCTGTTACTTGTTTATGTAAATGAACGGCAGGTGAAATGTCTTCTTCCGAAGACGTTAGTATCTCCGCAAAGGTAAATTTAGATGACTATTATTAAAATATTATACGTAACAACCGCAAATGTTTCGAGGTAAGGATAACGCCCCCTTAGAATAACAAGGTTCAAACTCAAATTGATGACAACAATGTGTTGTAGCCACCTGGTTATAGTCCATGTATTACAGTACTAATACTATTACCCCGTCATCTATTATGGTAACAAAATATGAAAGCTGTATTTTGATACAATTTTGTATGAAGAACATAATAACACGGTTCTAACTCTATATAGGCCTACTGAAAAACAAATTTTCAGACGCGAATATCTCGGTTCGACTAAAGAAGGGGTCGGGAAACGATGGCTCGCGAGCCAAATTATGGCTCTATTAATGGCTGCATCTGGCTCTCAAACAAATGTTCGATTATTAAAAACAACGTTTATTCAGACTCCTTTGACCTAATATTGATTGCATTTTTTTTTAAACAGCACAACGATGTTATTAAAAAGAATTCAGAGACATGATATGGTACTGTTAGTGTTGAAATTACACAAAATGCACACATTTAGTTGAATTTATAGGTTTTAAACATAATGTATGGCTCTAACAGAATTACTTTTCAAAATATATGGCTCTCTCAGTCTCAGACAAAAAGTTCCCCGACCCCTGGAATAAAGGTTCACATAGAACCTTGTTATTCTAAGGTGGCGTAATTATAAGAGAAACCTTATTCATTGTACTTGGTATTATCGTATTTTTTACAATACTTTTTTAATTAGGTAAATGAACGATTTCATAATTAACTATATTCTATGAATTTTTAAAATTCCACGAGTTTCAACTTTTTTTCTTTAAATTCTCAAAAATTAGGTTTTTTGGATACATTAGCTAATGCTTCTCCAGCATTAGTTTTGGTTTGAACATTGTTAAAACTGCCATGAACAAATGACACACAAAGGAAGTATTTCCTTTTAAGTCTCATCTTTTTATATGATCACGAATGTAAATTCCTTTAAGTATAAAGTGAAAGGCGCATCTAGTATTTACAAGTGTAACTATAGACTCCAGCGTACACATAGCCATTCCGTTAGTGAGAGGACACGTTCGCTGTATGATGGCCGTCACATAACCATTCCGTCAGTGACAGGACATATTCGTTGTATGATGGCCGTCATACAACCATTCCATCATTGAGAGGACTTATTCGTTGTATGATGGCCATCCCATAACAGGTGCAGTCTGAATGAACATTAGATAAATAACTAAAAGAAACCATTATCATTATCAAGGAATCATTATCTATGCTACGGTTACTTAGAATTTACAGATTCTGTCGATTCTCAAGCGTCTGCTTGAATAATGTTTTAGAGCTAGAAGATGAAATGAAACATTTTTAAGAATTAACGATAGAAAATGGTAAAATAAACAAACCTATTCACAAATATAAAAGTCAAAAGTTCACGTGTATATGTGTCGAATGAGTGATCATCTATTTGAGCTTAGTACGGGTTGCTCATGTTGTCAACCATCACCTATTTGAGCTTAGTACGGTTTGCCCATGTTGTCAACCATCACCTATTTGAGCTTAGTACGGGTTGCTCATGTTGTCAACCATCACCTATTTGAGCTTAATACGGGTTGCCCATGTTGTCAACCATCACCTATTTGAGCTTAGTACGGGTTGCTCATGTTGTCAACCATCACCTATTTGAGCTTAGTACGGGTTGCTCATGTTGTCAACCATCACCTATTTGAGCTTAATACGGGTTGCCCATGTTGTCAACCATCACCTATTTGAGCTTAGTACGGGTTGCTCATGTTGTCAACCATCACCTATTTGAGCTTAGTACGGTTTGCCCATGTTGCCAACATATTGAACAGTTAATGACTCTGTCACAATCTGCCACAACAATTTCTGTACGTGGGCTATAAAAACACGCATAAATTCACATGCATTGTGAACAGCTGCTTTTCTTCAAGCAAAAGATTCTACTATGTCTATGTTAAGATTCTACAATACCTATGTTAAGATTCTACTATGTCTATGTTAAGATTCTACTATGTCTATGTTAAGATTCTACTATGTCTATGTTAAGATTCTACAATACCTATGTTAAGATTCTACAATACCTATGTTAAGATTCTACTATGTCTATGTTAAGATTCTACTATGTCTATGTTAAGATTCTACTATGTCTATGTTAAGATTCTACTATGTCTATGTTACGATTCTACTATGTCTATGTTAAGATTCTACTATGTCTATGTTAAGATTCTACTATGTCTATGTTACGATTCTACTATGTCTATGTTACGATTCTACTATGTCTATGTTAAGATTCTACTATGTCTATGTTAAGATTCTACTATGTCTATGTTACGATTCTACTATGTCTATGTTAAGATTCTACTATGTCTATGTTAAGATTCTACTATGTCTATGTTAAGATTCTACTATGTCTATGTTAAGATTCTACTATGTCTATGTTAAGATTCTACTATGTCTATGTTACGATTCTACTATGTCTATGTTACGATTCTACTATGTCTATGTTAAGATTCTACTATGTCTATGTTAAGATTCTACTATGTCTATGTTAAGATTCTACTATGTCTATGTTAAGATTCTACAATACATATGTTAAGATTCTACAATACCTATGTTAAGATTCTACTATGTCTATGTTAAGATTCTACTATGTCTATGTTACGATTCTACTATGTCTATGTTACGATTCTACTATGTCCATGTTACGACGCATCGATTGGAAACGTAAAGATGTAAGTGCTTGTACCGCGACGGTTTTTAGTCCAGATAGTTGAGTATCTTGCCATTGATGGTCGGCCAATAGCATGACCTACCGTGGCTGTCAGCCAGTAATAGCTTGACTTACCTGTACTGTCAGCCAATATGACCCTGAATTGTGTGTACTGTCGGCAAATTGCCTGCCCTACGTACCTGTGCAGTAAGCCAATAGCCTAACGCGACGGTACTGCTAGTTTCACTAATCCTAACGATATCAGACTGCGTGAATTCGACAATCATCTGGCAACATTCGACCGATACCTTGCTAGACCCGTTCATGACTTTGTTTACACGTGACAATTAAACTGTCATTATTGGTTAGTATCAAAGTCTAGCTGAATGCTCGGCCCCCAGTTGGCAAGACGCCATGAAAGACAGTACTAGAGTAACTCGGCAAGAGCTGCAATAAATAATAGCATGATTGTAAAGTACAAGGACTAATGTTGAAAACTGAAGGAATTATAGAAACATCTTTATTATTCTAATCATTTTTTTGCTCGAAGGATTAAAATTTGAGCCTCGGGTTCCGCATACGCAAAATCATCTAACTGCTTCTCACAAGTCAATACTGTTTCCTTGTACAAATTGGTCCATTTTATCAGAGACGACATTAAAGTGGGTATTGTCCGTTGCGGTGAAATCGTAACATTATCTATACTCCAGGCTGTACAGTGTTATTCTTGATCAGATGTTTAGCATATTGATCAATCTTTGACATTTGGCCTAAGATTATAACTCTAGAGCATTGGGCAAGTCATGGAGTGAATCTTATTGAAGGTTGGCAATGGTACATACAAAGGAACTCTAACTTCATTAATTAGTAAAACCCTACGTGTAAACCATACAACAAATTGACTTCTCGTGAAATTCTCTGCAACGACCGCCTCTAGATCACTAGACGTGTCCGTGTTTAATGGGGTATTTTACAATAAACTAGCGCTAACAGCTAAGGCTCATGTCATGATATTTTGATATGTAATCAAACTTAAGACACATTCCTTTAAATGGAAGTCGTTTTTTTATGGACATAATGCATTGAGTCATTTGGCATTAGTGTCGTACCAATCTGACTTAATGCACTAAGTCATTGACATTAGTGTCGTACCAATCTGACTTAATACACTAAGTCATTGACATGTTTGACGAATCAGACTGAAAATAGATATATCAAGTCATTGACAACATGTGTCGCATCTGCCTGACAAAATAGATCAAGTTATTGACATGTGACGCGGCTGCATTTTTTCTCGCTACTAATACAGTTCAGTACCGTTGCACACAATGAAGAGGATCAGTGGATCAATATGCATTAAAGAGCACATGACCAATGCCCAGCACAAGACCATTGTCCAGCCCCTAATCAATGAATGGATGAGAAGGTGGTTTAAATCATTTAAATGATTTCATCAACCTGAAAAACCCCGACAATGACTATTTGGAAATTTGACATTTTAAGAAATAATTTTCTTCTAACTACGACGCAATAGTTTCATTTTACTACACGGTTGGTCCAACATAGATCGATATATTCTCCACTATCTCCCCACTGAGATACAATTCTTTATGTCAATCACAATGTAGGTTATAATCTCATACATACATTCAAAACATAACGAACAATTAATGACTTGAAAGATTCTCGCGTCCAATGCGTATTGGAGTCTCACTGTCGGCCAACAATATATAACGATATCGCTGGACACCTGTCTAGAAATGACCCCTACCGAAGCCACTTCCCCACTTGAGCTAATGCTACCCTGGCCAGGCGCCAACACCATCTGGACACGGGGCGATGAAAACACGAGAGAGTCGTTTATCTCCCTTAGCACGTGTTGCAAGAATTCTCGCGGCGACCGGAAGTTGATGTAATAGAAAACTCACAGGTCAGGTCACGGCGCATCGTGAATGGTTTGGCGACTCGAGGTTTTTTTAGAGACCATGACTAGGGGTCAAAGGTTACTAATGCCAGAACTAAGGTGTCCTTTAAGTCTGTAGTACCATTTCAATTATGCTACAATAAATGTAACCATCAGTAAATGTGAGCGACTGTATTTATGATGTAAGTGACAGGTTGTAAAAGAGGAACTGGTTGTGTGTGTGTGTGAGGGCAGGTTGCAATTAAAGGACAGGTCATGTGTCAAGAACATTTTGTGCGTAAGGGTCAGTTTGTGTCCGAGGGGAAGGTTGTATTTGAGGACAGGTTGTGTGTGAGGGCCGTATTACTTTTAGGTGGCATGGTGCCCAACATGATTTAACAAGGCAAGTACTACACATTACGTGACCCCCTTAAAAGCCTTTAAGTAACGTACAAACCAACCAGTAAGTAGAATACAAACTAGCCTTTAGGTCCCAAATAACTCAGCCTGTAAATCCCATAAGGAAGTTTTATTTTGGACCCGCTGGAAACTCAAAGTACGCCGCGTTTGTATTCACTTCCTAATATGTTAACATTGGTAGCTTGGTATGAATTAAATATTCAATAACCAATCATTGCGCTTCAATTTCATAATTCGGGGTTCTAAAACCATGTGCAGATAGTTACCACGGACACCCGGGTAAAATATCGCACCATTCAATGGAATCCATTTCTTTAAGAACCGGCTGCTGGAGGTAGCCATTGAGCAAGGTATCGCTACTAGCTGGTATAAGGGCAATACGGGTAGAGCTACGAAGACATCTAAGGAGCGCGCTTGTTGAGATGTGGGTAGGGGCGGTAATAAAAATGAACTCTAAATCATAAAATAACTATAAAACTGTCGATGGTATGTATTGGGACGTTTGAAATAACGAGACGAGAGAAGTAATGGCAAGTTGAAACTTAACGCATGAGTGATCCGAACCCATGCCTTCAACACACTGCACGCCGGCAGGTTTCGTTAAAATATTTCGATGGCGAGAATTATGCAGATCTTGTTTACTACGTATTCATCTCATCTAACGCGATACCACACACCGAGGGTCGAACATGAAAATCAGTGCAGCGGCTGATGGGACGAGCTGCGAGTCTGTTCTTCATGACCAACGAGTATAAAATAGGCTAAAACCAGGGGTCTCCAAACTTTTCTGCCGGAGGGCCGCATTAACTGTCAAACAGCAGTTTGGGGGCCGACTACGCACAGTTTTGTAGTAAACTACATGTGAAAATAGTGTCTTTTTTTTTGGAGATTAAAAGCTCTCCAGGGGCCGGGTGAGAGGGCCTCGTGGGCCGCATCTGGCCCGTGGGCCGTAGTTTGGAGACCCCTGGGCTAAACGATTAAACAAGTAATACTTTACACTTTGATCCGTAGAAAGAATATTAAAAGTTCGAAAGCTTTAACCGGTGACAACCCAGTTTAAAAAAAAAGTTTCGCTAGCACCTCGCCGGTATCTCGGGACGGATGGAAGCCCCGCAGGTACTCACTAAGAAACCCCATAAACGTGATGTTTTTCTAAGACGTAGTCTTTCCAAGCTATAAACTACTTCGTCATTTCAACAAGGCCCATGATTCTCAGATATATATATATATATATATATATATTAAATTGTTTCTTAAAGAAACTCTCGTTTTAATTTTTGTGTATTTCAGTGGCTTTAAAAAAACAACAACAAAAACCCATTTATAATAACTCACAATCAGATGAGAAAAAAATGGGGGGGGGGAGAGAGAGAAATTTTTAAAAAATAATACTAATAATAAACTTTGATAAGATACCAAACAGTGCAAACTTTAAGAAGATGCATTATGGAGCGCTTAATTAACATTGTGATTACAGTCATTCTATGCCGCTATAAGACAAACATATGAATCCGACCTCTCTCGTCATTCCATAAGTTGACGGACAGAATTCCCCAGGAAAGGCGGGGCTCATCGATCCACCAGTCAATGACGTAGGGGTAATAGTAATAGTAATAAAGAAGGTGGCGTACTGGAAAGGGTGATAAACTAGGTGACGTCAAGGGCGGGGGTAATAAAAGCGAGGTGACGTCAGCGCGTCCGTCAGGCTCGCAGAGATAAAGTCATTACTTGTGGACATCCGCGACCGTCCGACCTGACATCACCATGGAAGCCGTTAGAGACGCCCGGTCAGCCGGTCTGTCCCGCGTCCCTGGGCACTGTCCGACCATTCATCACCCGGTCGTGGACAAGCCGGGGCGGTCTACGTGGTTAGCAGAGGATGCCATCGTCACTGACTTCTGCTGGGAGGATTTGATCACAAGAACCTTAGACCTTGAGGGGGGGGGGAGAGAGGGGGGCAATGGGTGGTGATGGTTAGGTGAGACAGTGGATAAAAAGGATTGGGTGGGACAGTGGGTGTTGAATTGGGTGGGACAGTGGGTGTTGAATTGGGTGGGACAGTGGGTGTTGAATTGGGTGGGACAGTGGGTGATGAATTGGGTGGGACAGTGGATAATGATAAATAGGGTGAGACAGTGGATAAGAAGGATTGGGTGGGAAAGTGGATTACGAAAAATTTGCCTGGGGCAGTGAATAATGATAAGCTGGTTAAAATAGTGGATAATGATAAACTAGATGGGACTCGTTTGGAAATCTTACCCCAAACATTATCGTTACCACCCACCCCCATTTCCTATCGCTCTATCTTTTTTTCTATTCTCTCTCCTTTTCTCTCATCTCTCTCTTTCTCTCTTCTAAACCCATTTTTTCTTCCACCTTTCGGTCCTTTATTATCTTAATCCTCTAATCATTCGACCTGTCTATTCCTATTTATCCCCCCACAAGCCTCACTCACTAATCAATAAAAATAAAATTAAAAAACTTCATCATTCCATTTTGTTTAAATGACGTCATGAATGCAGTTTAATCTCACAGCGTGTGGGGAATAAAATAACACGAGACGGTTCAATGCCCATTTCAAAATCCTTTTCTTAAATTACGGCTGCGGGAATACAAATATTGTCCGCACCATCTGATGGTAAATGAAGCATAGAATTTCATCTTTCTTCCCACAGACCAACGGGGTACAAAAGTAATTACAAGTATTACAACACGCTACATTTTTGGTCTAAAACAATTACTATACCGACGGGGAGTAGAGGGGTAAAAAAAATATTTAATGAACGCTTTAATACCTCGTAAGACGCACAGATGGAGTGCTGGAGGGATGGAGTGCAAAGACGCACAGTCGAATCTCAACAACTGTCTTTGGCTTCCCGCCACGGCCTAATTGAATGGTATTATATGCCGATTACGGGCCGCAAAACATCAGGAAACGATAATGGGAACTCAAATATGCGATATTGATCCCAATCGTCAATAATCAACTCCGAAGGCGTCGTGCGTCATAATTATTGCGCGATTCGTCCCCGGCTCGATACGGATAAGAGCGACAGGGCCGATGGAGCAGAGGAAGAGCGGTCAGCAGGCAGACAGTAATACGATGGAGAGAGGGGGGGGGAGGATTCGACCCACGACGAGCGAGGCGGAAGGAATGAAGAAAGCTACGGGGTTATGTCGAGGGTCTTGTTATAACAAGGTCAGCGAGATGTTCGCATTGGGAAATAAATGTATATATGTTGTTGGTTGTTTTCAATGTTATTGTTGGTGTCCAGTTACCGAATACCAGGGTTTGTGAACATTTCCCGGATGTATTGAAACTTGTCGCATGGATCGGCGAGACAGTGGATCATAGAGATAGTGGATCGACGAGAAAGTGGATCATAGAGATAGTGGATCAGAGAAAACGTGGATTAGAGAAAACGTGGATCAGAGAAAACGTGGATCAGAGAGATAGTGGATCAGAAAGACAGTGGATCAGAGAGACGGTGGATCAGAGACATAGTGGATCAGAGAAAAGGTGGATCAGAGAAAAGGTGGATCAGAGAAAAGGTGGATCAGAGAGATAGTGGATCAGAACGACAGTGAATCAGAGAGATAGTGGACCAGAAAGACTGTGGATCAGAGAGACAGTGGATCAGAGAGATAGTGGACCAGAAAGACAGTGGATCAGAGAGTGGATCAGAAAGATGTATAGCGTGGTAGATGGAACTGAATCCCTGGATATTGCAGAGATGGTAAACACGGGGACACAACGGAAAACATGGTAGGTCAGCGAGTGGAAACGGAGATAGCGGAACAAAAAGGTGGAAGAACATGATGGTGGTGGAACAGAGAGCGGCACTGGACAGAGTTGATTAGATTTAAAAAATTTAGATCAGGTCGACTAAGGATTTGATGGATCGCGGAGATTGTGTATAAATGATTCGGTTCAACAAAAAGTGAGTTTACTGAATTGGTTTGGTGGAAGGGTGAAGTTTGTTGGTAAAAAGTGGTGGAAGAAATGGGTGGAAAAGATGGTAAATGACAGAAAAACTGTTGGATCTGTTGGGTGCTGGAGAGATAAACTATAACTATAACTGAGGAGGAATAAATGAAACAGAGACGAGAGATGAAAGGACAGCTTTCATTGGCAAGTTAGCACTGTCCAAATAATTCCTGGCATAAATCAATCGGACAAGCAATCAATCAGACCAGTAATCAATACCAGTGGTGTCTGTCACTGTAATCATTTAATGATATCACAGCCCACTCACTGACGCTGGCCCGTTGCATTTGGGTCTTTCGTAATATGATTGCCCCGGCTTTACCCCGTGTTAGCGAGAGTTGGACGTCAATGGGACTTTCTTGATATGACTGTCTGGTCATTATACCGTCCTTCAGTTAGAGCTGGTCAGAGCTGGACATCAAACCAGACATCGCATATATTAAAACATTGTTTGTGTTGAGCGTTAAGATGTTGGGCGACAGATGACGCTTACAGGACGACCGACCAACATCATATAGGTAACTATAGTGTTGACTGTCAGTGTTACGCCATGTCCCATATTGTTATGTGGTTGTCTACTAACTTTTTTTTAATAGGACCATGGGTTTATGACTTTATCTACACCTCATTTTACCGTGAACTATAAATAGATTTCTTGTTCAATCCCGGTTACTTGATGTTTGCAATAACATTATGGCTTCAAATGTTGACTCATTCTTATAAGATTGAATAGTCGGTAGGGATGTGTCGAAATTCGAATTCGACGACATTCGAACTTCGACGTTTTTGAGCAAATTCGAATCCGGCGGATTTCTAAAAAAAATTCGATCGGATTCGAATTTGAAAAATTACCGTTTTCAGATCAAACACGGCCGTAGAAATCGTAACTAAAATTTAAAAAACCTAGAGACTTTCGAAAACCCGAAATAAAGAAAACAGATAAAACTATCTATAAAAGCATCTTGTACTGATGATTCGTTAACAATGTGGCTACCTGTGCTTTGTAATAGTTTATGCTGCTGTTCATGCAAAAAGAAAATCTAAAAATCCTCGTTGTTATGGGGGGCACGGGACTGACACCTTGGTATACCCCCTTTTAGCCAAGTGTTGACCAAATCCGCATCCGCATTCGAATCCGACGGATACGGATTTTCATCAGCTCCGTCACATCCCTAATAGTCGGTTCCCAAGCTGTCAATTTTTCCCGACTTTCTGGTCTTACCTACCCTCTATGACCAAACAAAATCTAATTATCCAGGGGTCAACAGTGACATTGGCCCTTCAGTGACCTCTACCGATGGCTTTCAGGAATGCAAAAAGTGTTGCGTCGTGTTTTAACCGTTTCAAAATCGACAACCAAATATGTCTTCCCTATTACCAGTAGGTGCTTTGTCGCACAATATTACATGCCGTTTTATCGCTCAGGACTAAAACTATGAGATTAAATGTCTTGAAACAGACTAGCATGCTACCCTAGACACAGACTAGCATGCTATATCTAGACACAGACTAGCATGCTACCCTAGACACAGACTAGCATGCTACTCTAGACACAGACTAGCATGCTACTCTAGACACAGACTAGCATGCTAAAGCTAAAAATGAGTTGTTGTTTTTTAAATATCTGGTTCCTCCACCCCCGTCCCCCCATGGGTCCTCCTACAGTTAAAGGCCCGTGTGCAATACACCGGATGGCATCTAAGGGGAAACCAAGCAAGACACCAGAAGTGCCTGAGAACGATATTAAGTACGGACATTGGATCTTATAGCCTTTCAATCGTTGACACTTAAGCGTCATGCTCTTGGCCTTGGTGAACTTCTATTAAATTAACACATAACAACGGTTCTCAGCAGAGCTCAGCATGGACACTGACTGACAAACCCGTTAAATCCAGGGTTTGTAAACACAATAACACAAATTTGGCGTTTTTTTTCAACGGTTTGAGAAGCATCGGATTATTCAAATTTTATGGCCCTTTCAAACGCTACTCGTTCCAAAGCCAATGACGTCAGCCTGCTCTCATTAGCCAAACCGTCTGCCTGCATAACCTAATTCCCCGCTCATCTGAATCGAGGGTTTGTGGAGCCATTAAAAAATACGAGAGAATATTAATGCTTTAAAAAAAATATATAAATAAATTTTTTTTTAAATAATAAAGCTTTCTTTGTGTGCTTGTTGAAAAAATATGCACAGAAAAATTTCCATTGGCAAGTCATTGAGTGCGGATGTAGGCACACGCGGACAAGCGTAGCGGAAGACGTTTCATGGTGTTTGTTTTTTATATTTTGTATTTATTATAAATAGAGGAAATAACGCATGACACTATACGCAGTGAAGAAAAGTTTGTCAACAGACCATAAACACAGTTTAATGCAGTGTAGGAATATGTTGACACCTACTGCGCTCAATGACATCCAATAATAACAACCATAATAACAATAAGAATCATATTTCTAAGAGTTATTTATTTCTGCCTCGATGTTGTGATGAATTTCAGTGATGTGAAAACAATCACTGTAAATACCCTATTTTGTGTGAACGACTAATATCCCACAAAATTGCAGTTTGGTATATGTTTATGTGTACTAGCTAGTCAAGCTACATTCTGAGAATTATACAAACAATAACAATAAATGACAACAATCAAAGGCGCTATATATATATACACATCTTATTAGATAGAATTCATAACTTAGGTTGTAGAAATGACCATATGACGGTTTATATCTTCAGCAGTAGATGTGATCGTATTGGGGTTGATATCTTTAGTAAAAGAAATGACCTAATTGGGGTTCATATCTTAATTTGTAGAAATAACCGCATAAGGGTTCATATTTTAAGTTGCACTTGCAGAAATGACCTTATTAGTCTTCATATCTTATGTAGCAGAAATAACCGTAATGCAGAAGTGAACATAATAATTTAAAAATAAAAACTATGAAAAAGTCGCCATACAAAAGTTGTACAATCGTTTTAATTCTATTGGAGACACTAAAGTCTAGGCTATCGGTGGTTTTTTTTTGTTGTTTTTTTTTCCTTGGTGAAGATTTGAATTTGAATGAGCCCATCAAAATCAAATTACCGTATATACTCGTTTTATAGCCCGTACGTTCATAAGCCGACACACACACTTTTGGAAGAGAAACGTATTAAAAGTGCATAACCCGCTCCCAAGCTGACCCCCCAAAAATAATAGGACAGCTTAAACAAAATGGTACACATTTTTTTTAAACTACAAGCTAAATCGGTCGTTATGATTGTTTACTTTGTACTGCCTATCTTTGTCTTTGTGCTCTTTGTTAGGCAAGAGTTACGGGTATTTAAAAAAAAATATTTGGTAAACAGTGGCGAAAGTGCGTATTTTAAAATTCGTTGTTGGAAACAAAATATGTAAAGCAATTTATTAAAACGTTCACAAAAATAAATAAAATGATTAAACAAGGTAAGTGCAGATGATTAATAATATATTATAGCTTCTGGTAGAACATTCAAATCTTGTAGAATGTAGAAAAAGATATTGGTGATCTCCAATAACAACACCGATATTCAATATCCATGCAGAAATAAATTAATGACCAGCTCGTAAGCCGATCCCCCCACCCCAACTTTTCCCCTTAGATTTTTGTCCAAAAAAGGTCGGCTATAGAACGAGAAATGTGTATGTGTGTGTGTGTTTAAGCCCCGTTGTTACAATAATAAGAAAATCTCACCTAACATCAATAAACAGCAGCCTACTGTACTTAACTCGCTACTCTTCATAACTCGAGCTAATCGGCGAGGCCTATTCAGGATCCAGCGCTGTAATTTGGTAAACAGTATGTCCTAATATGTCCATGTATAAATTTCGGAAGACCAAACCAATGTTGCAATTGAATTTTTTTTTAAAACATGCTGTTACGCATCAGTGTCATTGACAGTACGGACACTTCTTGTGTCAATATAAACACTTCAATTTACAATATAAGCAAATGCAAATTCATTGACAATATAAACACTTTTATTGACAAATTAAGCAAATTCATTGACAATATAAACACTTTCATTTACAGTATCAACACTTTCATATGGACACTTACATAAGCAGTATGGTAATTTCCCTTTTCACTATATACTTTCATTTACAAGTTTGGACTACATACATTTAATATAACATCACATATGACACCAGGACGATCAAAACAATAGGACATTGCTTTTTAACTGGAAATTGTTTACAACATGACAATGCTAACAACAGGACATTGCATATAATATAACAAGGAAGAGCAGACAAACTAGCATACCGACAGAGACAAACCAATGGCCAGCTTATGGGCAGAGACAATCAATGTCATTATCCAGGTGCTAATAATAATGAATGACCAGTTTCAACGTCGATGCAGTATGTAGAGATCTCCGAGAAAGTTGAAAGCGGCACTCCCATGAGGTATTTAGTGACTACCTATTGACCAGCCACAGCAATAGGGAAAATCTCAACCTTGTTCACCTGTTATCCTTTGATTTGAAACCTAAAGTTGAATACCAAGACAATAAGATTAGAAAAAATGATATCCCAGATTTCAGTGTTTGACGGGAGAAAGAATATTTAAAGACAAGCGCAATACCCGTGCTACGCTACGGGTGTCGGCAAAATAAAAATATCAATACTTTCTCCTTTTTACCCAGGTTGAGTGATGATATTGATATTGATGCCTGCCACTACCAATGAAAAGTAAACTTTAAAAGTTCACAAAGGTGCTACCTTACATAAAAATAATAGTGCCACAAATTAGCCTCAATCTTAACCCATAAATTTATTCTTAATTACATCGTTCCCTTCTCACAAATTTTTATAAGCTCCAACAATGACGTCATAGCGTATAATATTTTACGGCGGGAAACACAATACACAAATTTAATCTCGATACCAAAATGTTTATTATTTTACGACTAAATTTTCAATTTAAAAAAATAATAATAAAGAGTTACCTCGCATAGCGATCAGTGACTGACAGGCGCGCTTAGGCGCAATATATATATAGGGATTACATGAAATTGGACACCCAAGCAGGTGTAAATTACAAAATAATGGGAGTTCCCCCACTCCCATGTTTAATCGAGATACCGCATGAAGAACGTCCTGTAGAAATTCATTTCGCGCTTTAAACCAGTTTTCGTGAAAGTACCCTCTTCAACGTCTTTCTAACCGCCTCCCCTGCAGTGTAAATTTCATTGAAGCGATGAATGTCAGAAAGTTTTTGGTAAGGGCAGATGTGCTGTGGGGGTCGACCTAAAAAGTCCAAGCGTAGAAATGAATGTAGGTCACACAACAGTGTATCCACAGTTCAACAACAGTTTCAGTCTGGCAAACGCATGAATCAAGACAGTCCGCTGATTCAATGTTGTTAAGTAAAAGACTTGAAATAGGTCAAAACAAAAATACAGTGGTACCTTGAGATACGAGTGCCCTGACATACGAGTTATTTGAGATACGAGCTGTCGAGCGAGCGAAGTTTTGTTTTGAAATACGAGCGAAATTTGAGATACGAGCACTCTCAGGAACTGACGACCGATGAATTACAAGAGTTACATTCACAGCAACATTCGCGGGTTCTGCAAGAAATAGGTTTTGAGGAAGGCCCAGAGGTGGAGGAGGTTATCTCTACAAGTGAGATAGAGATCTTGGGAATGTGTGAGAGAGTCTAACAGTTCGCGGAAAACACCCCGAAGAAGTTGCAACTGGTCGTGCATCGGAGCTATTTAATGACATTTGCCTAAATCATTTCCGGGGCATTCTGAAAGGGAGAAAAATAAAAACTTCCTTGGACTGTTTTTTTTAAATCCGGCGAAAAAGGCAAAGACCAGTGAAGAGAAAAGCAGTGACTAAAATTAAGCAGACAGTAGCATTTAAGTTGTGTGCAAGTTACAATTAAGTGACCAAAATACATATATATTTATGTATGATCACCAGATTTGATTTTGCTTTACATTCTCTTTTATTATGTTTGTATGTTACGGTCGTCATGTATAAATATATTTTCTAATTCAAGAACACGTAACAAAAACAATTAGGGGTAGAAAACTTTTGGGCTAGAACGGATTAATTGCATTTCAATTAATTTTAATGGGGAAAATTGCTTTGAGATACGAGCAATTTGACATATGAGCAAGGTTGCGGAACGAATTAAACTCGTATCTCGAGGTATCACTGTATATTTATTATTTTTCTTCGTTTAGTTTTAATGATAGATTTCTTTATTTTAACTTCCCAAATGAAGCTAGTCAACTCCCTCCAGCCAAATGATTCAAGATCGAGTAGAAGTAAATGTGAGCGGGAAAAAATATCTCTGCGTAAACGAAATGAGTTTAGCAGACAAAAGGAAATGACGTAAGTTACAAAGACAAAGTTGCATGATTACTTCTTTAAAAATCATTAGCGTTAAGCATCCCGTGAAACAGAGAAATAAATTATCTGCAGTCGCAGACTCGCTGATAAACAGGTGATGGTGCTACTGTCAAGGACACACGGACAAACGGGCGATGGTGCTACTGTCAAGGACAAATGGACAAACGGGTGATGGTGAAACTGTCAAGGACAAATGGACAAACGGGCGATGGTGCTACTGTCAAGGACACACGGACAAACTGGCGATGCTGCTACTGTCAAGGACACACGGACAAACGGGTGATGGTGCTACTGTCAAGGACAAATGGACAAACGGGTGATGGGGCTACTGTCAAGGACAAATGCACAAACGGGTGATGGTGCTGCTGTCAAGGACAAATGGACAAACAGGTGATGGTGCTACTTTCAAAGACATAACGGACAAACAGCGGATGGTACTACTGTTGAGGACACACGGACAAACAGGTGATGGTGCTGCCTTCGATGACATAGAAACAGATGGTTCCAGTGACAAGGACATAGGGACCAACAGATGGTGCTGAAAATTCGACTCTGCCATCCCGGCTATCAAAAGCAGCCACTGAACGTGCTGTGAATGATATTATAACGCGTCCTACTCAACGGCGGTATCACGAGCGTGAAACCGTTAGCGACAACAAGACAATGGGGGAAAATAACAACAGGGGAGTTAATATCCTGTGTAAAGGTTAATACCCCCTCCTTCCACAAATCCTAACCATGACCTCACAATTAAAGGCCCCGGGGGAGGGGGGAGAGAGAGATTTGTGCACAAGGCGTTGAATAGTTTAATTCCTGATATTATAGCGGACCAGCGACAACGCCAAGGGTTCTTAAACATTTAAACATTTCTAAATTTAGGAAATATCGCCCGCTTAACCCCCACCCCCTTTAAAAACATTTATGAATATAATAATAATTTTGTTTAAATTATCAATAATATAAAATGTCTGCGTTATTTGGAAATTGCTATCAATCTAATTCAACGGTGGCCAAAACCGTGGCTCGCGAGCCGCATGCGGCTCTTCGGTGTTCACATTGCGGCTCGCGTAAATTTATTTATGAAAGATATGTTACAATCATTACTGGAAGATTTCCAAGCCAGGTTTAACGACCCATAGTGCTGCAATGTGGCTTTCAGAATTTTTATATATTTTAAAATGGCTCTCAGTTAATACAGGTCTGGCCACCCGCTGATCTAATTAATTACATCACTAAATAAACAAATAATAAATGAAAATTGCTAAATTCTTTGCTGCCTCGGGCTTGTGTTTCTTTTCAACCTTTTAGGGGTGATGGCAACACTATTAACTGAACCAAAGAATTAGAAACTGACCCTACGCCTCTATTGGCGATGGAAGAACTGAACTAAAGAATCATATACTGGCCTTACACCAATATCTTACACCAATAGTGGTCATGGAAGAACTGGACCCAAAAAAAATCGGATATTGTCCCTATACTGTCAAGTCTATTGTTATGGGTTAAATGTGTTAATTACGATGGTCATGTTTATGCTAGATTAAATTGATGGTGCAATTGAAAATGTGCTATTGAAATTCATTAAACAAAATGAAAAGGGCTATAATATTTAAACTGAAATTCACATAAGAAGGCGGTAGCTCATTGAAGCATTTGAGTTTATTGCACAACGCTACAGGCGAAATTTTGAATTAATTGTACACTAACATAAGATTAATTTTGTTTTTATTGCACCATAAGAAAGATGTAATTTTTCATTTGCTGATAAAATATAAAAAAAAGTGTGACTAATATAGATTTTTACACTAAAAAAAGAGTATTTGAATAAATGACAAAATTATGCAACGAGAAATGGTTTTCATTTTAGTCGATAGAAACATAGGAATGTGGTAATAAAATGATTGAGCGATAAGAAACAAATAATATTTGTATTGATTGAACAATGAGTAACAGATAATACATGAATCTGTTCAATAAGAGAGAGATAAAATATTGCTTGTTTGTAGTACGAGAAACTGGTCACATTGAAATTGTACACTATTTTTAAGTACAGCCCAAATATGTACCAAATTGGTCCTAGGTGGACATGCCCTAACTCTGCTAGCTTATCACATGATAAGTACAGCCTAAATATGTACCTGGGTGGACAAGCCTTAACTCTGACTGAATATTAATTGTATGATAAGTGCAGCCCATATATTATGTATCTAGGTGGACATGCGCTAAACTCTGAGTATTAATTGTATGATAAGTGCAGCCCATATGTGTATCTAGGTGGACATCCGCTAAACTCTGAGTATTAATTGTATGACAAGTGCAGCCCATATGTGTATCTAGGTGGACATGCGCTAAACTCTGAGTATTAATTGTATGATAAGTGCAGCCCATATGTGTATCTATGTGGACATGCCTTAACTCTTGAGTATTAATTGTATGATAAGTGCAGCCCATATGTGTATCTAGGTGGACATGCGCTAAACTCTGAGTATTAATTGTATGATAAGTGCAGCCCATATGTGTATCTAGGTGGACATGCGCTAAACTCTGAATATTAATTGTATGATAAGTGCAGCCCATATGTGTATCTAGGTGGACATGCGCTAAACTCTGAGTATTAATTGTATGATAAGTGCAGCCCATATGTGTATCTAGGTGGACATGCGCTAAACTCTGAGTATTAATTGTATGATAAGTGCAGCCCATATGTGTATCTAGGTGGACATGCGCTAAACTCTGAGTATTAATTGTATGATAAGTGCAGCCCAACTATAACGCATGATTATCTCACGTGTTTTCCACCGGAGTGTTATCATGAAATGTTAGCGATGGCCCCTAGGCACTCCAACTCATCGGATGGCCGACAGAGACACTTATCTGGAGTGTCCCCCCCCCGCCATTAGCACCCCACCCCCACATCAACACAATTCCCACACGACGTCATCATTACGACGACTCCAACACAGATGTGTGTATTTACAGCCACAACACCGGGGGCATGTCACAACAAACCGATATCGCGTTGTCGAGATCTCCATGTGCCCTCGCACTCGTACCTTTAGTCTTCGTGTCGGATTGCAAGTATTGGCTGATTAGAGCCTCGTGACGGCCTCAGCACTTTGAATATGTCAGAGGAAACGGGTTAAGCCAATCCAGCAATCGGACGGTGTCCTCGATTCGGGGCAGAAAACGGTTGGTCGGCTTTAATTGGGGTCAGTGATGTAACTCAAAGGGTTCCCGTAGTTAACCTTCAGGGTGCTGTCATGCTTATTCGACAAAACCAATAGAGCAGAGAAAAAAAACTAACGATTCGCAATGATACAGTGGTGAAGTAATGGGGGTGAGACTGCAATGATACAGTGGTGGCTACACACAAATACAACACACAGCACTGTATCACACAAACAATATCTCAACATGAGCACATAGACATCACACGTTACAAACTAATAAACGAAGACCTGGGACTACAAATGAACACATAGGGATGTTAACATTACACCAGAGGTGTGTTGATATACACTAGAGATGTTGGTTGGTTAACATTACACAAGACATGTTAACATTACACAAGACATGTTAACATTACACAAGCGGATACATTTTGGCATTTTTTAAGCAATAAATAATTTGGTATTAATAATTACTACTATATTTTTAACTTAATGATATCTTTACAATGTCACGCATATATATTTTGATAAACTTTATATTGTTATCAATATATTGTTATCAATATATTGTTATCATGATTATCAATTAGAAATCATGAGAATTATTTGAAGTTTTAAAGAAAGGGTTTATGTTTGCTTGGGTTCCTAGTTCCTGGGTTCCCAACTAAAACAAATATATAAAAAATATTTGAGGGTTCCTGGGATCCCAACTTAAACAAATATATAAAATATAAACATACATGACATGAGGGTTCCTGGATATGTAATATTGTATAAAAGCCAGTCCATATCACGTTTATACCGCGCTTATCCGGAAAAAAAATGAACGTAATTAACGTTCATAAAGAACTGAAACGTTTTTTCTATACATGCTCTCTAACGTGTCGACATATCATTCAAATTGTGACATCCCTTCACGAGTTCATGCTAACATAGGCTCACCCGCAACAGTCGTACCTTCAAGAGGGGGGTGGGGGGGGGAGTAAGTCGAAATCAAGCATACTCCATTAAAGGCGTTTCTGAATACAATAAACTAATCAACGCCCCACAGCTACCACCACAAATCACCCCTTCCCTTAATGCCTACCGTACCGAATGTTGCTCCACAACAGGCTATCATAGAGCCCCCTGCCCCTTTATACACAGAACCCCCCCCCCGGGGGGGGCCAATCTAAAAACGAATGTCTGTTAATCCTTCGTGGTGAGACATGGTTAATTCCCAAAGAAACGAACCAATGATGCGTACGTCTAATTTTTTTTTCAAACGATTCCGTTAAAGTCTGCGATCGGTTCCTCGTTCAGCTGGTTCGGTGGCCGCGAACCCGGTTCCCTGCAGATGTGAAAAGTTCCATTGGACACACTAGACGCTTCTGCTAACGCCATGGGAAGTTTTACAAGATAATGAATCTGTGTTAAAGAAAACTCCATTATTGCAGGATAGGCCCCGTTAATGCGGCAACGCCAGCAAGTTACAGGACAATGGGGAAAACTGGCCACCGTGAAATTGGCTCTATGTCTGAAGTGGCCGGCGTGTCTTTTTATCTTTCTCGTTAATGTTGTTACACTTTTTTAGGTTTGGCCTCTAAAGAAGTAATGATTCAGTCAGTGGTTCTTGGCTTAGGACAAGAGGGTACGCGCAATTCTAGATTGAGAATAACCAATACTGACCATTGAAAATATCGGTGACGTTTCTTGGAGAACGGGGATTAGGTAGGTCGTTGATTATAATTTTTAAAATTTTTTAAAGAAATAATCATGAGGAAATTGAGAAGTCATTTAAATTATTAGACAATAGGACAAGAGGTCATATCGGGCTGCACCGAGTTAGTGATCCATGACATGAAACTAGAGTCTTGGGCAATTTAAAACAAAAACAAAACTGGCTTTGTTGTTGGTCGAGGCGGAAGCGAGTGATATAATGTTGGTATTAATTAAAGTGGGTTGGCCGTGTAAAATCGACCAACACAATAGTGACAATGGGTCTGTAGGTACGTGCTTCATTATCTGAGACACACCAGCTGTTTGTTCCAGACGGAACTGTGTCTCAAGGGGCGGGGGAGGGCGGAGTCGAAGTGGGAGGATTGGAGGAGGGCGAAATGGGTGGGAAGAGGGTGGTAGTCGAGTTAACGTTAACTCATTCAAACGTCACGAATGGAACATGTTCATTGATTCAGGTGATCCACCAAAGCTGGTCTGGACATAACTCTGCAGCTGAGTTTTATTTTATTCTCCTACAGCTATTAGTTTCTGTTTTCGTTTGTTCACCCACGAAGGCGTTTTGCCGACACGTTTGTTTTTGTTTGTGTGTGTGTGGCGGCGTCCTGTCAGTTTCGCGCGTTTCATTTTTATATATTTTTTTTTCTTCTTCTACCCGGCCTGATTGCAGGCTACTCGGCCTGATTGCAGGCTAACCCCCACTTGTATCATGAAAGACTGGACACGTCTAACCAACTGATGGACTCCCGAGGATTGATAACATCAATCAACGTATCTCCGGCTTACCCCCAAACCCTTGCTCCTCACACATTCAAGCCCTCGCTTACCAAGCCGAACATAAACCAGGGTGAACTCTTTAAATGGTATTCTAAAACTTATTCCAAGTTATAGACGTGTATTTTTTAAACCTATTACAATCAGATTACCTAATCAGATTTAACTATAACATTCCAAAGAATTCAAGATATGGAATTCCAAGGATCTAACACTGCAAAAAAAATGTAATGTGATAGGGGTGTAGAGGTGTTGGTGAAAAAACGAGTATGTTATTATTTGTTGTTTTTAAAAAAAGAGAGAGAGAGAGAGAGCGAGAGGAGGAGAGAGAGAGAGAGGAGAGGAGAGGAGAGAGAGAGGAGAGGAGAGATCAGCGGAGTTGAACAAAGTGATACATGTCAGGGCGATACCTGCGGCCAATGTTGACAGAACATGGCCGAGTTGACGCCGAGTGAACAGTCCAGATTAGCCCACGGAGCCATGTCATTAGCTCTGGTTCAATACAACACGCGCTCGCGCCCGCCTCGGCACATAACAAAGTTTTTATTACACAATGGCAGGCTAGCATTAATCCGACTGTGTAGTTCAAACACCATTTTTTGGGGTTTTTTTGCTCTGTTATTTCTTCTTCGCGGGCGCGCACACACACGCCCCGTCCACAGGCGTTCAAGAGAATCGCACCCAAGATCCGTGCGTCATACGCCGGATTTCAGTGCTTACAGAGAAGTGCTTGCGGGCGTCATGGCTGGCATTATCATACGAAGTACTCAAAATGTCAGGCAGTGTTGACAACATGTATCGACTTTTCGTGAACAGTCAATGTGTTTGAATGAATTTCAGCATAACCTGAGGTTGATGCTACGAAGTACGGGGAATATCAGAAATTTAAGTCATATTGAAAAATTAATAAAATAGGTGATCTTATTAACTCCCGTACTTGTCTTCATGTCAATAACAGGAAGCGTAAAAAAAGGGGGGGGGTATCTTGTGTTAAATAGTGCATACCAGAATATTGCAAGTAATTATGAATGAAAGTATGTCAAGGGCTTTTGATAAGGGTTGAACGTATAACCTTTTATGACAATCAGGCACAATGGGGGTCTTTCTTCTTACGTCGATCAGAGGACACTCGTCATACAAACTGGCGGGCCGGGGGTTTGAAGTCCTGGGCGATATCACAATGTGGACCCAGCTATCCCAGGGAGGTGTCTTAGCATTGGCGGTGAACTGAAAGACTTCAGAGATGAGAATGCCAAACAGCCTGGTACAGCCGTACAGCCTAGTAAAGACATTCTGACTAGTACAGCCGTACATCATAGCACAGCCGTAAAGCCTACGACAGCCTAGCACAGCCTATAAAAGCCGCACAGCCTAGTACAGCCGCACCGACTAGTACAGAAGAACAGCCAAGTACAGCCATACAACCGTACAGCCTAGACTTGTTACAGCTGACTGACGTCGGCACTTCTCGGCCTGATGATGCAACATTCTACAAACACTATTGATACTGAGGTAGTAAGTAGGACGACCTGGTTCATTGACGTGTGTTGAATGGTGACGGTTGAGGAAGGGGGCGACACGGTGGTGGTGGTGAGGTCTGCGTCACGTCGGCCATATGGATAAACGTTTGGAACCACTATCAACATGGCGGCATGTCACACTGCTGGATCACAAGTCACAAGGGGATATTAGTTATAGTGCTAGGTGTTGTTAGTATCAGTAGAAGGGGATACTGTGTAAACTGTGTTTGGTGTGGAGGTATGGAAGGCATGGAGTAGATAGAAGAAGGTATGGAGTATAAGAGATAGAAGAAGGTATGGAGTATAAGATAGAAGAAGGTATGGGGTCTATGGCGGATTAAGCTGAACGGGCTAAAGCCAGGGGCCCCCGATGATTTAGGGCCCCCAAACTTAGCATATTTTATAATAAATGTGGACAAATGTATACATGAATTGCTGAAAATATGATAAATTAATAAAATCTCATCTATTAAAATGATCTCTTTTCCCACACGATAGTCTTAGCAGTCAAAAAACCTGATTTGATAGGCTCAATAACAGAAATTATTAAAGAATAATATATATATTTTTTAAATTGACAATTCTAAATCAGCTCTCGTGGCCAAATGTAAAGTACTAAGGCTTGCGGTGCAAGCGGTGGCGGGTTCGATTCCCGGGTGGGGTGTGAATTTTTTTTTCATGTGTTTTTTTAATTTTATAAATTGTCTTATACACTCAATTTTAGGATACTGGCAAAAAGTTATTTCTTCGAATTCGGGTTTTTCATGAATAATCATTTTGGATGAATATTTACAAGTTACAGTCTTATATTAGCTGCTATCAATCATTTTATCTAAAGGTACACTGGCTGGATAGGGCCCCAGTTTGAATTGCAGCCAGGGGCCCCGTGCAGTCTTAATCCGCCCCTGTATGGGGTAGATAGAAGAAGGTATGGGGTAGATAGAAGAAGTATGGAGTAGATAGAAGAAGGTATGTAGTAGATAGAAGAAGGTATGGAGTAGATAGAAGAAGGAATGGAGTAGATAGGAGAAGATATGGAATAGATAGAAGATATGGAATAGATAGAAGAAGGTATGTAGTAGATAGAAGAAGGTATGTAGTAGATAGAAGAAGGTATTGCGTTGATAGAAGAAGGTATTGAGTTGATAGAAGAATGTATTGTGTACATGGGGCATTGTGTCCAGGGTAATCTAGAGACAGCGCATTAATTTCAGACATCAAAAGAATTTCCAGGAAATTTTTTCGCCAGGGTAATCAACAAATGAATTTTTTTTAAGTTAGAAAAAGTCACAAATTGTTGCTATAAGAGAGTAAATGTACAATCATGTTGACTTTTTCACGGGAGCTCAAGTCAGAAACAAAAAAAGTCTAGTAAAACGAGCCAAAGATATACAGATGCAGTTTATATGAACATAAATGGCCACATCAGTACAGAGCGTTATCAGTCTGACTTTACCAGGAAATATATAAAATGTTTTCAATTGAATTAATTCTTGGAAATGCAAACATTGGAAGACTTAAGTATCCTGTAAACTGCATTGGGCTAAAATGTTCATATCCAAATAGAAAAATTAAAACTCAAAATTTTGAGACCGGAATTTTAAAAAAGAAAATTATTTTTAAATTTATTCCATTACAACTGGCGACCCCAAATAAATCACTTCGCTACCAAATTTGAGATCACCTCACGTGTGAGATGAGGAATGTCTGCCTCCGTTTGTGAAAGTTGACGATACAAAATAAAAATGTCCCTGTATCAAATTTGTTTTATAAAAATGTTGTAAATTTTTCTTCCCCAAAGTAAAAATAGGCTGAGACATGTAATCCATGTTTTAAAGAGACATGTAATCCATGTGTTGAAGAGACATGTAGCCCATGTGTTAAAGAGACATGTCGCCCTTGTGTTAAAGAGACATGTAGCCCATGTGTTTAAGAGACATGTACCCCATGTGTTAAAGAGACATGTAGCCCATGTGTTAAAGAGACATGTAGTCCATGTGTTAAAGAGACATGTAGCCCATGTGTTAAAGAGACATGTAATCCATGTGTTAAAGAGACATGTAATCCATGTGTTAAAGAGACATGTAATCCATGTGTTAAAGAGACATGTAATCCATGTGTTAAAGAGACATGTAATCCATGTGTTAAAGAGACATGTAATCCATGTGTTAAAGAGACATGTAATCCATGTGTTAAAGAGACATGTAATCCATGTGTTAAAGAGAAATGTAATCCATGTGTTAAAGAGAATGTAATCCATGTGTTAAAGCAGTGGTTCTTAACCGGTGCTCCGCGGAGCACTGGTGCTCCGCGAGGTAGTTGCAAGTGCTCCGCGAAATTTTGAGTTAAGTTCGGATCATAATGTTAAAAAAGTATTTTTAATTCCCAATTCATTTTTGGTTTTTACAGTAATGCCCCATAATGGACAAATTTCTTATCAAACGAAAAGCGAATGATTCGGAAGAACAAAATACTAAAAATGGACCGAGTACAAGTGGAAGCGGTAGTAATACTCTTGCTGCACATATTGTGTCTGATACAAACGGTAGAATTAAAAGAATAAAAATTAATCGACAGTATTCTGAAGAATAGTTAAGTTTTGGATTTACATACATTTGTGAGAAAGAATATCACATTCCACAATGTATTGTATGTGGAGAAAAATTATCCAACAGCACGATGGTTCCTACCAAGTTGAAACGTCACTTTTCTACAAATCACACCAACCTTGCTACAAAAACTAAAGATTATTTCAAACGATTGTTAGATACGCAAGCTAAACAAGTAAAATATTTTGAAAAAACTGAAAATTTCCGATAAGGCACAATTGTTGTCATATAAGGTTGCTGAAATGATTGCTGTTCAGTTAAAACCACATACTATAGCAGAGTCTTTAATTATACCTGCATGTTGTGAAATGGTTAAAATTATGTTTGGCGATGAAGCAACAAAGGAAATAATGAAAATTCCTCGTTCAAATGATACAATAAAAAATAGAATTAAAAATACGTCGGATGATATCGAGAAAACAGTTGCCGATAAGCTTTCCAAACGGCATTTTGCTCTGCAAATTGACGAGTCCACTGACATAAGTGGAAAAGCTCATATACTAGGGTTCGTTCGTTTCATTCCTGAAAACGAAATAGTGAATCAATTTCTATGCTGTCTTGAGCTTACCGAACGTTCGACGGGACAAGATGTCTTTGATTCTATTTCTTCCTATTTCGAACAATTCAAAATATCATGGGAGTTGTGTGTGGGAATTTGTACGGACGGTGCTCCATCAATGGTAGGCTCATTTAAAAGGGTTTGTGACTCTCGCCAAGAAAAGAAACGCCAATATTATATCTACTCACTTTTTTTTGCACAGAGAATCTCTGGTGTCCAAAACATGACCAGTAGCATTAAAACCTGTGCTAGACAAAGTTGTAAATATGGTAAACTTCATAAAATCGAGACCTTTGAAAATACGCGTCTTTAAAAATCTTTGCATCTCTATGGAAGCCAAGTACGAATCTTTGCTTTTGCATTCTGAAGTGATATGTTTATCCAGAGGAAAAGTGTTACGTCGTTTCTTAGAACTGAAGGATGAATTGATGACCTTTTTCCAAAATGAAAATATGGATTATTTTGTGGAATATCTTCAAAATGACATTTGGTGTGCTAAATTGGCATATTTAGCTGATATTTTTGATTATTTAAATTGTGTTAATACCAGCCTTCAAGGAAGAATAGAAAAAAAATTTAACATCGACCGACAAATTGACAGCCTTTTGGAAAAAAATTTATTTTTTGGAAAAATCGTTTGTTGGAGAAAAAGAAAGTAGATATCTTTCCTTCTCTTAATGATAACACTACCGACGAAATTATTTCAGCAGTAAAAGAGCATTTAACTTTATTAGAAGAAAAGACTGAATTTTATTTTCCATCAATAAACGTAGAAACATATGACTGGATACGTAATCCCTTTGCCACGGTTGACACATCAAATAGTAAGTTGTCATACCAAGAAGAAGAAGAATTAATCAACCTATCATCGGATCGGACACTTAAAATAAAATTTTCCGAAATGGTTCTGGGGGAATTTTGGATCTTTGTGCAAGAAGAATACTCAGCTCTCTCCATGAAGGCACTTAAAATCTTGTTGCAATTTTCAACATCATATTTGTGTGAACTCGGTTTCTCGATAGTCACCAACATAAAAACTAAAAAACGAGCAACACTTACTAATTTGGATGAAGAATTGAGGGTAGCTATTTCTAAAATTAGGCCTAATATCACTGAAATTTGTAAAAACCGTCAAGCTCAGGTTTCACATTAAATCATTTTATTTTTCTGAATTAAATTTTGCTCAACGTTATTTTTTACTTATTAAATTTATGTTTATTAAACATTTGTTTGTCATGTTATAATTTTAAACTCTTATGTTATAATGTTTTATTTTCAATAAAAGTCGTACGTATGTGTATTTGATTGTTTTTTTTACTCCTCGATTTTGGTGCTCCCCAAATTTTTGTCATGATCAAAAGTGCTCCCCGACTTCAAAAGGTTAAGAACCACTGTGTTAAAGAGACATGTAATCCATGTGTTAAAGAGACATGTAATCCATGTGTTAAAGAGACATGTAGTCCATGTGTTAAAGCGACATGTAACACATGTGTTAAAGAGACATGTAATCCATGTGTTATTACTCCGGATATGTTGTTTTTCTGCGAAACAAAACACAAGTCAGAAGATGTCGAAGACAAGTTATGTTGTAACCGAGGCCAGGTGCAGTAAATGATTGACAACTCGTGCAATTACGATCTTATTGTATACATGCACTGATATCCCAACTTTTGTTGGACAGGCCTATTAGTAGCATCCAGTACTTGGCTATTTAGCAAATGGAAGGCATAGCGTAGTCGAGGGTGTGAGAGGGGGGGGGCGGTTGCCCCGGGCGAAAAAAAAACTAATGGCAAAGCTAAATTGCGAACTGATATGACGATATGTAGGAATGGACACAAGCCCCATATTAGGGCGAATCCTTGCTTTTCTCGCCTTGCCCCCGGGCAATGACTACCTACGCTACGCCAATGTCAGGAAATGACCACATCTCTTCCCTGTCGCCTCATCCTTGTTATTTATCAGTAGACATTAAAAAACCACTATAAATACGGTGAATAGTAGACGTTAACAAAACCACTATAAATGCAGTGAATAGTAGACATTAACAAACCACTATAAATACAGTGAATAGTAGACATTAACAAACCACTATAAATACAGTGAATAGTAGACATTAACAAACCACTATAAATACAGTGAATAGTAGACATTAACAAACCACTATAAATACAGTGAATAGTAGACATTAACAAACCACTATAAATACAGTGAATAGTAGACATTTACAAACCACTATAAATACAGTGAAACGTTAAATTCATAGAATAAAATAATATAAAATAATCAACGTCCCCTTCAAGCTGCGCAGCTACGCGGTCTAGCAAATATTTGACAAACACCGCGCAGCAGTAGTTTAGAATTACCGCGCAGCAAATTTGGTTAACTATTGCACAAAAAATTGATGCCGCGCAACTCCGCATATGAGTTGTTTTTTTTTCTCAATCTGCACACGAATTAAGGAACCTTAGAGAGAACATTGGATACCATATACCATATACTATAAACCTAATCTTAGGTACCGATGTCCCCTGGATCAGGAAAATGGTATTCCCGTTTTCTAAGACTAAGTGAACCCCTGGAAATAAGAGGGCGGCCACACGTGGGTTAGTTATGACCGGCTTATCAAAGAGGTCACACCCCTGGCTAATGGACATTCCACAGGACACATGCCGCTTTGTTCCAGATTTAAGACTTCCGACCAGGAATTAAAACTTGAGACAGAAACCCTGGAAACGGTTGTTTGGTGGCTTGGGAACTGGTAGAGGCCTGGTCAGACTACAATTTATGTTTAGGAACTGGTAGAGGCCTGGTCAGACTACAATTTATGTTTAGGAACTGGTAGAGGCCTGGTCAGACTATAATTTCTGTTAAGGAACTGGTAGAGGCCTGGTCAGACTATAATTTCTGTTTAGGAACTGGTAGAGAGAGGCCTGGTCAGACTATAATTTCTGTTTAAGAACTGGTAGAGGCCTGGTCAGACTACAATTTATGTTTAGGAACTGGTAGAGGCCTAGTCAGACTACAATTTATGTTTAGGAACTGGTAGAGGCCTGGTCAGACTACAATTTATGTTTAGGAACTGGTAGAGGCCTGGTCAGACTATAATTTCTGTTTAGGAACTGGTAGAGGCCTGGTCAGACTACAATTTATGTTTAGGAACTGCTAGAGGCCTGGTCAGACTATAATTTCTGTTTAGGAACTGGTAGAGGCCTGGTCATACTATAATTTCTGTTTAGGAACTGGTAGAGAGAGGCCTGGTCAGACTATAATTTCTGTTTAGGAACTGGTAGAGGCCTGGTCAGACTACAATTTATGTTTAGGAACTGGTAGAGGCCTGGTCAGACTATAATTTCTGTTTAGGAACTGGTAGAGGGCTGGTCAGACTATAATTTATGTTTAGGAACTGGTAGAAGCCTGGTCAGACTACAATTTATGTTTAGGAACTGGTAGAGGCCTGGTCAGACTATAATTTCTGTTTAGGAACTGGTAGAGGCCTGGTCAGACTATAATTTCTGTTTAGGAACTGGTAGAAGCCTAGTCAGACTATAATTTCTGTTTAGGAACTGGTAGAAGCCTAGTCAGACTATAATTTCTGTTTAGGAACTACCGGGTAGTTATATAAAACGGGTTTTCAAAAAAAAATTGCTTTATATCATCAGTCACTTGGTAGTGTACGTATTATTGTCAATGACACATCTATACAAGCATCTGTGGTAAGGGGTCTGCCGATATGCATTTTATCCGATACTGCCGATACCGATATTATATGATATCGGTGCCGATATATCGGTAGACCCCTATTCTGTGGTCCCTGTGTTTCCTTCTGTCGAAGGCTCGTTTGTCGAAAACCCACTCAATTCACTAAATAAAATTTTATCTATTTAGGTTTTTCTCAAACATTTGTAGATTTCTTATTGACCCCTAACATTGACAGATTTCTAATTGACCCCTAACATTGATAGATTTCTTATTGAAGCTGAATGCAAATCTACCCGTATTTCTAGACCAAAACAAAATAAACCAACTAACAAACAAACAACCAACAACAACACGGTTTATTTACGGGGGCTGTGGGGGGCACAGTGGCCTGTCAGAGCTCCCAGCGATCTGCTCGCTAGGAGAGTCCTATAATTATTACGACTTTCTTCCTACCAGGTGTTGCTAATCTGCAGCCCGTCGAGATAACAACAAACCATTAAACTGTCATAAAATTAGCTCATTCATTCTTTAACATCAACACCCGACAAACAAACAAACAAGCAAACCGACAAGATACTGTTTGTAACGGAGCTTTGGGTTCATTCGTTTTTTTACATGAAACAAGCAAAAATGTTTATCAAATTAATCAAAAAGTTTGTATCAATACAGTGTGCATATGAAGATTTTATTTACATAATATGTTTCCGTGCATGGAGGTGAAATTTTAATCTATGCGTCAACACTGTTATGTTATGTGTGAACAGAGGATGACATTAGCAATTTAAATTTCTTCAGCAACCCATTTACATTTATGTAGATTTAACATGAGGTGGTAATATCACCGCAGAATTAAGAGGGTTAGTACCAGATGGTAATATTACTTCCAATTCAGCAGGGTAACCTAAGATGGTAGTCTAGTATGTGATTAAAAGTTGGGACAACCATAAACAAAAACTATAAACAAAAACTATAAAACCAAAAACAAACAAAAACAACATGTTTTTTTTAATTCTCGATTTTATTACTAGACAAAGAAAGGAAAAGTATGGAATATTATTTACTGTACAGTTATTTATGGTTCTTTACTGACGGTCAATAGATAAATTCCCTTTACTGAACGGTCAAAAGATTACTTCCCGTTGCTGTACGGTCAATAGATTACTTCCCTTTACTGAACGGTCAAAAGATTACTTCCCGTTACTGTACGCGTTACCCCTATGAACGGTCAAAAGATTACTTCCCGTTACTGAACGGTCAATAGATTACTTCCCTTTACTGAACGGTCAAAAGATTACTTCCCGTTACTGTACGGTCAATAGATTACTTCCCCTTACTGAACGGTCAAAGGATTTTCTCCTTTTAATGTACGGTCAAAAGAATGTTCCTCTATCTATATTTACCAACAGTTCAGTGGTCAACAGTGAATTTATTATGAGAAACTACTCACCTTCCTATGACCTGACACCCCAATTGTGTAGACCAAGGGTCTCCAAATTTTTCTGCCGGAGGGCCGCATTAACTGTCAAACAGCAGTTTGGGGGTCGACTACACACAATTTTGTATTAAATTACAGGTAAAAATAGTTGGTTTTTTTTAAAGATTAAAAGGTCTCCAGGGGCCAGATGAGAGGGCCTCATCTGGCCCGAGGGTCGTAGTTTGGAGACCTCTGGTGTAGACAAACACATTATTTGGACATCTCTTTTAGACACCTCTATTAGGTAGACACCCCAATTAGGTAGACACCCCGTTAGCGTAGAATGTATGTTTCCCTATTTAGACTTATAAAACAATGCCGAACGAGTGATTCTCCACAAAATATTCGACTCATTACTTGTGAAACTATTGAATGTCCCGGTCATCATTTAGACCCAATAGCAAAAGAAAGTTTACTTCTTGATAAGCCATTCAACAAACCTTTTGACTGAGACCTTCAGTGAACCAACCCTTTATATTGAGACCTCCAGTGGACCAACCCTTCGATTGAGACCTCCAGTGAACCAACCCTTTGATTGAGACCTCCAGTGGACCAACCCATTCGAGTGAGACCTCGAGTGAACCAACCCTTTGATTGAGACCTCCATTGAACCAACCCTTTGATTGAGACCTCCAGTGAGACCAACCATTTGAGTGAGACCTCCAGTGAACCAACCCTTTGATTGAGACCTCCTATGAACCAACCCTTTGATTGACACCTCCAGTGAACCAACCCTTTGAGTGAGACCTCCAGTGAACCAACCCTTTGATTGACACCTCCAGTGAACCAACCCTTTGATTGAGACCTCCAGTGGACCAACCCTTTGATTGAGACCTCCAGTGAACCAACCCTTTGATTGAGACCTCCAGTGGACCAACCCTTTGATTGAGACCTCCAGTGAACCAACCATTTGATTGAGACCTCCAATGAACCAACCCTTTGATTGAGACCTCCAGTGGACCAACCATTCGAGTGAGACCTCGAGTGAACCAACCCTTTGATTGAGACCTCCATTGAACCAACCCTTTGATTGAGACCTCCAGTGAACCAACCCTTTGAGTGAGACCTCCAGTAAACCAACCCTTTGAGTGAGACCTCCAGTGAACCAACCCTTTGAGTGAGACCTCCAGTGAACCAACCCTTTGATTGACACCTCCAATGAACCAACCCTTTGATTGAGACCTCCATTGAACCAACCCTTTGATTGAGACCTCCATTGAACCAACCCTTTGATTGAGACCATCCAGTGAAACCAACCCTTTGAGTGAGACCTCCAGTGAACCAACCCTTTGATTGACACCTCCAATGAACCAACCCTTTGATTGAGACCTCCAGTAAACCAACCCTTTGAGTGAGACCTCCAGTGAACCAACCCTTTGACACCTCCAATGAACCAACCCTTTGATTGAGACCTCCATTGAACCAACCCTTTGAGTGAGACATCCAGTGAACCAACCCTTTGATTGACACCTCCAGTGAACCAACCCTTTGATTGACACCTCCAATGAACCAACCCTTTGATTGACACCTCCAATGAACCAACCATTTGATTGAGACCTCCAGTGAACCAACCCTTTGATTGACACCTCCAATGAACCAACCCTTTGATTGAGACCTCCAGTGAACCAACCTTTTGATTGAGACCTCCATTGAACCAACCCTTTGATTGAGACCTCCAGTGAACCAACCCTTTGATTGACACCTCCAATGAACCAACCCTTTGATTGAGACCTCCAGTGAACCAACCATTTGACTGAGACCTCCAGTGGACCAACCCTTCGATTGAGACCTCCAGTGAACCAACCCTTTGATTGAGACCTCCAGTGAACCAACCCTTTGATTGAGACCTCCAGTGAACCAACCCATTGATTGAGACCTCCAGTGGACCAACCCTTTGATTGAGACCTCCAGTGAACCAACCCTTTGATTGAGACCTCCAGTGGACCAACCATTTGATTGAGACCTCCAGTGAACCAACCCATTTGATTGAGACCTCCATTGAACCAACCCTTTGATTGAGACCTCCAGTGAACCAACCCTTTGAGTGAGACCTCCAGTAAACCAACCCTTTGAGTGAGACCTCCAGTGAACCAACCCTTTGAGTGAGACCTCCAGTGAACCAACCCTTTGATTGACTCCTCCAATGAACCAACCCTTTGAGTGAGACCTCCAGTGAACCAACCCTTTGACACCTCCAATGAACCAACCCTTTGATTGAGACCTCCATTGAACCAACCCTTTGATTGAGACCTCCAGTGAACCAACCCTTTGAGTGACACCTCCAATGAACCAACCCTTTGATTGAGACCTCCAGTGAACCAACCCTTTGATTGACACCTCCAATGAACCAACCCTTTGATTGAGACCTCCAGTGAACCAACCTTTTGATTGAGACCTCCATTGAACCAACCCTTTGATTGAGACCTCTAGTGAACCAACCCTTTGATTGAGACCTCCAGTGAACCAACCCCTTGAAATGAGACCTCCAGTGAACCAACCCTTTGATTGAGACCTCCAGTGAACCAACCCTTTGATTGAGACCTCCAGTGAACCAACCCTTTGATTGAGACCTCATGAACCCCTTTGATTGAGACCTCCAGTGAACCAACCCTTTGATTGAGACCTCGATACAATCGTCGACCCGTTATAACTGCTGGTCTCCCACGCGGCTGTTCTGATCCCGGTAGATCAGACGTCATTTATCCCCCGCCTGGTCTGGGCCATTGAGGTCACAAGTGCGTTGACCACGGCACGCGGTAAACTCTTGACCTCCGGCGTATTACGGACCTATGACCCAATCAGAACCCAGCGTCACACGATTCCCTTAAAAAGACGACCAGCGGTTCTAAAACATCTGACTTCGCTCCACGGGATTGCAATCATTGGACACCACCATAGCACCCCTTGTATCTAATGACAGAGACGGGCCGGGGGCCAAAACTGACGAACATGAGTCAGGCCCGAGACATGCGCCGTGTGTCAAATGAGTAGCGCAGAGCAGCATGCGGGTCGTTCGAGAAGCATTGCAGTGGCTCTCAAAATATAGTAAAGAGTTTTACTTTATAAGTTTTTAAAAAAAAACAGGGAGCCGTTTCGACAAAAGTTTTCCTTCATGAAATACAGATATTTCTTCAACATCAAATTCTACAATGGCGTGATTTATTAATAATCAATAAACACAGGGCTTTAACATTGTTGCCACTCACTTTATCCGTGTGTTAAGTTAATGAGCAATTCGCATACGGGTTTTGACATTGTGTTAGAAAACTAGGCGGTTCTATTTTTCATTCCACCTTATTTAAAATTTCCTTCATGAAATACAAGTACAAGTATATCTTCAACAAACAATTATACAAATGTGTTTTTTAAAATTAACAATCAATAAACATATGGCTTTAAGAAACTGCTACAAACACTTATCTATGTTTTAAGTCAATGAGCAACACACACACAAAAACATACGGGTTTTGGCATCGTGTTACAAAACTAGATGGTTCTATTTCCATCCCGCCTTATTTAAATAAAGAAATTGACTTTTACATTACCCTGAGCAATATGACGCATTTCTAAATAACTAACCAGCTGCAAATGAAATTTTGAACGCGTGCAACCACTTTACCGTGATCTTGGTCAACCACTTTACCGTGAACGTGGCCAACCACTTTACCGTGAACGTGGCCAACCACTTTACCGTGAACGTGGCCAACCACTTTACCGTGAACGTGGCCAACCACTTTACCGTGAACTTGGTCAACCACTTTACCGTGAACGTGGCCAACCACTTTACCGTGTACCTGGTCAACAACCCCTGTGCTTTGATCGTGGTGGTGACATTACTTCTGGCAGACTGGTACAGTACAATAGTCGACATATGAGTCAGGTGTGCTAGAAAGTAGCACTTTCGGAGCGTGTCGGGGGGGGCACGTGTTGGCAAAGATACAGGTGTGACTGACATGTGTACAACATAAAAGGTATCGGAAGTCGCCAACAAGGGGAGAAAACAAAGCACGCATCCAAAGAAAAGAAGCAACCGAGGAAAAAAAACTCAGAATCCATACCGCTGTCATCTGTTGAGGGCTAATATTTGACGAGCGCGGGGGGAAAGGGGTGGGGGGTATGATAACATGTTTGTAGCCGAAGACTTATCGTAACTGGATGGGAAAACATGCCATGAGGCTTGTCGAGGGCCAATAATGATGCTATCTCGAAGAGACAGTTGCCGAGAGCAACAGCATTGAAGACATTTATGATGTGATAAACATAAGCTCTGGGAGGCAATTATACAACATAACGAGGATATTTTTAAACTCTCATCCCCAAACGGTGAAATGTATTTTAAACTAGAGACAGGATTCACGAGGCAGGGTGGGTATAAGTAAGTTATATGAACAAAGGAGACGATTGTAATGAAAGTTTAACGAGACTTGAACCATATATATTATAATATGCCACCATATGCTGACTGGTCTATGCCACCATTTGCTGACTGGTCTATGCCACCATATGCTGACTGGTCTATGACACCATTTGCTGACAGAGCTATGACACCATTTGCTGACTAGGCTAAGACACCATTGGCTGAATAAGCATTTGGGATTTTTACAATTGAGAATACTTTTTAAATAGGACTACTCTTTAGCTCCATAATTGGGCTAATATGGAGTAGGTAGAAGTTACATGGTTGCATTACATAGTTGGCGGGTAATAAAGGGACGAAGGCAACATGTGGCCGAGGTTCGCATTACAAAACATCCTCTTAACTGTGACGCTAGTATACGCAGTTTTGAGAGTAAGCTAGAGGAGCGCTACTTAAACGAGTCATTTCAATGCTAATGCGAGCATCAAACGATTGCAAATCTGTTTCGAGGTGAGGACGAGGATTAATGGCACGCTGAATTAATTATATACTGTGTGTATGTGTGCGAGTCACTGCGGATGGCATTTATGGTGGTTTACTGTGTTAGGAAAACGGCTTGTCGTGGAAATATGGTTTTGTCGGGTATTGATTTTTTTTGCACAGAGCGGATTAATGGATAACTTTAAGGGTCGTGCAAAACTTCATGATGGTGAATACTGGGTGCAAAACAACAACATCTAGAACGTCGCAACGAAACAAACAATAAGTTTGTGTATCTATATTACGGTTTTGTAATTCAAAGCATTGTTCGCATTCTATTTTCAAACCGGAATTTCACACTGTTCTCATAAGCTATTGAGGGATAACTTCATAAGCTATTGAGGGATAACTTCATAAGCTATTGAGGGATAACATCATAAGCTTTTGAGGGATAACATCATAAGCTATTGAGGGATAACTTCATAAGCTATTGAGGGATAACATCATCAACTATTGAGGGATAACTTCACAAACTATTGAGGGATAACAGTAAACGTAAAATTATGGGAGTAATTTTGAATTTAAAAGATTTATAGGCCAACTGATACTGAAAACTGAACGGGATACATTGATAAATATCCAGTTACACCGTTATCCATCAAATCCAAATGAAATCGAAGCTAACCGAACGCCATAACAATTTATCACATCACTTATTTCCGTTCTCAATAATTGAAGAATTTAATTTTAATTTAGCTCCCAGTAAGGTGCTTTATGTCTTCACAGTAAGGTGCTTTATGTCTTCACAGTAAGGTGCTTTATGTCTTCACAGTAAGGTGCTTTATGTCTTCACAGTAAGGTGCTTTATGTCTTCACAGTAAGGTGCTTTATGTCTTCACCATAATTTACAGAACATTATCTCTAATGTATTCTAATATTCTCAAATTTAGATAATTTACTCCAATTTAGCTATTATATGCTCTAATTTAGTAATAATATACTCAGATTACGCTGAAATATTCTCTATTTTGTTAGTTTACTATATTTAGACTCAAATGTACTAATTTAGTGAATAAATAATAATTTAGCTCCTTTAAGTCAAGGGCTGCTACGGCATACAACGTAAAATCGATCTCCCTATAAAGGTCAATGATTGTGTAGTTTGTTTACCGATGCCAGCTGAACGTGGACATCGCAAGAACAAAACAGATCTGCGTAGTACAGTAGATCTTGTTCTGGTATTGTGTATACACTTGGCTTTTTGTCTGATATTTTACTATTATCTTGGTGTGTGAATGATAATGTATAGCTTTTTTGTTGTTGAGTTGTCCTAGTCTGTTATTGTAAAGTTGTCTAAGTCTGTTATTGTAAAGTTGTCTAAGTCTGTTATTGTAAAGTTGTCTTAGTCCATTATTGTAAAGTTGTCTAAGTCTGTTATTGTAAAGTTGTCTAAGTCTGTTATTGTAAAGTTGTCTTAGTCCGTTATTGTAAAGTTTTCTAAGTCTGTTATTGTAAAGTTGTCTTAGTCTGTTATTGTATAGTTTATCTTGTTCTGTTATTGTACAGTTTATCAAGATTTGTTTTTGTAAAGTTGTCCTCCTCGGTTATTTTATAGTTGTCTTAGTCTATTATTGTCTAGCTTATCATTCTCTGTTATTGCACAGCTGTTTTTGGTCTTTTATTGTATATTTCGTCTGGGTCTGTTAATTGTAAAGTTGTCCTTGGCCGGTAGTTGTTATAGACTTTGTTGCTGTGAGATCAAATCAGCAACATTATCAAGAGAAAAGAACAAGAAGTTTGAGGACGGTACGAAAAGGCTGGTCATTTATTTCAACGTATTTTACGTTTCAATAAAACAAGTTTTAAAGAAAATATTCAGCAGCTTAACTCTGGGAAATAGTATCGCAATTTAAGATGGATTTTATATTCTTAAAAAGCAAACAAAAATTTCTTTAAAAAAAACAAACAAACATAGTGACGTTTAAAACAAAAAAAAAGTAAAATAATAAAAATTACTTTACAATTTGGTGATGAATGGCTAAAGGCAATGGTGGAAACTAGAGTGTACATTATAATAATGTACACTAGAGTGGACAAGGAGATAACCGACACTTAAAAGGACAAAAGGAACAGTGGACACTGGACGAGCCAGGTGGTGAAGGAACAGAGGTCTTTAGATAAATCGTGATCTGTGATATGTCACCTCTTGAGTCAATGTTAAGTGACTTCAATACATCGATCCAACAGTTCCATGTTTTAGGAGAAGAAAAGTCTTCATGTTATCATCAGGTTGTAATATAAACATTTCGAGAGAGTAACATGGTAAGTTTTGGGTATTAACAAGGCCAATTTTGGGTTTGGAACATGGGTAATTAAAGCAAATTATAAGTTGTAACATGGATAATTAAAGTAAATTTTGGGTTGTAACATGGATAATTAAAGTAAATTTTGGGTTTGTAACATGGGTAATTAAAGTAAATTTAAAGTTGTAACATGGTAAATTAAAGCAAATTTCGAGTTGTAACATGGATAATTAAAGTAAATTTCGGGTTGTAACATGGTAAATTAAAGCAAATTTCGGGTTGTAACATGGATAATTAAAGTAAATTTCGGGTTGTAACATGGTAAATTAAAGCAAATTTTGGGTTGTAACATGTATAATTAAAGTAAATTTTGGGTTTGTAACACGGATAATTAAAGTAAATTTCAAGTTGTCACATGGTAAATTAAAACAAATTTCGGGTTGTAACATGGATAATTAAAGTAAACTTTGGGTTTGTAACATGGATAATTAAAGTAAATTTTAAGTTGTCACATGTTAAATTAAAGCAGATTTCGGGTTTTAACATAGCTTAGATTTTACAATATGACATGGCCACATTGGATGTTAATAAACATAGTTTTGTAGGGTGGTTGTGTAGTCAATGTTTCAACTCTTATATTATCATTCATTTAAAAACGTCCTGTAATCTATATTATTTCTTATGGCACAATTAAAATCTTGACAGCTTGAAAATTATAATTATCATAATTATAATAAGTAATTATTTTTACAATATTGATTTGCTAGAAATTTTTAAAAAGAAAAAAAACACACTATTCTTTGGATGTGGAAAAAATATAGAAGTAAAATACATTGTATTTTTATTCATTTGTGTCTTGTGTTATTTCCAGAGAATAGTTGACAATGATGTTTGGGGGGACTAGCGAAGGGGAGGGGGGTATGATGGAGCTCAGTTACACACACAGGTTCTTGATAATTTAAGGTAATGTTAAGTCAAACTTATGTCCATCACAGTAATAGCTAGTGAGTAACAGGTGACTCTTTAAATATACAAATTAAGCCTTACAGATTAGAAACTATGTCTTATGTATTAGAGATTATATCTGACGTTTCAGAAATTATATCTGAATTATTAGAAATTTCTGTTTTAGCTATTGGGGATGAGGATCTAAGGATTCATGAATGAAATGAGTCAAAGCCCAAAACATGTACACGTAAAATTGTAGATGACTAATTTTATAACATCACTGATGATTGAATGACTTACAACTTTAATTCGTAAACTAAATTATATTTCAACAAGTGTACAAATTGAGCTCAACGGACTGACAAAATATTGATTCAAACTAAAACGATTTTATGATTCGAAACAAATATTCTTAAATAAACTGTTTTAAATTTTTAACCAACACATCATCTGGCCCAATGCCAATGCTGCACATTATTAAATCAATAACAAATGAAATTTAAGTAAGTTTTCGCTACAGTGAAATTTTTTCTTCTATTTAGTTTGATAATGTTAGAAATCTAATAGTTACAGCATTGGACAGCATTAAATGTTTTTAGAAGAATATCCTGAACTGTATTTGATTAAATTAAGGAAGCTACCAGTAAAAGATAACTGCATCTTATTCATTTAAGGTAGATTTAACAAAAAATAATTTTGAATAATGAGGATGGGAAGAAATTTAGCTAGCCTTCTGCAATATGTGTTACTTTAAGTAGCTACAAAATATAAAGTTGCTGTGTTGGAGGTAGAGATCCCCAAAACAAGGTTTTGAAAAAATTTGTAACAGAAAGGTGATCAACAATTTGTTTAAGTCTGTGTCGAAATGTTTGTGGTCCTCACCTGAGCATCTATTGTGCAACAGGTGGGAAATATTACCAGGACCAACTCTGTGTGGGCCGCGGAGTAGTTAAATAAGCCGTGTTAAGTGTGTGTGTGAGTGTCAGATAATAGTAACCGTTACACAGGTAAGGAGGGCACACACGGCCCCAGCACCCCAATCACACACAGCAGGGTAACAGCAGCTCAGGTGCCAGGACCCCGAGTGTGCTGCCCTGATGGTAGCTGATAATTAGGTTTAGTTTAGTTAGGTAATGACTTACCTGGCTTTTCTGAATCAGGGCAGGTAACGATGTCCGCCTGGCTGACCTGTGTGCTGAGAACGCGTGTGCACTCGATGAACTGGATCTCCTCCGTTTTATAACAGGTATTTTCCCGTCCTGTGTGGTCAGGTTCTGGATCTGCGGTTTGAGGACAGTCTCCATGTATTTTGCGACGATATTCCCAGCGAATCCGCACGAGTACGCGACGAAAGGGCGTAGGCCGTACGGCACATCTTGGAGGGCCGAGCAGGCCAGGAAACGCGTGAAGCTGACCAACAAAATGACACCAGCACTGTTGCTCGTCTCCAGGCTGGAGAACACACTGGCCACACTTATGAACAGCAGCACACACACGATAACAAGAGGCTGTGTCGTGTAGTTGGACAACGTCGGCGACGAAGCGCCGTCACCCGATCCCCCGAGCACGTCGTCCGCCTCTGATGTCGTGTTGTGTGTGCTCTCGCTCCAATCACGCAGGAAAATTTGAGCGAAGAATTCGCCCACGTAGCAGGAACAGAACAATAAATAAATACTCGTGTTGCTCCATGTACGACGAAAATACAACGATAGCCAATAGAAAGCACATAGGATACAAAACATGGGGACCACGAGCGAGCACAGACGTTGAAATAGGACTCCCACATCACAGCGTAGTAGCTGGTAGAATAACACACCGCCGACGATAGCGGTCGTACCGTAGCACACTCCGAGTTGCTGAGCACTGAAATTCGCCTTGTTTACGCCTAACCACTTTAATAAATAACCGTAGCTGCCCTGTTCTAGTGGCTTGACGAACACCTGTATGTATCCATTGTTTTCAGCCTCGTCCTCATCCTTCTCGGCATCATTTTTCGAGCCCCTACGCGACACACTGTTTCTCGCCAGTGCCATTTTGTTTCTTTCCTTAATTTTTTTTTATTTTCGCTCAGTGGTGAGCGCAGGGGGTTGTGGGTAAAGGGGGATAACCTTCGTTTCACGAGTTTTGGTAAGTCGTCTGCTACGCTTGTTTAGTACAACTATAAGCTGGATAATTGGAGGCGCTGTTTTAAAATTTAAACATTCATTGATTAAATTAATAATTTAAACGGCGCGGATTCATTTCTAGTGTAACTCAAACATAAACAGCAACTTTAAATAAATTAATCAAGTAAAACAAAGGCACAGAATACAATACACAGATGCACTCATCGAATAACACACTTCACACGTATTCCGCTCGTTGCGTCAGAGAGAGAGATTTTTCAATTAGGAATCCAACACATTGTTAACACAGCGTGTCCACATTTTCAGAATTTTGTTCGAAAGCCGGGCTCTTCCCCCCACGAGTGTGGTGGCGGTGTGAAGATACGGCGAGCTTTCATTGAGGCAACAGACAAGCGTGGTGGTGGTGTTACCCTCGCCGTGCAGTCGCTGCTGTTGGCGGCTACTGGTGCTTGTTCTCGTAAATAATTTCCCTCTCCCCCAGTATTTAAACCGAGGGGACGCCGAGGTCACAGGCAGTCAAGTCGCGACTTTTCGTGGCTAACCAGTGTATCGTGCCGACCATTTATCGATGGGGATATGACGAATGTGGAAGTACGCACAGTCTTAGGCTCTCCTCTTGTCGTGCGTACCGTTATTCATCCTGTGTTGTTGACCTGATAAGGGCCCGTCCATAAATTACGTCACGCACCTGGGGGAAGGGGGGGGTCACACAATTGAGACGAGCGACGGGGCTGTTTTAAGAAATGTGACGTCACATAAAAAACGCCACGGGTTTTGAATAGAAGTTCCACTTAAAAATTAGATTGCTTTCAATTTATTTAATGACGTTTGACATGGCCCCACGCGTGTTACATCTGAGTGCAGCCTGCACTAAATACATACTTAAATGTCAATAAAGTGATTTGAAACATGTTCATTTTCAAATATCAAAAACAGCTTTTATGAGGTGGGGGGAGGGGTATAACTTTGTGACGTCATATTGAAGGGGGGGTCTAACTTTTTGTGACGAGGGGGGAGGGGGTGAACAATCGGCCAAAATTGCGTGACGTCATTTATGGACTGCACCAATATTGCTGCCGCGACTTGTTCGATAGAATTGTAATTACTTAAGTGTTACGCAAGAACCCACCAATATATGAATGTTGTTGAACAAATTTATATAATTTTTTGTAACAGACTTATGTTGTACTTCTTTCTACCTGCACAATTGAAAGCCTGTGTCATTGTCCAGTTTAAGTCTTCCCTTATTTTTAAATTGCTGCTTAGGTGTTGTTGTTGTTTTGTTGGTGTTTTTTTTGTGTTTTTTTTTATTGTTTTTTTTTAAAAGGTTTTTTTGTTAATGTTTAGGAAGACCCGAATATTCTTGAATTGTTGGAAGGCTGCCCTTGCCTTCCCGATCCTCACTCGGACATCAGCATCTGTTCCACCTTGCTTGTCTACCATGCTGCCAAGGTAGACAAAACTTATGTTATACATGTAATATCACCAATCAAGACGTCTTTCATCTCCACCCCACGGAGCTACAACTCGCGACAACGTCAGCTCCCAGACAGTCTCAAAATCCTAAATAACTGTCATCACCGTTTTCAAAAATGGACTCTCTGAACCCTTTTCCTTTCTCCTGCGCAGTGTCAGTGTCCTTGTCTATGTCAGTGTTCGTATCATTGTCCGTGTCCATGTCATTGTCCGTGTCAGTGTCCATGTCAGTTTCCATGTCAGTGTCCATGTCATTGTCCATGTCAGTGTCTGTGTCAGTGTCCATGTCAGTGTCCGTGTCAGTGTCCATGTCAGTTTCAGTGTCAGTGTCCATGTCAGTGTCCATGTCAGTGTCCGTGTCAGTGTCCATGTCAGTTTCCATGTCAGTGTCAATGTCAGTTTCCATGTCAGTGTCCATGTCATTGTCCATGTCAGTGTCTGTGGCAGTGTCCATGTCAGTGTACGTGTCAGTGTCCATGTCAGTTTCCGTGTCAGTGTCCATGTCAGTGTCCGTGTCTGTGTCAGTGTCCATGTCAGTGTCCATGTCAGAGTCCATGTCAGTGTCCGTGTCGGTGTCTGTGTCAGTGTCCATGTCAGTGTCCATGTCAGTGTCCATCTCAGTGTCCATGTCAGTGTCCATGTCAGTGTCCATGTCAGTGTCCGTGTCTGTGTCAGTGTCAGTGTCCGTGCTACTAAACCACCTTAGACTACAGTCCACAGCCCTTTTCGTGCTTCTGTTTATTATTCTTTTTTTTTAAAAAAGAATCTTTATATGCTCTGTGGCCCCCAACTATGTAGTTTATTTATTCATTATTTTTAAAGAAAGAGATGGTAGGGGAAACCTCAGGCTTTTCTCATCGATCTATTCATTTATTTAAGTATGTTTGTTTGACGTGCGAGCCAGGCAAACGTAACTTTTAAAAAAAGTAAATTGAACAGTGTTGGGAATCATTGATATTATTAACAACATTATAGGACTTTAATATTTTATTTAAAAGTGCAACAGTGCTGTTTATAACGCTATTAGTTAGTAAAAAAAATATGCATACAAATGTACCTTTCGAGTGAGGTGATGTGGCGAAGTGTTGGAGAAGGTGGTAGGTTGGCAGATAACATTACGGCATTACGAACGAAACACTTAATTTTCTGAAAATAATACGCAGTGTACAAATTTTACATAAATTTATGCTATATAAACACTTAAATTTAGTACAACTGAACACCAAACAAACGTAACATAACACTTAAACTTATGTCATTTTTTTTCTTTAAAAATGTTTAAAAACGTTTTGTTTTGCGCTTTCTAATTTTTTGTTTCACCTTCCACTTCATTTACCTCACTGCCACCAACATCTTCTTGTCTTATTTAATTATTTTTTTTTAGCCTTTTCTTACTAATGGTCTCTGGGCAAATGTTGATGCAAGGAAGTTTGCTTTTCATTACATATTATAATGTTTTGAAATGAGTAAGGCAAATGTCATTGAACTGCCTCAAAAAATGTTGGTAACGCGTTGAATGCAGTCAAGGGATGCCCAATGTTGTCAGCTGCGCGTTTTTCGTATGGCATGTCGTATCTGGGATTTTTCGTATCTTGAAACATTCGTATCTCAAGGTACCATTGTATTCTGTTGGTGATGGGACAAATATAATTTTAAATTATTTCTTTAGAAACTATTATTTAACTTGCATCACTTCAATTAAACCCAGTCACACACAGTCACCCTAGGGCTTCAAACTCAGCTATAATTATTGTGTCCTAGCGTTTCTAGCTCAACCTCTATGATTGTCATCCTAACCGCCCCCCCCTCAAATCAGTCAGAACTGTCATCCTAGTGCTGCAAACTCAGCCACAATAATCATCCTATCGCTGCTTCAAAATCAATCACAATTGTCATCCTTATGCTTCAAAATTAATTCACAATTGTCATCCTTCCGCTTCAAAGTCAATCACACATGTCATCCTTTTGCTTCAAAGTCAATCACAATTGTCATCCTTCCGCTTCAAACTCAATCACAATTGTCATCCTTCCGCTTCAAACTCAATCACAATTGTCATCCTTCCGCTTCAAACTCAATCACAATTTTCATCCTTCCGCTTCAAACTCAATCACAATAGTCATCCTACTGCTTCAAACTCAATCACAATTGTCATCCTTCCGCTTCAAACTCAATCACAATAGTCATCCTACTGCTTCAAACGCAATCACAAGTGTCATCCTACTGCTTCAAACAGTTCACATTTAAAGCAGTCATTCTCTACACAAGAATACTATTTTTAAATCCTTTATATTAACTCGTGGTGTCTGCGGCCGACCGACCGACCGACCTTGCTTGCTTGCTTGTCGCCAAAACTTTTGATCGATTTTTAACCCACTTGCTCGCAAGATAGCGAGCTGAAATTTTGCAGGCAGTTTCGTACCGATGATAAAAACAATGTATCAAAATTTCAGATCGATCGCATGTACCGTAATTAAATTATTGATTTTTTAGATTATTTTATTTATTCCTATGTATCATGCTATTTTTTGAGATAGATCGTCGCGGTGCGTATTATATTGAACAACCTTTCTGTCGCGCAATAAGGTGCGTATTTTATTGACAGCTCTTTTTATAAACATATTCCTGATCGGTGCGCATTATATTAAACATGTTTTACGACACAACTGCAATTTTGTATTTCTGGATGGTCTGGCGCTGCGTATTATAATGAACATTCTTTTAAATTCTTCTCGTACATAAAGGATTTATAGTCAAAAACTTGGTTTTTTACGGGTTTTTCTTATTATATTTAAATTTGATCACATGAATGCATTATGCCTATGAGTCGAGACACTTGAGCCAGAGACAAAATGTCTTCGAGAAGACACGCAATTCTCTAAAAAGTTTTTTTTCATTGACACCCCGAGGCCATTAAACTCTTTTACCGGCCATGGGGGAGCTACCATCTCCTACCAAGCGCGTCCTCAGGCGGTGGATAGAGGAACGACCTTTAGATATAAAGGTTAGCCGTGAATATTGAATAAGCGGCCGCGGACCAACTGGTTTGCTGTCGTTGAGGATGAGGTGGGGTACCCCTTGGTAAGGATACTCTTAAAAAATGCCTCATAAATCCCAGGAAATGACTGCAAAAAGCGAACATAGAGCGCTTAAACTCTAAACCCGGACAGATGAGGCCGTTAGCTAGGGATAGCATTCATCTAGGAGAGAAAACTCCGAAATAAAATCAACTGCTGCCTTGCAGGAGGTGGAGGGATCCACAAAGGCTAGGGAACCTTACCCGAAAAATAAGGCAGTTATCCAGAGAGCTGAAAGGGAACCCTCCCAGATGGTTTTGCGCAGGGCCAACAACCCAGCCATGTAAAAAGAAGATTGTTACTGAAACTGAAAGCAAAGCAAACACACATAACACAGTCAGAGGCGAGAGTAGAGCTCCGCAAAGGAGACTAATGAAGCCTTGTGGGGAAAGTCAACAGAATCCCACAAGGCCGACCACCCTACTCAAACCGATGAAAAAGAAAAATTACCTCATCCACAAGGCACCTCTCAACTTGGGAACATGGAATGTCCGAACACTACTGGAACCAGGCAGATGCGCCCAAGTCGCTAAAGAGATGGTAAAGTACAAACTACAAATTCTGGGACTAAGTGAAGTACGGTGGAACACATTTGGAGAAACTAGACTTCAATCAGGTGAAATACTGCTCTTCTCTGGAAAAGAAAATGAAGATGACACTCATGAAAATGGAGTAGCACTCCTATTGAACAAAGACGCTTTTAAGAGCCTCCTTGAATGGGAGCCAATTTCAGACAGAATAATCAGAGCAAAATTCCTGTCCAGGTTCAAAAATGTCCATATCATTATGTGCTATGCTCCAACCAACCTTGCATCCGAGGAAGATAAAGTTGCATTCTATGAACAACTTCAAAGTATAATGGATAAAATACCGAAAAGAGACATACTGGTCGTCATGGGCGATATGAATGCTAAAGTTGGCAATGACAACATAGAAAGAGAGAAGGTAATGGGCATACATGGACTGGGCAACATGAATGAAAATGGAGAGATGTTTGCAAACTTCTGCACATTCAATGAGCTGGTGATTGGAGGCACCATCTTCCCACACAAAAATTGCCACAAAGTAACGTGGGTCTCACCAGACAACAAAACAGAGAATCAAATAGACCACATCACTATAGGTCGCACCTGGAGGAGCACATTGCAGGATGTACGAACAAAAAGAGGAGCAGACATTGGATCAGACCACCATCTGGTTGTGGCCAAGCTAAAAATAAAGCTAGCCAACCAAAGGCCAAAAACAGACAGGCGAATTAGATTTGACCTAGGCAAGCTCCGTAACCCACAGGAAAAGAACGAACTACAGCTAACCCTTAAAAACCGATTTGCTGCACTGCAACTAGACGATGATAATGAAGGAAACATAGACAAAACCTGGGATAACTTCAAAGAAATTATTACAGTATCTTGCAAGGAAATACTAAAACCTGCCCCGGAAAACAAAAAACACTGGATCAGCGATGAGACATGGCAAAGAATTGAAGATCGGAAACATGCAAAACAAAAAGTGAATCAAGCCAAAACAAGAAAACATAAACAACTTACTCAACAAGAGTACCATACAATTTCAAAAGAGGTCACAAAAATGCTTAGAAATGACAAACGACTATTTTATAATAAGCTAGCTGAACAAGCAGAAGAAGCAGCAGGAAAAGGAGATCTAAAACAGTTATACAAAATTACTAAACTCTTGAGTGGCAAGAAATCTAACTACAATGTACCAGTCCGAGATAAACAAGGTAAAGTCATTTCCTCCATAGATGACCAGCTTAGAAGATGGAAAGAATATTTCCAGGAAGTCCTAAACAGACCGACCCCTCTGAACCCACCCGTTTTGACCACAGGAGAAACACTGGACATAAATATGGAAGAGATATCCAAAGAAGAAATATGGACGGCCATCAATCAAATGAAGACAGGGAAAGCAGCAGGTGTAGACAACATACCACCGGAGGTCCTAAAAGAAGGAGGAGCTGAAATCATCAACCAACTCCACAATATCTTCAACAAAATTTGGTCAACTGAAACCCCTCCTGCAGAATGGAAAAGGGGCTTACTGATTAAAATTCCAAAGAATGGGGATCTGTCACAATGTGAGAAATGGCGAGGAATTACTCTACTATCAGTACCAAGCAAGGTCTTTAGCAGAACGATACTAAACAGAATAAAAGATGCCTGCGATGATCTCCTGAGAGAAGAACAAGCTGGGTTCAGAAAAGGAAGATCATGCATTGACCAAATAGCAACACTCCGGATAATTATAGAACAATCTATTGAATGGCAATCTCCACTCTATGCCACATTTGTGGACTTTGAAAAGGCCTTTGATAGCATAAATAGAGAAACTATATGGTCAATAATGAGGCACTATGGAATACCAAATAAAATAACTAACATCATCCGAAATCTGTACGAAAACTTCACCTGCCAAGTAGTACATAATGGTAGACTAACAGATGAATTCCATGTCACAACTGGAGTCAAACAAGGATGCCTCCTTTCACCACTTCTGTTTCTTCTTGTGTTAGACTGGGTCACAAAAGAAGCTTATGCAAGCTCAGGAAAAGGAATCCAGTGGAACCTAATGCAAAAACTAGAAGATTTGGAGTTTGCTGATGACTTGGCCATTCTGTCCCACAGACTCCAAGACATGCAAGACAAAGTCACAGCCTTGAGCGAGACTGGGAAAAGAGTAGGACTCAAGATAAACATTCAAAAAACAAAATTTTTGAAAATAAACTTCCTACAAGATGGAGTCATCCAAGTAGAAAACCGCAACCTGGAGCAAGTTAACAACTTTGTATACCTTGGGAGTGTGGTCAGTGTAGCAGGGGGAACAGATGAGGACATCGAACGAAGAATAAATTTGGCGCGACAGGCTTTTGCCAATCTGAAACAGGTCTGGAGATCTACACACATCTCTGTCAAAACAAAAGTAAGGATCTTTAACACCAATGTTAAAACGGTCCTACTTTATGGATCCGAAACATGGCGGACGACAGAGACAGCAAAAAATAGACTCCAGACCTTTGTTAACAGATGCCTTAGAAATATTCTGAAAATAAAATGGTTCGATAAGGTCGAAAACTCCAAGCTGTGGGAGAGGTGTGGACAAAGAACAGTAGAACAACAAATCATGGAAAGAAAGTGGAGATGGATTGGACACACCCTCAGGAAAGATAACAGCAGGGCTAGGCAGGCCTTAGATTGGAACCCCCAGGGCAAGCGACAACGAGGAAGACCCAAGCGTACATGGAGACGGAGCATGTTGGACGAGGCTGGAAGGACTGGGAAGAGCTGGGAAGAACTGAAGCGACTGGCAAGGGACCGTGTAGAGTGGCGAGCTTTGACAGAGGCCCTATGTTCCACAAGGAACTCAAAGGACAAATGATGATGACCGGCCATAAAATTACCTGCAGTCCATGTGCTTTAAGCTGGTGTTTGATTGACTGAGGTCACATGTTTTATTCACCCAGGTCAGATCTGTGCTGGACCTAGTGGAGAGTTGGGGATAGATTGAGGTCATGTATTTTATAGACGATACACACGTTAACCGGCATTTGGAAAGATTTGGGTGGGGGGGGGCGGTGGCATGTGTCAATCAACCAATCGGAGTAGATGAATGTATCCTCATCTGGATCTAAAACTTAAAAGTATTCGTCATGAAATCATGGTTATTTAGCTTACTTGAGAGTCACTGCGTCTACACTTTATAAATACTCTGAATACTTAGAAACTTTGCAGAGCTAACTTCTGCCCATTCATTTCACAAAACATCTGGCCATTCATTTCACCAAAGGTCTCACTATTCATTTCACCAAAGGTCTCACTATTCATTTCACAAAACATCTGGCCATTCATTTCACCAAAGGTCTCACTATTCATTTCACCAAAGGTCTCACTATTCATTTCACCAAAGGTCTCACTATTCATTTCACAAAACATCTGGCCATTCATTTCACCAAAGGTCTCACTATTCATTTCACCAAAGGTCTCACTATTCATTTCACAAAAGGTCTCACTATTCATTTCACCAAAGGTCTCACTATTCATTTCACCAAAGGTCTCACTATTCATTTCACCAAAGGTCTCACTATTCATTTCACCAAATATCTCACTATTCATTTCACCAAACATCTCACTATTCATTTCACCAAACATCTCCCTATTCATTTCACCAAACATCTCACTATTCATTTCACCAAAGGTCTCACTATTCATTTCACCAAACATCTCCCTATTCATTTCACCAAACATCTCACTATTCATTTCACCAAACATCTCCCTATTCATTTCACCAAACATCTCACTATTCATTTCACCAAACATCTCCCTATTCATTTCACCAAACATCTCACTATTCATTTCACCAAACATCTCACTATTCATTTCACCAAACATCTCCCTATTCATTTCACCAAACATCTCACTATTCATTTCACCAAACATCTCCCTATTCATTTCACCAAACATCTCCCTATTCATTTCACCAAACATCTCACTATTCATTTCACCAAAGGTCTCACTATTCATTTCACCAAAGGTCTCACTATTCATTTCACCAAAGGTCTCACTATTCATTTCACCAAATATCTCCCTATTCATTTCACCAAACATCTCACTATTCATTTCACCAAAGGTCTCACTATTCATTTCACCAAAGGTCTCACTAATCATTTCACCAAAGGTCTCACTATTCATTTCACCAAATATCTCCCTATTCATTTCACCAAACATCTCCCTATTCATTTCACCAAATATCTCCCTATTCATTTCACCAAACATCTCACTATTCATTTCACCAAAGGTCTCACTATTCATTTCACCAAAGGTCTCCCTATTCATTTCACCAAACATCTCCCCATTCATTTCACCAAACATCTCCCTATTCATTTCACCAAAGATCTCACTATTCATTTCACCAAACATCTCACTATTCATTTCACCAAAGGTCTCAATATTCATTTCACCAAAGGTCTCACTATTCATTTCACCAAACATCTCCCCATTCATTTCACCAAACATCTCCCTATTCATTTCACCAACGATCTCACTATTCATTTCACCAAACATCTCACTATTCATTTCACCAAAGGTCTCCCTATTCATTTCACCAACGATCTCACTATTCATTTCACCAAACATCTCCCTATTCATTTCACCAACGATCTCACTATTCATTTCACAAAACATCTCCCCATTCATTTCACCAAAGGTCTCACTATTCATTTCACCAAAGGTCTCACTATTCATTTCACCAAACATCTCCCTATTCATTTCACCAACGATCTCACTATTCATTTCACCAAACATCTCACTATTCATTTCACCAAACATCTCACTATTCATTTCACCAAAGATCTCACTATTCATTTCAACAAACATCTCCCTATTCATTTCACCAAAGGTCTCCCTATTCATTTCACCAAACATCTCACTATTCATTTCACCAAACATCTCACTATTCATTTCACCAAACATCTCACTATTCATTTCACCAAACATCTCACTATTCATTTCACCAAACATCTCACTATTCATTTCACCAAACATCTCACTATTCATTTCACCAAACATCTCACTATTCATTTCACCAAACATCTCACTATTCATTTCACCAAACATCTCCCTATTCATTTCACCAAACATCTCACTATTCATTTCACCAAACATCTCACTATTCATTTCACCAAACATCTCACTATTCATTTCACCAAACATCTCACTATTCATTTCACCAAACATCTCACTATTCATTTCACCAAACATCTCACTATTCATTTCACCAAACATCTCACTATTCATTTCACCAAACATCTCACTATTCATTTCACCAAACATCTCCCTATTCATTTCACCAAACATCTCACTATTCATTTCACCAAACATCTCACTATTCATTTCACCAAAGGTCTCACTATTCATTTCACCAAACATCTCACTATTCATTGCACCAAACATCTCACTATTCATTTCACCAAACATCTCACTATTCATTTCACCAAACATCTCACTATTCATTTCACCAAAGGTCTCACTATTCATTTCACCAAAGGTCTCACTATTCATTTCACCAAACATCTCCCTATTCATTTCACCAAACATCTCACTATTCATTTCACCAAACATCTCACTATTCATTTCACCAAACATCTCACTATTCATTTCACCAAACATCTCACTATTCATTTCACCAAACATCTCACTATTCATTTCACCAAACATCTCACTATTCATTTCACCAAACATCTCCCTATTCATTTCACCAAACATATCACTATTCATTTCACCAAACATATCACTATTCATTTCACCAAACATATCACTATTCATTTCACCAAACATATCCATATTAATTTCACCAAACATATCACTATTCGTCTCACAAATCACCCCCCATAATCATCACATTAACAATCTCATTGAATTTTTTAAAATACACCCTCTCTAACACCCTCTCTAACACCCTCTCTAACACCCTCTCTAACACCCTCTCTAACACCCTCTCTAACACCCTCTCTAACACCCTCTCTAACACCCTCTCTAACACCCTCTCTAACACCCTCTCTAACACCCTCTGTAATGCCAATAATGATTGTGAATAGGCTTTCTAAATATCACCGATAGTGTTTTATCCCGTTACTCTATAGAAGCAGGGGTGTCACTAGGGTTGGTGTCACCCAGTGCGGTAGCTCACGATGTCACCCCCTAACGTCTTACCCCATAGACCTGCTCCGGGTCTCCCCGTGGCAAATTACGGGAGCATAAAGAATTTTAAATTTTGTTGTCACCCCTTGTTTTGGTGTCACCCGGTGCGTTCCGAACCCCGCGTACACCATAGTGACGCCTCTGCATAGGAGACACAGGCTTCCTTAATGTCATCCTAGCGTATAATCGAGTCATTCTCCAGAATGCCTGAGAGTTCTAATAGAAACTTATAAATACATTAACCATTCATCACTAGGGACCATTTATCCGTACCGAATATTTGTTACTTGAGAATCTGTATAAGGGATATGAATTCTTATACAAAGAACAAGCATGATGTGAAAACAAATGAAAGATCTAAGACCTATGAGATATTTTTATGCACAAACAATTCTGACTAAGAAAATAGAAAAGTCAAAGTAGATAGTACATCTGTTTATTTTTTAAATTAAAAAAAAATTTGTTGTTGTTTCAACTGGTTTATCAAAGATGTAACTCAATTTGAGAATGATTTTTTTTTAAAAGCCAACTTTTTAAATTTGATTTTATAGATTACATTTTGTTTGTAAGTTTAATTTTTAAAGATGTGTGAAAATCCTTTTTACCGAGTGCCTATTCGTCCCAGATTGAAATAAATAAATGACCATAAAATCTGCCAGACATTCCAAATGTGTCCCGGCCTTGCTACTTTACAATACCTCCAGGAATTAACACGGTTTTTAAAAAAAATCAACTTATATAAGTTTTAAAGACACTTTTCCAGAGTATATATAAGACACTGCAGATTTCTTAGGGTATACATGAGACATTACAAATATCAAGGGATTACGTAAGGTGACCAGACGCCCGATTTAGGCGGGACAGTCCCGATTTCAGACCTCATGTCCCGCTGACCCTCGCTTGTGCTGTCGCGACGCCCGTTTGTCCCGCTTTTTTCAATACTTTATGTGATAAAATAAATACAATTAGTTTTACTGTGATTTTAGGAAAAGTAAATTAATATTTCTTAAATTTAATGAAATATTCAAAACAGTGATTTTTAAATCCCTTATATTAACTTCACCGCCGTCTATGTCTGTCTGTCTTGGGCGGGCGGAAAAACAAAAGTAAAAAATGACCCACTTCCCGTGATCCGATCAAGCTGAAATTTGGCACACGGACCCGTCTCACCTAACAATGCATCGCACCCCCCCCCCAGGGTTATGAAGCAAAACTGAGTTAAGACAGATTCAGTCTGTACATGTTTGTCGTGTTTGAAAATAATTAATACTGTTAGTTATGTCTCATATATAAGGGATTTATAGTCAAAAACTTTGTTTTTACGGGTTTGTTTTATTAAATCCCTTATATTAACTTCACCGCCGTCTCTGTCGTCATCTCATGGGCGGGCGGAAAAATAAAAGCCAAAAATGACCCACTTCCCGTGATCCGATCGAGCTAAAATTTGATACACGAACCCGTCTTACCTAACAATGCATCGTATCAAAATTTCAGGTCCAACGAACGTACCGTAATTAAATTAATGCATTTTTAGTTTATCCTTATATAACGTATGTAATTCAAATTCACTGTTCGTTATTGGTTTTTTTCATGTGAGAGTTTGAGTTGACGCGTTGGCGCGACCCATCGAAGTACCGGCGTGCTTTTGTTTACATTTTACGTGTCACGCTGAGCTCGGTCAAGCGATCGGTGACCAGACTTTTCCCCTCTCCCACCCCCCCCCCAGGGTTATGAAGCAAAGTTGAGTTAAGACAGATTCAGTCTGTAAATGTTTGTCGCGTTTGAAAATAATCAATACTGTTAGTTATGTCTCATATATAAGGGATTTATAGTCAAAAACTTTGTTTTTACGTTTTATTTAAATTGCTTTATTATTAGCTAAGCCTGTTGGTGCGTCGATTTGTGTGGTTAATTACATTTTACTCCTTGATACGGCTTTCCCTTGACTTGTCGGCGATCCCGATACGTTAGTTGACCAGACGTCCCGATTTCAGACTTCATGTCCCGCTCAAGTGACCAGAGGTCCCGATTTCAGACTTCATTTCCCGCTCAAGTGACCAGACGTCTGGAATTTTTGCTCCAAAAACGTTGGGCCCTGTCCCGCTTTGCCTCCCTGAAAATCTGGTCACCTTAGATTACGTCACACACTATACATTTCAAGGGATTACGTCACACAAAAATACAGTATAAATTTCAAGGAAGTACATTAGACACTAATCATCTCTAGAGAGTACGCCAGACACTCAACATCTCTAGAGAGTACACCAGACACTACATATCTCTAGAGAGTACACCAGACACTACACATCTCTAGAGAGTACACCAGACACTACACATCTCTAGAGAGTACACCAGACACTACACATCTCTAGAGAGTACACCAGACACTACACATCTCTAGAGAGTACACCAGACACTACACATCTCTAGAGAGTACACCAGACACTACACATCTCTAGAGAGTACACCAGACACTACACATCTCTAGAGAGTACACCATACACTACACATCTCTAGAGAGTACACCAGACACTACACATCTCTAGAGAGTACACCAGACACTACACATCTCTAGAGAGTACACCAGACACTACACATCTCTAGAGAGTACACCAGACACTACACATCTCTAGAGAGTACACCAGACACTACACATCTCTAGAGAGTACACCAGACACTACACATCTCTAGAGAGTACACCAGACACTACACATCTCTAGAGAGTACACCATACACTACACATCTCTAGAGAGTACACCAGACACTACACATCTCTAGAGAGTACACCAGACACTACACATCTCTAGAGAGTACACCAGACACTACACATCTCTAGAGAGTACACCAGACACTACACATCTCTAGAGAGTACACCAGACACTACACATCTCCAGAGAGTACACCAGACACTACACATCTCTAGAGAGTACACCAGACACTACACATCTCTAGAGAGTACACCAGACACTACACATCTCTAGAGAGTACATCAGACACTACACATCTCTAGAGAGTACATCAGACACTACACATCTATAGAGAGTACACCAGACACTACACATCTATAGAGAGTACACCAGATACTACACATTCCAAAAGGATTGTAAGAGACGCTTACTCGAACTAACTGGCGCATTTGTAACGGTTTAAAATAATAGCACACTTTGGGTTGTTTGGAAATCATTTCATAACAAAAATCAACACTTCAATGTTTAGGTCACTGTAAGAAGTGTTCGTTTTCAAAATTATACGCCCAGCTCTGGTTAATCTATAGGATCACTCTGTTTGGTAATCATATCAGTTAGTGAGCGTGGTGTCACCCTTTGATGTAATCATATCAATTAGTGAGGGTGGTGTCACCCTTTGATGTAATCATATCAGTTAGTGAGGGTGGTGCCACCCTTTGATGTAATCATATCAGTTAGTGAGGGCGGTGCCACCCTTTGATGTAATCATATCAGTTAGTGAGGGTGGTGTCACCCTTTTTGGTAATCATATCAGTTAGTGAGCGTGGTGCCACCCTATGATGTAATCATATCAGTTAGTGAGGGTGGTGCCACCCTATGATGTAATCATATCAGTTAGTGAGGGTGGTGTCACCATTTTAGGTAATCATATCAGTAAGTGAGGGTGGTGCCACCCTTTGATGTAATCATATCAGTTAGTGAGGGTGGTGCCACCCTTTGATGTAATCATATCAGTTAGTTAGGGTGGTGTCACCCTTTGATGTAATCATATCAGTTAGTGAGGGTGGTGCCACCCTTTGATGTAATAATATCAGTTAGTGAGGGTGGTGCCACCCTTTGATGTAATCATATCAGTTAGTGAGGGTGGTGTCACCCTTTGATGTAATCATATCAGTTAGTGAGGGTGGTGCCACCCTTTGATGTAATTTGGTAATCATATCAGTTAGTGAGGGTGGTGTCACCCTTTGATGTAATAATATCAGTTAGTGAGGGTGGTGCCACCCTTTGATGTAATCATATCAGTTAGTGAGGGTGGTGCCACCCTTTGATGTAATCATATCAATTAGTGAGGGTGGTGCCACCCTTTGATGTAATCATATCAGTTAGTGAGGGTGGTGCCACCCTTTGATGTAATAATATCAGTTAGTGAGGGTGGTGCCACCCTTTGATGTAATCATATCAGTTAGTGAGGGTGGTGCCACCCTTTGATGTAATCATGTCAGTTAGTGAGGGTGGTGCCACCCTTTGATGTAATCATATCAGTTAGTGAGGGTGGTGTCACCCTTTTAGGTAATCATATCAGTTAGTGAGGGTGGTGCCACCCTTTGATGTAATCATATCAGTTAGTGAGGGTGGTGTCACCCTTTTAGGTAATCATATCAGTTTGTGAGGGTGGTGCCACCCTTTGATCAAATCATATCAGTTAGTGAGGGTGGTGCCACCCTTTGATGTAATCATGTCAGTTAGTGAGGATGGTGTCACCCTTTTAGGTAATCATATCAGTTAGTGAGCGTGGTGCCACCCTATGATGTAATCATATCAGTTAGTGAAGGTGGTGCCACCCTATGATGTAATCATATCAGTTAGTGAGGGTGGTGCCACCCTATGATGTAATCATATAAGTTAGTGAGGGTGGTGTCACCCTTTTAGGTAATCATATCAGTAAGTTGGGGTGGTGCCACCCTTTGATGTAATCATATCAGTTAGTGAGGGTGGTGCCACCCTTTGATGTAATCATATCAGTTAGTGAGGGTGGTGTCACCCTTTTAGGTAATCATATCAGTTAGTGAGGGTGGTGCCACCCTTTGATGTAATCATATCAGTTAGTGAGGGTGGTGCCACCCTTTGATGTAATCATATCAGTTAGTGAGCGTGGTGTCACCCTTTTAGGTAATCATATCAGTTAGTGAGCGTGGTGCCACCCTATGATGTAAGCATATCAGTTAGTGAGGGTGGTGCCACCCTATGATGTAATCATATCAGTTAGTGAGGGTGGTGTCACCATTTTAGGTAATCATATCAGTAAGTGAGGGTGGTGCCACCCTTTGATGTAATCATATCAGTTAGTGAGGGTGGTGCCACCCTTTGATGTAATCATATCAGTTAGTTAGGGTGGTGTCACCCTTTGATGTAATCATATCAGTTAGTGAGGGTGGTGCCACCCTTTGATGTAATAATATCAGTTAGTGAGGGTGGTGCCACCCTTTGATGTAATCATATCAGTTAGTGAGGGTGGTGCCACCCTTTGATGTAATAATATCAGTTAGTGAGGGTGGTGCCACCATTTGATGTAATTTGGTAATCATATCAGTTAGTGAGGGTGGTGTCACCCTTTGATGTAATAATATCAGTTAGTGAGGGTGGTGCCACCCTTTGATGTAATCATATCAGTTAGTGAGGGTGGTGCCACCCTTTGATGTAATCATATCAGTTAGTGAGGGTGGTGCCACCCTTTGATGTAATCATATCAATTAGTGAGGGTGGTGCCACCCTTTGATGTAATCATATCAGTTAGTGAGGGTGGTGCCACCCTTTGATGTAATAATATCAGTTAGTGAGGGTGGTGCCACCCTTTGATGTAATCATATCAGTTAGTGAGGGTGGTGCCACCCTTTGATGTAATCATGTCAGTTAGTGAGGGTGGTGCCACCCTTTGATGTAATCATATCAGTTAGTGAGGGTGGTGTCACCCTTTAAGTTAATCATATCAGTTAGTGAGGGTGGTGCCACCCTTTGATGTAATCATATCAGTTAGTGAGGGTGGTGTCACCCTTTTAGGTAATCATATCAGTTAGTGAGGGTGGTGCCACCCTTTGATGTAATCATGTCAGTTAGTGAGGGTGGTGTCACCCTTTTAGGTAATCATATCAGTTAGTGAGCGTGGTGCCACCCTATGATGTAATCATATCAGTTAGTGAGGGTGGTGCCACCCTATGATGTAATCATATCAGTTAGTGAGGGTGGTGCCACCCTATGATGTAATCATATAAGTTAGTGAGGGTGGTGTCACCCTTTTAGGTAATCATATCAGTAAGTTGGGGTGGTGACACCCTTTGATGTAATCATATCAGTTAGTGAGGGTGGTGCCACCCTTTGATGTAATCATATCAGTTAGTGAGGGTGGTGTCACCCTTTTAGGTAATCATATCAGTTAGTGAGGGTGGTGCCACCCTTTGATGTAATCATATCAGTTAGTGAGGGTGGTGCCACCCTTTGATGTAATCATATCAGTTAGTGAGGGTGGTGTTACCCTTTTAGGTAATCATATCAGTTAGTGAGCGTGGTGCCACCCTATGATGTAATCATATCAGTTAGTGAGGGTGGTGCCACCCTATGATGTAATCATATCAGTTAGTGAGGGTGGTGTCACCATTTTAGGTAATCATATCAGTAAGTGAGGGTGGTGCCACCCTTTGATGTAATCATATCAGTTAGTGAGGGTGGTGCCACCCTTTGATGTAATCATATCAGTTAGTTAGGGTGGTGTCACCCTTTGATGTAATCATATCAGTTAGTGAGGGTGGTGCCACCCTTTGATGTAATAATATCAGTTAGTGAGGGTGGTGCCACCCTTTGATGTAATCATATCAGTTAGTGAGGGTGGTGTCACCCTTTGATGTAATCATATCAGTTAGTGAGGGTGGTGCCACCCTTTGATGTAATTTGGTAATCATATCAGTTAGTGAGGGTGGTGTAACTCCTTTGATGTAATAATATCAGTTAGTGAGGGTGGTGCCACCCTTTGATGTAATCATATCAGTTAGTGAGGGTGGTGCCACCCTTTGATGTAATAATATCAGTTAGTGAGGGTGGTGCCACCCCTTGATGTAATCATATCAATTAGTGAGGGTGGTGCCACCCTTTGATGTAATCATATCAGTTAGTGAGGGTGGTGCCACCCTTTGATGTAATAATATCAGTTAGTGAGGGTGGTGCCACCCTTTGATGTAATCATATCACTTAGTGAGGGTTGGTGCCACCCTTTGATGTAATCATATCAGTTAGTGAGGGTGGTGCCACCCTTTGATGTAATCATATCAGTTAGTGAGGGTGGTGCCACCCTTTGATGTAATCATATCAGTTAGTGAGGGTGGTGCCACCCTTTGATGTAATAATATCAGTTAGTGAGGGTGGTGCCACCCTTTGATGTAATGATATCAATTGGTGAGGGTGGTGCCACCCTTTGATGTAATCATATCAGTTAGTGAGGGTTGTGCCACCCATTGATGTAATCATATCAGTTAGTGAGGGTGGTGCCACCCTTTGATGTAATCATATCAGTTAGTGAGGGTGGTGCCACCCTTTGATGTAATCATATCGGTTAGTGAGGGTGGTGTCACCCTTTGATGTAATCATATCAGTTAGTGAGGGTGGTGCCACCCTTTTGATGTAATCATATCAGTTAGTGAGGGTGGTGCCACCCTTTGATGTAATCATATCAGTTAGTGAGGGTGGTGTCACCCTTTTAGGTAATCATATCAGTTTGTGAGGGTGGTGCCACCCTTTGATGTAATCATATCAGTTAGTGAGGGTGGTGCCACCCTTTGATGTAATCATGTCAGTTAGTGAGGGTGGTGTCACCCTTTTAGGTAATCATATCAGTTAGTGAGCGTGGTGCCACCCTATGATGTAATCATATCAGTTAGTGAGGGTGGTGCCACCCTATGATGTAATCATATCAGTTAGTGAGGGTGGTGTCACCCTATGATGTAATCATATCAGTTAGTGAGGGTGGTGTCACCCTTTTAGGTAATCATATCAGTTAGTGAGGGTGGTGCCACCCTTTGATGTAATCATATCAGTTAGTGAGGGTGGTGCCACCCTTTGATGTAATCATATCAGTTAGTGAGGGTGGTGTCACCCTTTTAGGTAATCATATCAGTTAGTGAGGGTGGTGCCACCCTTTGATGTAATCATATCAGTTAGTGAGGGTGGTGCCACCCTTTGATGTAATCATATCAGTTAGTGAGGGTGGTGTCACCCTTTTTGGTAATCATATCAGTTAGTGAGCGTGGTGCCACCCTTTGATGTAATCATATCAGTTAGTGAGGGTGGTGCCACCCTATGATGTAATCATATCAGTTAGTGAGGGTGGTGTCACCATTTTAGGTAATCATATCAGTAAGTGAGGGTGGTGCCACCCTTTGATGTAATCATATCAGTTAGTGAGGGTGGTGCCACCCTTTGATGTAATCATATCAGTTAGTTAGGGTGGTGTCACCCTTTGATGTAATCATATCAGTTAGTGAGGGTGGTGCCACCCTTTGATGTAATAATATCAGTTAGTGAGGGTGGTGCCACCCTTTGATGTAATCATATCAGTTTGTGAGGGTGGTGTCACTCTTTGATGTAATCATATCAGTTAGTGAGGGTGGTGCCACCATTTGATGTAATTTGGTAATCATATCAGTTAGTGAGGGTGGTGTCACCCTTTGATGTAATAATATCAGTTAGTGAGGGTGGTGCCACCCTTTGATGTAATCATATCAGTTAGTGAGGGTGGTGCCACCCTTTGATGTAATAATATCAGTTAGTGAGGGTGGTGCCACCCTTTGATGTAATCATATCAATTAGTGAGGGTGGTGCCACCCTTTGATGTAATCATATCAGTTAGTGAGGGTGGTGTCACCCTTTTAGGTAATAATATCAGTTAGTGAGGGTGGTGCCACCCTTTGATGTAATCATATCAGTTAGTGAGGGTGGTGCCACCCTTTGATGTAATCATGTCAGTTAGTGAGGGTTGTGCCACCCTTTGATGTAATCATATCAGTTAGTGAGGGTGGTGTCACCCTTTTAGGTAATCATATCAGTTAGTGAGGGTGGTGCCACCCTTTAATGTAATCATATCAGTTAGTGAGGGTGGTGTCACCCTTTTAGGTAATAATATCAGTTAGTGAGGGTGGTGCCACCCTTTGATGTAATCATATCAGTTAGTGAGGGTGGTGCCACCCTTTGATGTAATCATGTCAGTTAGTGAGGGTTGTGCCACCCTTTGATGTAATCATATCAGTTAGTGAGGGTGGTGTCACCCTTTTAGGTAATCATATCAGTTAGTGAGGGTGGTGCCACCCTTTAATGTGATCATATCAGTTAGTGAGGGTGGTGTCACCCTTTTAGGTAATCATATCAGTTTGTGAGGGTGGTGCCACCCTTTGATGTAATCATATCAGTTAGTGAGGGTGGTGCCACCCTTTGATGTAATCATGTCAGTTAGTGAGGGTGGTGTCACCCTTTTAGGTAATCATATCAGTTAGTGAGCGTGGTGCCACCCTATGATGTAATCATATCAGTTAGTGAAGGTGGTGCCACCCTATGATGTAATCATATCAGTTAGTGAGGGTGGTGCCACCCTATGATGTAATCATATCAGTTAGTGAGGGTGGTGTCACCCTTTTAGGTAATCATATCAGTAAGTTAGGGTGGTGCCACCCTTTGATGTAATCATATCAGTTAGTGAGGGTGGTGCCACCCTTTGATGTAATCATTTCAGTTAGTGAGGGTGGTGTCACCCTTTTAGGTAATCATATCAGTTAGTGAGGGTGGTGCCACCCTTTGATGTAATCATATCAGTTAGTGAGTGTGGTGTCACCCTTTTAGGTAATCATATCAGTTAGTGAGCGTGGTGCCACCCTATGATGTAATCATATCAGTTAGTGAAGGGTGGTGCCACCCTATGATGTAATCATATCAGTTAGTGAGGGTGGTGCCACCCTATGATGTAATCATATCAGTTAGTGAGGGTGGTGTCACCCTTTTAGGTAATCATATCAGTAAGTTAGGGTGGTGCCACCCTTTGATGTAATCATATCAGTTAGTGAGGGTGGTGCCACCCTTTGATGTAATCATATCAGTTAGTGAGGGTTGTGTCACCCTTTTAGGTAATCATATCAGTTAGTGAGGGTGGTGCCACCCTTTGATGTAATCATATCAGTTAGTGAGTGTGGTGTCACCCTTTTAGGTAATCATATCAGTTAGTGAGCGTGGTGCCACCCTATGATGTAATCATATCAGTTAGTGAGGGTGGTGCCACCCTATGATGTAATCATATCAGTTAGTGAGGGTGGTGTCACCATTTTAGGTAATCATATCAGTAAGTGAGGGTGGTGCCACCCTTTGATGTAATCATATCAGTTAGTGAGGGTGGTGCCACCCTTTGATGTAATAATATCAGTTAGTTAGGGTGGTGTCACCCTTTGATGTAATCATATCAGTTAGTGAGGGTGGTGCCACCCTTTGATGTAATAATATCAGTTAGTGAGGGTGGTGCCACCCTTTGATGTAATCATATCAGTTAGTGAGGGTGGTGTCACCCTTTGATGTAATCATATCAGTTAGTGAGGGTGGTGCCACCATTTGATGTAATTTGGTAATCATATCAGTTAGTGAGGGTTGTGTAACTCCTTTGATGTAATAATATCAGTTAGTGAGGGTGGTGCCACCCTTTGATGTAATCATATCAGTTAGTGAGGGTGGTGCCACCCTTTGATGTAATAATATCAGTTAGTGAGGGTGGTGCCACCCTTTGATGTAATCATATCAATTAGTGAGGGTGGTGCCACCCTTTGATGTAATCATATCAGTTAGTGAGGGTGGTGCCACCCTTTGATGTAATCATATCAGTTAGTGAGGGTGGTGCCACCCTTTGATGTAATCATATCACTTAGTGAGGGTGGTGCCACCCTTTGATGTAATCATATCAGTTAGTGAGGGTGGTGCCACCCTTTGATGTAATCATATCAGTTAGTGAGGGTGGTGCCACCCTTTGATGTAATCATATCAGTTAGTGAGGGTGGTGCCACCCTTTGATGTAATCATATCAGTTAGTGAGGGTGGTGCCACCCTTTGATGTAATCATATCAGTTAGTGAGGGTGGTGCCACCCTTTGATGTAATCATATCAGTTAGTGAGGGTGGTGCCACCCATTGATGTAATCATATCAGTTAGTGAGGGTGGTGCTACCCTTTTATGTAATCATATCAGTTAGTGAGGGTGGTGCCACCCTTTGATGTAATCATATCAGTTAGTGAGGGTGGTGCCACCCTTTGATGTAATCATATCAGTTAGTGAGGGTGGTGCCACCCTTTGATGTAATCATATCAGTTAGTGAGGGTGGTGCCACCCTTTGATGTAATCATATCAGTTAGTGAGGGTGGTGCCACCCTTTGATGTAATCATATCAGTTAGTGAGGGTGGTGCCACCCATTGATGTAATCATATCAGTTAGTGAGGGTGGTGCCACCCTTTGATGTAATCATATCAGTTAGTGAGGGTGGTGCCACCCTTTGATGTAATCATATCAGTTAGTGAGGGTGGTGTCACCCTTTGATGTAATCATATCAGTTAGTGAGGGTGGTGCCACCCTTTGATGTAATAATATCAGTTAGTGAGGGTGGTGCCACCCTTTGATGTAATCATATCAGTTTGTGAGGGTGGTGTCACTCTTTGATGTAATCATATCAGTTAGTGAGGGTGGTGCCACCATTTGATGTAATTTGGTAATCATATCAGTTAGTGAGGGTGGTGTCACCCTTTGATGTAATAATATCAGTTAGTGAGGGTGGTGCCACCCTTTGATGTAATCATATCAGTTAGTGAGGGTGGTGCCACCCTTTGATGTAATAATATCAGTTAGTGAGGGTGGTGCCACCCTTTGATGTAATCATATCAATTAGTGAGGGTGGTGCCACCCTTTGATGTAATCATATCAGTTAGTGAGGGTGGTGTCACCCTTTTAGGTAATAATATCAGTTAGTGAGGGTGGTGCCACCCTTTGATGTAATCATATCAGTTAGTGAGGGTGGTGCCACCCTTTGATGTAATCATGTCAGTTAGTGAGGGTTGTGCCACCCTTTGATGTAATCATATCAGTTAGTGAGGGTGGTGTCACCCTTTTAGGTAATCATATCAGTTAGTGAGGGTGGTGCCACCCTTTAATGTAATCATATCAGTTAGTGAGGGTGGTGTCACCCTTTTAGGTAATAATATCAGTTAGTGAGGGTGGTGCCACCCTTTGATGTAATCATATCAGTTAGTGAGGGTGGTGCCACCCTTTGATGTAATCATGTCAGTTAGTGAGGGTTGTGCCACCCTTTGATGTAATCATATCAGTTAGTGAGGGTGGTGTCACCCTTTTAGGTAATCATATCAGTTAGTGAGGGTGGTGCCACCCTTTAATGTGATCATATCAGTTAGTGAGGGTGGTGTCACCCTTTTAGGTAATCATATCAGTTTGTGAGGGTGGTGCCACCCTTTGATGTAATCATATCAGTTAGTGAGGGTGGTGCCACCCTTTGATGTAATCATGTCAGTTAGTGAGGGTGGTGTCACCCTTTTAGGTAATCATATCAGTTAGTGAGCGTGGTGCCACCCTATGATGTAATCATATCAGTTAGTGAAGGTGGTGCCACCCTATGATGTAATCATATCAGTTAGTGAGGGTGGTGCCACCCTATGATGTAATCATATCAGTTAGTGAGGGTGGTGTCACCCTTTTAGGTAATCATATCAGTAAGTTAGGGTGGTGCCACCCTTTGATGTAATCATATCAGTTAGTGAGGGTGGTGCCACCCTTTGATGTAATCATTTCAGTTAGTGAGGGTGGTGTCACCCTTTTAGGTAATCATATCAGTTAGTGAGGGTGGTGCCACCCTTTGATGTAATCATATCAGTTAGTGAGTGTGGTGTCACCCTTTTAGGTAATCATATCAGTTAGTGAGCGTGGTGCCACCCTATGATGTAATCATATCAGTTAGTGAAGGTGGTGCCACCCTATGATGTAATCATATCAGTTAGTGAGGGTGGTGCCACCCTATGATGTAATCATATCAGTTAGTGAGGGTGGTGTCACCCTTTTAGGTAATCATATCAGTAAGTTAGGGTGGTGCCACCCTTTGATGTAATCATATCAGTTAGTGAGGGTGGTGCCACCCTTTGATGTAATCATATCAGTTAGTGAGGGTTGTGTCACCCTTTTAGGTAATCATATCAGTTAGTGAGGGTGGTGCCACCCTTTGATGTAATCATATCAGTTAGTGAGTGTGGTGTCACCCTTTTAGGTAATCATATCAGTTAGTGAGCGTGGTGCCACCCTATGATGTAATCATATCAGTTAGTGAGGGTGGTGCCACCCTATGATGTAATCATATCAGTTAGTGAGGGTGGTGTCACCATTTTAGGTAATCATATCAGTAAGTGAGGGTGGTGCCACCCTTTGATGTAATCATATCAGTTAGTGAGGGTGGTGCCACCCTTTGATGTAATAATATCAGTTAGTTAGGGTGGTGTCACCCTTTGATGTAATCATATCAGTTAGTGAGGGTGGTGCCACCCTTTGATGTAATAATTTCAGTTAGTGAGGGTGGTGCCACCCTTTGATGTAATCATATCAGTTAGTGAGGGTGGTGTCACCCTTTGATGTAATCATATCAGTTAGTGAGGGTGGTGCCACCATTTGATGTAATTTGGTAATCATATCAGTTAGTGAGGGTTGTGTAACTCCTTTGATGTAATAATATCAGTTAGTGAGGGTGGTGCCACCCTTTGATGTAATCATATCAGTTAGTGAGGGTGGTACCACCCTTTGATGTAATAATATCAGTTAGTGAGGGTGGTGCCACCCTTTGATGTAATCATATCAATTAGTGAGGGTGGTGCCACCCTTTGATGTAATCATATCAGTTAGTGAGGGTGGTGCCACCCTTTGATGTAATAATATCAGTTAGTGAGGGTGGTGCCACCCTTTGATGTAATCATATCACTTAGTGAGGGTGGTGCCACCCTTTGATGTAATCATATCGGTTAGTGAGGGTGGTGCCACCCTTTGATGTAATCATATCAGTTAGTGAGGGTGGTGCCACCCTTTGATGTAATCATATCAGTTAGTGAGGGTGGTGCCACCCTTTGATGTAATAATATCAGTTAGTGAGGGTGGTGCCACCCTTTGATGTAATCATATCAATTAGTGAGGGTGGTGCCACCCTTTGATGTAATCATATCAGTTAGTGAGGGTTGTGCCACCCATTGATGTAATCATATCAGTTAGTGAGGGTGGTGCTACCCTTTTATGTAATCATATCAGTTAGTGAGGGTGGTGCCACCCTTTGATGTAATCATATCGGTTAGTGAGGGTGGTGCCACCCTTTGATGTAATCATATCAGTTAGTGAGGGTGGTGCCACCCTTTGATGTAATCATATCAGTTAGTGAGGGTGGTGCCACCCTTTGATGTAATCATATCAATTAGTGAGGGTGGTGCCACCCTTTGATGTAATCATATCAGTTAGTGAGGGTGGTGCCACCCATTGATGTAATCATATCAGTTAGTGAGGGTGGTGCCACCCTTTGATGTAATCATATCAGTTAGTGAGGGTGGTGCCACCCTTTGATGTAATCATATCAGTTAGTGAGGGTGGTGCCACCCTTTGATGTAATCATATCAGTTAGTGAGGGTGGTGCCACCCTTTGATGTAATCATATCAGTTAGTGAGGGTGGTGCCACCCTTTGATGTAATAATATCAGTTAGTGAGGGTGGTGCCACCCTTTGATGTAATCATATCAGTTAGTGAGGGTGGTGCCACCCTTTGATGTAATCATATCAGTTAGTGAGGGTGGTGCCACCCTTTGATGTAATCATATCAGTTAGTGAGGGTGGTGCCACCCTTTGATGTAATCATATCAGTTAGTGAGGGTGGTGCCACCCTTTGATGTAATCATATCATGGTTGTGTTGGGTAGTTGTCGAATCATGTCAACGCCTCGAGATCCCCCTAGTGGCACCCTCAATGAAACCGTCTTCATTGAAATGAGTCAACTTTTTTCAAATTTGTTTTTAATTCAAAGACGGGATGCCTTCAATTAAGGTTTCGTACCCCACACCTTTCAAGTTACGCTAATTAAGCTGGCTTAGCTTTAAAAACGAGAAAGAAAAGTCAATAGTCTAGAAAGAAATTAATTTTTGATGATTGTAAAATATACTTTTTTTTAAAAAAATGTTCATATTTCGGTTAATTTGAGAATGAAGTTAAGAGCTACTTCAATTAAATTCTTGAGTTACCCACCCCTACCCGTGACTTCCTTCCTGCAACCCCGTGGCTGGCTCTGACGTCAGCGTGACGTCAATACAGAGAGAATGGGCCGTGTTACTGTGAGGCGAGAGAAAAGCTTTTAAAATGTCAGCATATCTCCCTTTTTATGTTTGAATTCAGACCAGGAGGATTTTTTCTTAACAAAATTCTAGAGATTACAGCGGAACCAGCGCCTTCAGTGTCGACACCTGTGGCGGTGAGTTGTTTTATGGTGACCATCTCACCTTGAGATACGAACACAGGTGTTACAGCAAGAAGGTATCATATATTTAGTTGTCTTTAAAAAAATGTATTCTGGCTGTATAGGCTCGCGGATTAAGAATTTTAATATTTGCTTCAAAACTTTTAATCAGCAGTCCTTAATATATTGACCCAATGTCAAATTCTGGTGAACAGCTGCCAATAATGGTGAAAAACTGATCATTATGGTGACAGATTGTCAGTTACGGTGTATAACTCAATATAGGTAACCTACTGTCAATTATTGTGACCTACTGTCAATTATTGTGACCTACTGTCAATTATTGTGACCTACTGTCAGTTATTGTGACCAACTGTCATTTATTGTGAACTACTGTCAATTATTGTGACCTACTGTCAGTTATTGTGACCTTCTGTCAAATATTGTGAACTACTGTCAATTATTGTGACCAACTGTCAATTATTGTGACCAACTGTCATTTATTGTGACCAACTGTCAGTTATTGTCACCAACTGTCAGTTATTGTGACCAACTGTCAATTATTGTGACCAACTGTCAGTTATTGTGACCAACTGTCATTTATTGTGACCAACTGTCATTTATTGTGACCAACTGTCATTTATTGTCACCTACTGTCATTTATTGTGACCAACTGTCAGTTATTGTGACCAACTGTCAATTATTTTGACCAACTGTCAATTATTGTGACCTACTGTCATTTATTGTGACCAACTATCATTTATTGTGACCAACTGTCAGTTATTGTCACCAACTGTCAATTATTGTGACCAACTGTCATTTATTGTGACCAACTGTCATTTATTGTGACCAACTGTCATTTATTGTGACCAACTGTCATTTATTGTGACCAACTGTCAGTTATTGTCACCAACTGTTATTTATTGTGACCAACTGTCAGTTATTTTCACCAAATGTCAGTTATTGTGACCAACTGTCTTTTATTGTGACCAACTGTCAGTTATTGTCACCAACTGTCATTTATTGTTACCAACTGTCAGTTATTGTCACCAACTGTCATTTATTGTCACCAACTGTCTATTATTGTGACCAACTGTCATTTATTGTGACCTACTGTCAATTATTGTCACCAACTGTCAGTTATTGTCACCAACTGTCTATTATTGTGACCAACTGTCAATTATTTTGACCAACTGTCAGTTATTGTGACCAACTGTCATTTATTGTGACCAATTGTCAGTTATTGTCACCAACTGTCAGTTATTGTGACCAACTGTCAATTATTTTTACCAACTGTCAGTTATTGTCACCAACTGTCATTTATTATGACCAACTGTCAATTATTGTGACCAACTGTCATTTATTGTGACCAACTGTCAATTATTGTGACCAACTGTCAATTATTTTGACCAACTGTCAATTATTGTGACCAACTGTCAGTTATTGTCACCAACTGTCATTTATTGTGACCAACTGTCATTTATTGTGACCTACTGTCAATTATTGTCACCAACTGTCAGTTATTGTGACCAACTGTCTATTATTGTGACCAACTGTCAGTTAATGTCACCAACTGTCAGTTATTGTGACCAACTGTCAATTATTTTGACCAACTGTCAGTTATTGTGACCAACTGTCATTTATTGTGACCAACTGTCAGTTATTGTCACCAACTGTCAGTTATTGTTACCAACTGTCAATTATTTTGACCAACTGTCAGTTATTGTCACCAACTGTCATTTATTGTGACCAACTGTCAGTTATTGTCACCAACTGTCATTTATTGTGACCAACTGTCAATTATTGTGACCAACTGTCAGTTATTGTCACCAACTGTTATTTATTGTGACCAACTGTCATTTATTGGGACCAACTGTCAGTTATTGTCACCAACTGTTATTTATTGTGACCAACTGTCATTTATTGTCACCACCTGTCAGTTATTGTGACCAACGGTCAATTATTGTGACCAACTGTCAGTTATTGTCACCAACTGTCATTTATTGTGACCAATTGTCAGTTATTGTCACCAACTGTTATTTATTGTGACCAACTGTTATTTATTGTGACCAACTGTCATTTATTGTGACCAACTGTCAATTATTATGACCAACTGTCAGTCATTGTGACCAACTGTCAATTATTGTGACCAACTGTCAGTTATCGTCACCAACTGTCATTTATTGTGACCAATTGTCAGTTATTGTCACCAACTGTTATTTATTGTGACCAACTGTCAATTATTGTGACCAACTGTCAATTATTGTGACCAACTGTCAATTATTTTGACCAACTGTCAATTATTGTGACCTACTGTCAATTATTGTGACCAACTGTCAATTATTTTGACCAACTGTCAGTTATTGTGACCAACTGTCAGTTATTGTGACCAACTGTCAATTATTTTGACCAACTGTCATTTATTGTCACCTCCTGTCAGTTATTGTGACCAACTGTCAATTGATTTGAAGTGACAAGCTGCATTTGTAAACATTTTTCTTAAATTCTTCTCTTTAGCTCGCCAGCTTTACTAGGTTGTCACTCTTAACATTCTACAAAAGTTGTAATTCTGTATGTGTTTTCGTTGTAGTCAAAAGTATAGTTTGTAAAACAGTGTACATATACACCAGCCTAAAAGTGGACTTTAGGGTACATAAATATTCAGTAATTTCATTTTATGTTAAGCTCATATGTATAACCTATATATTAGCGTATGTAGTACGAATGTATCACTCTGTGGTTACTTTAGAGCGTTTCACAGGTGGTTTTAAAACAAAACTCAAGACTTTAACTGTGTTAAACACCAGTAGCAATTCATTGAAATATGTTTGCTGTTTCACTAACGCACTCTATAATGTCAGAAAGATGAAAATAATCAAAAGGAAAAAAAGAACAGATTCTTTAAAGCCACGAATTTATTCTTCGCCCACTGCCATTCGTAGTTAGGTTATTTCTACTAATTCTACTAAATAATAACTCTACTATAAACCTAGATGTGGATATATACGAAGAAAATGGATGGAAAAAAAATCTGGGTGATTTGAAATCACGACCAATGGACCATGTTCCAGACCCTGAACCGTTTAGCAACTAACACATTTGTAACTTTTGAAATCTTGGAGCCAAATACTCTTATAACATTTTTAAATAGTTAGATGTTTATACTAAAATATTGAGAAATAACGTGGATATTAACCGTCTATCTGCATATTAATAGGCATTAATATCGTAGCTTACACTTTGACGTGGTAATAGTGGCGGGGTAGTTTCCCAGTGTAAATTGAGCTGGAATTACGATTCATTCGAAAGACTTATTGTTTCATTATCTGAAATGGCACGCATATTTGTTCCCCATTGCAATCATTAAAAAAATTATTACACAGCCTCTTGACATTTGAATACGACTTCGGGAAATTTGTGCGTGTTTGGGAATAATTCTCATAACCAAAGAAACTTGGGAATAATTTCCTGGTTCTATTTCTTTTATTTATTAATGTTAGCCTACATAGAAGTTCCAAACACAATTGTTTATTATTAATTTAATATAAATTATTATATTATTAATTTTGTAAATATGCATTTTTTAAACAAATTAATTATCTAAAATCTGCAATACAGTGTATCTGGCACATTCGCCAGTTCGTGATATAATTCATGCGAAAAGGTGTCTTCACTACGTGGCGTCATTTCCTGGAGATGAACACGACACAATAATGGGAGAAGGACAGTGAAACAAATGGCTTTGGACGTATTTATAGCCCCTTATGTAAGACTAATGCATCAAGCCTTTTGTTGGTGTAGTCCACAAGGCCATGCACGGTTAACACTGGTTTTACGTACGGAGCCAGATGACACGGTCATAATGCAATCAGTCTAGTCGGAAATAATGAAACAAACAATTAATATCACATCATTTTAATGCATTTGTTTTCAAGGCAAGGAAAGGTAAATGTATGTCAACAGATACACACACAGAGAGACGATGTCCTAAGGGAGACAATATCAAGGTGAAGGTCGCTGTACGACTCTTTCCTAAGACGTGAATCAATGGAGCTTCCGTTGTTTGTAAACATTTGAAGGTCAAGGCCGTGGAACCTCAGAGATAAATTGAGTGTGGAGTAGAATGAGGGAAGAGACTAAGGAAAGCTCAAAATCCACGTTAACGTTACTATACACGTAACATCGGAAGGTAAAATGCATACCACTTCAGACACAGAGCTTATAAAAGATCTGTTGTTGCTGGCCTTGACTGGATAAACGAAGGGAGTTATCATTCTTCATATTTTATAATAATTGTTTGAATCTTCGTGGGATTTTAGGCTCCAATGCCAATGTGTTTGAAAGGTTTGGTGGGGGGGGTGTGGTGGGGGTGTGGCTAGAGGGAGAGAATTGTATAACTGGAGAGAGATCATGTTGTTAATTTGGTACATGTTGTTTAAGGTTTATTTTTCTTTACTCTCCTAAACATGACCACATTCAAATCATTAATAAAAACAACCCCGTAAAAACAAAGTTTTTGACTATAAATCCCTTATATATGAGACAGAACTTAAAGTATTGACTATGTTACAACGCGACAAACATATACAGCCTGAAAATGAGTCAATTTCACCTGGTTTAAACACGAGATGTGTTCACCGCTGGCTGGCGTGAAGTCAAGTGACCCGTAAAATGTAAACAATAGCGACTTCTACATATATTTTTATATAGATAAACTAAAAATGCATTAATTTAATTACGGTACGTTCGATCGATCTGAAATTTTGATACGATGCATTGTTAGGTGACACAAGTATGTGTGCCAAATTTCAGCTCGATAGCAGCACGGGAAGTGGGTCATTTTTTACTCTTCTTTTTCCACCCGACGTACGGACGTACGAAGAGAGGACGACAGAGAGAAAGACAAAATTTCGAAGTTAATATAAGGAATTTAAAAAAAAATCTTCCTCCATTTAAATTTCAAAAATAAATGCTTGATATGAACAGTATCGCCTTGTGGCTAAAACCACATTAGCCTATTTACTCTTACATTTCAAATTAAGTTACACCTAAAGATTTAAATTATAACCATAACAGGGATGGCCAGACCAGTATTAATTGATCGCGATTTTTAATGTTAAATAAATCAAACCCGTAAAAATAAAGTTTTTTTACTATGAATCCTTTATTTTATGTATGAGACATAATTAAAAGTATTGATTATGTTCAAAGGCGACAAATATTTACATACTGAATCTGTCTTAACTTTCATTTGCTTTATAACCCCTTGGGGGGTGGGAGAGGGGAAAGGTCTGGTCACCGATCGCTAGACCGAGCTCAGCGTGACACGTAAAATGTAAACAAAAGCACGCCGGTACACCTGGTTAAAACACGAGATGTGTTCACCGAAGGCTGGCGTGAAGTCAAGTGACCCGTAAAATGTAAACAATAGCGACTTCTACATATAGTTTTATATAGATAAACTAAAAATGCATTAATTTAATTAAGGTACGTTTGATCGATCTGAAATTTGATACGATGCATTGTTAGGTGACACAAGTCTATGTGCCAAATTTCAGCGCGATAGCAGCACGGGAAGTGGGTCATTTTTAACTTTTGTTTTTCCGCCCACCCGACCAAAATAGAGACGGCGGTGAAGTTAATATAAGGGATTTAATAAAACAAACCCGTAAAAACAAAGTTTTTGACTATAAATCCCTTATATATGAGACATAACTAACAGTATTGATTATTTTCAAACGCAACAAACATTTACAGTCTGAATCTGTCTTAACTCAACTTTGCTTCATAACCCGAAGTCTGGTCACCGATCGATGGACGGAGCTCAGCGTGACACGTAAAATGTAAACAAAAGCACCCCGGTACATCGCTTCAAGGCGCGAACTGAGCTTTCACGGGAAAAAAAACCCAATAACAAACCGTGAAATTGAATTACATACCTCGTAGAGAGATAAACTAAAAATGCATTAATTTAATTACGGTACCTTCGATCGATCTCAAATTTTGATACGATGCATTGTTAGGTGGCACGAGTCCCTGCCAAATTTCAGCTCGATTGCATCACGGGAAGTGGGTCATTTATTACTATTGTTTTTCCGCCCGCCCAAGACAGCGATCACGACAGAGAGAGATGACGACAGACAAGATTTTGAAGTTAATATAAGGGATTTAAAAAGAAAAGTCGAGAGCCGAATCGAAGCATTATGGGTCACGACCACAATCGCAATGAAAACTTCCTTACGTGATTTTGACAAAATTATTAATTTTTTTAAAATTTGAATTAAAATATTTCACCCTAGCCGTATGTTGTAGAAATATTTAAATACGTTAAAATTTCTGAATAGATGAAACACAATGCATATAGTCTCAAAATTATATTGAAAATTAATTGTTATGATTCTGCTGAGAAGCTTTTGGACTAGCAAGTGTCTTTAAATATGGTTTGAAGTTGACAAATGTTCGAAGAAGTTCCGCAAGATGCTGGTTACAAGTTACTGGTCGTTACTTTAGTTTTATGAAATTTAATGTGGAGTACTACTTCGAGGTACGAAGCTCTATGCTGTACCGAAAATAGATACTAACTTTGGGGCCGTCCATAAAGTACGTCACGCTATTTGGGACTATTTTGGACCCACCCCTCCCCCTGTCACAAACTGTCGCAAATCTCGGGACCCCCCCCCCTAAAGTACGTCACACTTTCCAATTTTTTTTAAATTAACACCTAATTAAAATATTTAATTTAATACTTAAAATACACTTCACTATTAAATTGTATTAAAATTTAAAATTTCCACTTAAAAGTAGGGATGTACCGGATTCAAAATTTTGAAATCCGGCTGGAGCTGAAGTGGGCCGGATTTATGAAGTGAAATCCGGCTGGAGCCGGAATCAGATTTGTTAAAATGGCCAGATTCCGGATTTTCCGGGGCCATTGTGATTATGAATTATATATATAAATTAGGGATCTACCGGCCCAGCCGGATTTATGAAGTGAAATCCTGCCGGAGCCGAAGCCGGATTTTTAAAAGTACATAATAAAAAGGAAACAAAACAATTTGACTAAAAAAAGACTAGATTGACAAATTATGTGACCAACTCTTGTGCTATATTTAATCTGTTTATTATGGTCCTATGAATTATATTTCATTCAAAAATATTCACTGGACATCATCTGTGTTCATCCATAGTTACGACTGACATCAATCTTTCACAATCATCGTTTCCTGGAAGGATAATTGCAGACAGATCAACTCGTCCTCATCTAGCCACTCAACAGCCTCTGTATGTGCATTTTCTCCTCTGGCAATAACTGCCATGGGTTCTCTTTGACTTATAGAAGTGATTCTCAAAGGACGGATGCGTTTTTATCTGAGTTGATTCTTGAACAGTTTGGGTGGGCACATTCTCCTGAGCCCGAGCTCTGTGTTGTCCTGTATGTTTCTTCAACATTGTTTGTGAGGCAAAATATGAGTGACATACTTTGCAAAGTCGATCAAATAAGCAGATAATCATATGGTTGTACTTTGAAAGCTCCTGTTGATCTTGGCATAATTTCATCAAATTTGAGAGTTTGTGCTACAAACAAGGAAGGAAATTTATGAGAATCTGCATCTGCTCTTTTCTTAAGCTTTGAGTCCATCATTTGTTTGGTTGATTGTGATTGGAGGAGGAAGAATCTTTAAGGTAAAACGTTAAAATATGAGCTTCGTGCTTTGTCGCAACATTTCATGTCCTGATATTTAATAACAATTTGAGTGAAATATTGGCTGGTGCGAACATGATTGTCAAACCATTCCTGGTCCTTCGATATCAGTCCTGCTGTATCCAATTCAGATTTATGAACAACACATTCAGGAGATACGCATTTCAATGCTATTTTGACATAAAACTAATTCTAATGTTTCACACAATTTTTGAAAATTATTTTTAAAGCTATTTAAATTCTACTAACAAAAATATAAATAAATTAGAAAAAAATACTAAAAATAATAAATGTGTGACATCACACATGGCCTGACCCCCCTCCCCCTGTCACAAAGTGTCACACTTTCTTAGACCCCCCCCCCTCGGAGCGTGACGTACTTTATGGACGGCCCCTTTCTTAAGTTGACGACATTTTATTTATTTATATTGTGACTTAAGTATCATTACTAAACCCTGATCTCGCTTTTAACAGCTCCATTTCAGCAGCCGAAGGTTCCATAAAAATGTTCACGGGAAGCTGGAAACCTTCTTTGACTATATGGATTAATTATGAAAGCGGAATATAATGGTATTAAATTATATTCTATATTATTATATTTTCGTTTCCTGCAATTTTTTCCCTATTTGGTTTAATATTTTAAATAATAAGCTACTACCTTTAGTAATGTGTAAGTAAGTAAGTGCCATGACCGATGGCCGTAGAGGATCCCTAATGTTTCCATTAGAGCTTACTTGGGGCTTGTGGGTGCCCCAATTCCCTTCCAGGGGTCAGCGGAGGACTTTCTTAGCGTATCATTTATATTGTGGCTTTGCATGGGCTTGATCCCATGCCCCTCAGCTTTGTGAGGCGAGCGCACTACTGAGCGCTATCCAGCCGCTTAGTAATTTGTAGGGCTGTCAATACCTCGAAATGCGGATTTTTACCAGAACCATAAATTTAACCGTTTGCTTAATCCAACAATGGGAAACCAATAGCCCCCTTCAACTTTAAATATAGAAATCAAGCCCAAATTATTTTTAACCGTTTGTTTTGCTGAAGTTTAAACGAAAAACTCTCATTTATTTTTTATATTGTAAATTTCAAACGAAAAATTTTAATTTAATAAATTGTTCGTGAGTCTCTGTGTGAAAACAGAAGAGCTTCAAGCAACTCACGAGTCGCGGTTTGGCCACCATTGCCCTACGCCCGACTGTATACTAATGTCATCCCTCTACTATACTAAAATTAAAAAATACACAAACAAATCGTGTAATGAAAACAATAAATTTGAGCTTTATTATTAAACTAACACGACAGTAAACGTTTCGGCTAGTGCCTGCATCAGTACAAGAAACATAATATACGTACTTACATAAGTAATAAAATTAATTATATTTAAATTTTTAATAAGACACACTATGTCATTAAATAGTGATGTAAAATAAAAATAAAGGAAAAACAACAAACAATGACACAGAATAAAGGATATCTCTACTATACTAATGTTACCCCTTAATACGTTATACAAAATTGAACTGCGATAAAGCTTTCAAATAAAATACAAGACGCACAAAACGATTTATGTGATTGAAAAGTTAACTAATGCTTTACAAATGGACAGATATATATGTAAACTTTTCCACACATGGCGTCATGAGCACAATTTTTTTTTAAATTAAAAAGCATTTAATATTATTATACAGGGTGACCAACAACACTTTTTTTTATCAATCCAATAAAACTAAGTGTTTAAAAAAACAAAAACATTTTATTCATAGTATTTGAGACCTCAAAATATACAGTTTAAAAATTACGTCATTAGTCACCGTCCTCCTGTAAAGCTTTTTAAAAAATTCCCGGTTTTTTGTGTCACACTGTATTTTACCTACTATACCAGGGGTGGCCAGGCCCGTAGTAACCGAGAGCCATTTTAGCAGTTAAAAAATTGCCGAGAACCGCATTGAAAAAATCCTTTCGTGATTTTTTTTTAAAATGAAGTATTTTTATTGGAATGTAAGGCCTTAAAATTTTTAATTGTTTTAGCCCTAACTGTATGTTAAAGAAATATATGCTTTACAGTTACACAATAGACAAATATTTAAATTTAAATATGTAAATTTATGAATAAAACACACTGATATAGACTCACAATTATAGTGAACCTTCGCGGATGATGCAGCCCTTACCTCACATACAGAGGCAGGACTCCAACAGTTGGTCAATAAGTTCCAGAGGCATGCAATGATTTTGGTTTAAAGATTAGCCTCAAAAAGACCAACATTATGAGACAAGGCACTGACCGCCATCCAGCAATCTCCATTGAGGGAAACACCTTGGACGTCGTCGATTATTTCACCTACCTTGGCAGTAACATCACAGGCACACTCTACCTGGATAAGGAAATAGGAACCAGAATCGGCAAGGCCGCATCATTAATGGCTAGGCTGAATCAAAGAGTGTGGAACAATGCGCAACTCACAGATATGACGAAAATCACTGCGTGCTCAGCACACTCCTCTATGGCAGTGAGTGCTGGACGACCTACGCCAAGCAAACAAAGCAGCTCAACAGCTTCCACTTACGATGCTTGCGTAGGATTCTACGCATCAAGTGGCAGGACAAGATCGCCAATGTCGAGGTACTCAGAAGAAGCCATATGCTGAGTATGCACTCAATTCTGAGTGAGAGGCGCCTGCGGTGGTTAGGTCATATCCGCAGGATGAGCTCGGAGCGCATTCCTAGAGCCTTGCTTTACGGTGAGCTAGCAACCGGTAAGAGAAAAAGAGGTCGCCCCTGCTTGCGCTTCAAGGACGTCTGCAAGAAAGACATGTCATTGGCACAGATAGACTATAAACCGTGGGAGACCATTGCCGAGGAGCGCACCTACTGGCGGTCAAAAGTGCGTGACGGCATTCATGTCGCGGAAGCATCCCTCATAGCTTTGAGTGAAGAGAGAAGGGCCAGGAGAAAGGGCAGGGGAGGCAGAGGAGCAGGAGTACACGCCATCGTCCCATGAGGACGGACGGTTGCCATACCATACTATAGTGAACCTGAATTGTTATGATTCTGCTGAGAAGCCTTTGAACTAGCAAGTTTCTTTAAATCTGGTTGGTAGCTAGTAGTTGTGGTGCGAAGAAGTTTGTCAGATGCTGGTTACTAGTTATTGCTCGGTGCTTTGATTTTATTAACTTCATTGTGGAATACATCAGTAGGTTATACAGAAAATGGCTATAAGTCTGAAACTAGCTTTCTTAAGTTGAGGATATTTTAGCTCTGGCACGTGAGAGTGGTAGCTCCTCTCTTACAGCCACATGTAATGAAACAGTACACAGAAACACCGCTAATTGTGGCGTGTCTTGAATATCTGTTGATTCACCAAGAGCCAAACTGAATGCTACACAGTTCTTTAAATATTTCCTCATTTTTCTTTCAATATCAGTGTTAATGTCTGGTATACGTCACTCAGTGGTGTGGCGTGACATTTGAATTTGTGTTATCAGTAGCTGATGTCTGGAACAATTTGGATCTACAATTAAAATTCCGTCCTCGATATTCTTCTTAATGAAGTCCCATCAGAATAAGGTCGTTTAGCACGAGAAATATTCCAAGTGAAGGCATAACTTGACTCAGTTGAAGTGACACTTTCTTTGCTGAAACAGAAAGTAGTGTTTCTGCTGACACATTTCAGACCTTAACTCAGCAAGCTTGCTGTTTTCTTTCTTTAGATCTAGCCCAAATTATTTTCAAACCTTTGTTTGGTAAAACGATTTATTTTTAACAAATAATTTTTAAAAAAATAATATTCATTAATTTTTTTTTATTATACATTTCAAACGAAACAAATTTTAATTTCATAAATTGTTCGCGAGCCGCAATGTGAATACAGAAGAGCCGCATGCGGCTCGCGAGCCGCCATTTGGCCACCGTTGTACAATAACTATACCATCGGGGCCGGATTTAGACTTGATTTGGGCCCTCAGCTATTTGATATATGGACTCCTTTTGAAGTCCAGATTTTCTGTCAGTGCCAAATATGAAAAAACGAATTCCGGGGGCCCCCAAGAAGGCGGGGTCCCTAAGCTATAACTTGATTAGCAAATAGATGAATCCAGCCCTGTATACCATGGAAAATATAATTACCTAGAGATTTTAATAAAAAAATCAGAAACACGCCAAGAAAGCATATAGTCAAAAGTGCTCACCAAAAATACAGGATAGAAGAAGACGAAGGAATTATCAAAAGTTACAGTTTAAAAAAGCAAAACTGGAAAAAAGATTCTAAAGTTATGTAAAAATTGTGAACTTGGTTCAATCCATATGGAGCCAATGTGTAACAAGTCGTCTTATTGATCTATTTTCAATTGGGATCTTATCCGGGGTATTGCTGGCATATAGAATGTTAGTAACTGGAATATCTAAAATCCCGCCGTGTTTAGCAATGTTAAAGTTTTTTAGAGACAGGACATGGGTTCTTTTTACTTATATATGTAGTTTATGTGTTCTCTAAATCAGTGCTTCTCAAAGTTGTGGTCCGCAGACCGGTGCCGGTCCGTGGGCCATCCGATACCGGTCCGCAGAAGTTACTAAGAAAGGACATTTCGCTACCACGTCAGTACAGGCACAATAGTTCACCGATCCCTGGTGCGATGGAAAAAAAAATTCCTGCCGTCCGCAATACTAAAAAGTTTGAGAAGCACTGCTCTAAATCAATCCCCCAGGCAATGACCTGTCTCACCTTTATACATTTTATTACACTTCTCACAAAGAATTGCATAAATCACGTTGTGACTTGTGCAAGTGAATCAATATTTTATTTTAAATTTCTCTAAAGGCAAAGAAATGCTGAAGAGCATTACATCACATAAGGACAAGTATTACAATGGTTAACGGTTGCAACCTTTTGTGACAATGTGTGGTTTCAGAGTTGGCAGGTGACTTTTTACATTCATATCTTTAAGACTCCTATCCTCCCGCAAAGTGACAATTAAGGGAGGACTTCTGGAGACCAGCTGTTTAGTTGGTCAGTCATGAGAATTGGCTTTTTTAAAAATTGGCTAGCCATAAGGTTATGGAGATGAAAGTTAAAATAAACTTAGTTCGTTCACAATGATAAGATAAAGTTCTAAAAGAGTCATGTCTGGTCATACCTTTAATTCGTCACAGCAGATATTAAAATTGCCTTATAGGATACGACCTACTTCGAAAAAAATAAAATCAACATTTCAACTCCAAAATGTTGCCTTATCACTACAAAGTAACTTACGTCTCAATAGTTGTTAAAAAGGAATGTAGTTTTTGAATGATTGAAGATGAGACAATGAATACCCCTACAGTAAACTCATGTTATCGTTGAGTACCGATGTTAGCCCTAAGTTATACTCATGTTACCACTATACAGTATACTCATGTTACCACTATACAGTATACTCATGTTAACACTATACGGTATACTCATGTTACCACTATACAGTATACTCATGTTACCACTATACAGTATATCTAATTATACCATAAATGGTTCCACAAATGTACCATGGTCCGTATGCAAAATAACAAACTCATGTGCAAAGGTCCACAGCATCCATAATTTTTTGGCACTATTTTACACCCCGAAAACACAGATATTATATCGTCCTGATCAAAATTTGCACGGTGATTCTAAACTGCTGCGCGGCGTCGGTCAGATATTTGCGCGGCTGCGAATCCGTGCAGCTTAAAGAGAACATTGATTATACCACTACTGTATACCCATTTCACAAAAAAAGTACACATATTTGCAGATCAGTGTCGAAATCGGAAATGAAAATTAGATGACCAAGTGAATATTTCATAAATCGCATTATTCTGGTAAGTGACAGCATCGGGCAATGGCCGAAGCTGCAAACTTTTCGTACGATCGGGTAGCCGCCCACGGATGTACCCCCCCCCCAAATCTCCTTCCTACGTCCTTGCATCGATGGTTTGTAGTAACAATGACAACTGCCAAAACGCATCATGCACCGTTATTTCTTGACACAATTCTTGCTCTCATGGTTTGCACCCTGCACTCACAGAACATAGCTAGCCAGAGAATTAAAAAACCCGTTAAAAAACTAGTTTTTCACTATAAATCCTTTATGTACGAGACGTAACTAAAAGAATGTTCATAATAATACGCAGCGCAAGACCATCCAAAAATACAAAATTGTAGTTATGTCTCGTAAAACGTGTTTAATATAATGCGCACCGATCAGGAATATGTTTATAAAAAGTGTTGTCAATAAAATACGCACCTTATTGCGCGACAGAAAGGTTGTTCAATATAATGCGCATCCTTACTCTATCTCAAAAAATAACATGATACACAGGAATAAATAAAATAATCTAAAAAATCAATAATTTAATTACGGTACATGCGATTGATCTGAAATTATGATACATAGTTTTTATCATCGCCACGAAACTGCCTGCTAAATTTCAGCTCGCTAGCTTACGAGGAAGTGGGTTAAAAATCGATCCAAAGTTTGGGCGACCGACAAGCAATCAAGGGTTCAACCAGACACCACGAGTTAATATAAAGGATTTAAAAACAACTTACTCGTATGCCGACAACTAATTATCTGGGGTTCTCAACTTCAGGGGTAAGGGAGGGTTAGGAGGAGCGTACGAAAGGGACTACTCTTAGGTATCCTTTGCGAAATTACATAAAAAATACATATAAAAAAACTTTAATGAATAAATCAAGGGCGGCATTGGAGGTGGGGGTGGATAGAATAATCAGTTTTAGAAAATAACAGTTCACACGACTCAAATGACGAGTAGCATACTTGGTAGAGGAGGGATTTAGAAGAAATGAGGAAGCACTGCTACAAACCGTCACGTGACATCACGTCTGCTCCAATATTGAGAATTTTGAAGACGTGAGTTGTAAAGAATGACGTCAGCGTAGCATTCCGCAAATAAGAAAGAGAAGAAGACGGCAGTGAGGAAGTTGTATCTTTTTGTCAGAGAACAAGACCCATTAGCAGGTTGTTGTGACAGGCAGACGACACAACAGCCCACGTGACGTGACGTCATCAACGGAAGGAATTTACCGCATTCAAAGCATCTGGTTTTGTTTTACTCGTGTATCGTCTGCACGGCTAATGGCTTTACGTTTATGACGTCATCAGACAGACCACATGCAGACATAAAGAACAGAATCTGTTAAAGTCACTGGCTAGCTAGCTGGGAGGTATACAGGGGCCTGTGGAAGGGGAGAGAAGTTTTTGTTTTAGAAAGGGAGGCAATTCGAATTAGTGCATTAAACAAATTGCGTTTGTGTTCAAGGTTGGGAGGTAAGATGCTCATGTTTTGGCTCCGATGTGGTGGCACTGATGTGGTGGCATTCATGTGGTGGCACTCATGTGGTGGCACTCATGTGGTGGCACTCATGTGGTGGCACTCATGTGGTTTGCATTCAACTCATGTAGTGGCATTCGTGTGGTGACGCTCATGAAGAAACATTCATGTGGTTGCACCTATTTGGCACCTATATTTACCTACCACTAATACAATAGCGCTGCCAACATTGGTAGATTACAAAAAAATCCCCCCTCCCCGACAATGTTACCCTAGGGCAGTGATGACGAACCTATGGCACGCGTGCCACAGTCGGCACGCAGAGCCACATCAGCAGACATGGTGACTTAAATATTACTTCCTTTTTACAAACCAGCTAAGCCAAACCCCCATTTTCGGGTTTCATTGATGTGTTGGCACTTTGCTATAAATAAATGGGTTTTATTTTGAATTTTGGGCACGTGACCTCTCCATTTTATGGTATTTTGACCAACTTCCATTTCGCCAATTCAGCTAAAACTTATTTTATATCTGTTACATTTCAAATTACGAGAAAAAAATCTTCAAAATATCGGGTTGATCCCCAGTGCACCCAATTAACCTTAACCTTAAGTTACTATCCTGTAGTTCATTTGACCCCTTCCTGGTGTCCGGTTGACCTAGATATATTTAGAAATCTGGGGAATAATGCCTCGTAAATCTGTTGCTTTTGTTTCATTAGCGCCCCATGACGACATAATCCCGTGACGGCGGCTATCTTTAGACCAGGTATAAATCACCCGCCCCTTGCCTGGAATATTAAGACTCTGCTAGGCGAGTGAATATACAGGTGAGATGGACAACCGGTGCCAAAATGGCAGATGACGTCCGTTCAAGGGTATGTCTAAGTTTGAGATCACGATGTTGGAGAAAGTTTGTTGTTGTTTTGTTGTTGTTGACCAGTTGAGATGAACATCAGGAGAAGATGTTTAATTATAGAACTAATCATTTGACACTGGTGTAGGTAAAACTTCCGGTGCACATATCTGCACCGCTATGTACGAAGTGCATTCGGTACTGCTGTTAATGTTGGCCACTGGGGTGAAAACAACCCTTGGGGGTAAAGTGTTGGAGATTGAAGGGATTAAGGTTGAAGGGGGTCAAGATGGAAGGGATCAAGGTAGAAGGGGGTCAAGATGGAAGGGATCAAGGTTGAAAGGGGTCAAGATGGAAGGGAGCATGGTTGAAGGGGGTAAAGATGGAAGGGATCAAGGTTGAAGGGGGTCAAGATGGAAGGGATCAATGTTGAATGGGGTCAAGATGGAAGGGATCAAGGTTGAAAGGGGTCAAGATTGAAGGGATCACTGTTGAAGGGGGTCAAGATGGTAGGGATCAAGGTTGAAAGGGGTCAAGATGGAAGGGATCAAGGTTGAAAGGGGTCAAGATGGAAGGGAGCATGGTTGAAGGGGGTAAAGATGGAAGGGATCAAGGTAGAAGGGGGTCAAGATGGAAGGGATCAAGGTTGAAAGGGGTCAAGATGGAAGGGAGCATGGTTGAAGGGGGTAAAGATGGAAGGGATCAAGGTTGAAGGGGGTCAAGATGGAAGGGATCAATGTTGAATGGGGTCAAGATGGAAGGGATCAAGGTTGAAAGGGGTCAAGATTGAAGGGATCACTGTTGAAGGGGGTCAAGATGGTAGGGATCAAGGTTGAAGGGGGTCAAGATGGTAGGGATCAAGGTTGAAGGGGGTCAAGATGGCAGGAATCACTGTTGAAGGGGGTCAAGATGGAAGCGATCTAGGTTGAAGAGGATCAAGATGGAAGGGATCAAGGTTGAAGAGGGTCAAGTTGATTTTACCCAAGATTGTTTCTAAGAGTTGCAATTAGCTTTGCCCTGATTTGGAAAAGGAGGTAGGGAGGGGTTAAGTTAATCACATTTTCTCTAGAAAATATCAACAACTTTGAAGCAAAGATACACCAATAAATGGACCGGCTTGATGTTGGCAATAATTACACCCAGTACATGTACATGGTCAACGCTTGATAAACCTACAAGAACAAGGCACTTAAAGAAAATAACAAATTAAGATTTAATCCTCAAGGAGCGATTTAACCCCAGACCTCGAGCTTGCTGTGACTCGTGCCAAAGGTTGGAGAGCTACACCTGACATTTTTTCGATGTAAATTGTTGATATTATTGTGAGTTGAGAGCGCTTCACTTAAGTTTCCCCCCTTTGAACTATATATATAGAAAGTAACGTTTTAATTGAAAGTTTCATAGGCCAAGTAACATATGTGTAATAGTCGTGTGCTAGGCGCTAGGCGTTAGGTAGGAGGACGCCACTATGTTGTAACAGCGGTTTTCAAAGTTGTAATCTTCTAAGTCAAAGAGTGTGTTAAAAGTCCTTTGCTGAGGATTTGCGCAATCTTCAATCAATCAGAAAAGTGAAACTAACGTATATTATGATATAATATAATATAATATAATATAATATAATATAATATAATATAATATAATATAATATAATATAATATAATATAATATAATATAATATCTCTATACATATAAGACGCATTTGTTGTCTGTCTGTCTGTCTGTCTGTCTGTTCCCTAATAACTCAAGATCCAGACAACCAAATAACGTGAAATTTGGTACACGTACACAAAATTATACCGGAAAGGTTATTAAACAGGTTTCGTTCCATATATATAAGATACTGGGGGCCGGGGGCCCAAAATGTAGTTTTTCCTTATATGAGCTATATAAAATAAAAATTATTGAAAATTAAGACGTAAAATAATGACGCAAAATAATAAACATTTTGGTGTCGAGATTAACAAGAAGGCGACTATCGCCATAAAATAATTGTTTTGTTGTTGTTGCTTTGTTGTTGTTGCTTTTGTTGTTGTAGTTGTTGTTTTGTTGTTGTTGTTGCTGTTGTTGTTGTAGTTGTTTTTTTTGTTGTTATTTTTGTTGTTGTTTTGTTGTTGTTGTTGTTGCAGTTGTTTTTGTTGTGGTTGCATTTTTTGTTACTGTTGCTGTTGTTGTTTTTGTGTTGTTTTGCTGTTGTTGTTGTTGTTGTCCACATCCCTTGCCCTGCGACGACAATGTCCTTCATGTTGTTGTTGCTTTGTTGTTGTTGCTGTTGTTGTTGTAGTTGTTGTTTTGTTGTTGTTGCTTTGTTGTTGTTGTTGTTGTAGTTGTTGTTTTGTTGTTGTTTTTGTTGTTGTTGTTTTTTTTGTTTTTGTTGTTGTTTTGTTTTTGTTGTTGATTTTGTTGTTTTTGTTGTTGTTTTGTTTTTGTTGTTGATTTTGTTGTTGTTCTGTTTTTTTTTGTTTTTTTTGCTGTTGTTGTTAAACCCGGGTAAAGCCGGGTACTTGCCCCTAGTAATATAATGTAATATATAATATAATATAATATAATATAATATAATATAATATAATATAATATAATATAATATAATATAATATAATATAATATAATATAATATAATATAAAATTATATAATATAAACAATATATATAATTTGCTATGTATGTTCGTTCATTCGTAACGCTACGTAATCAGGCAATAACAGATTTTAGAAAGGGACCTGCTATAAAAAAAGCCTTGAAAAAAAATTACTGCACCAAAATTGACTCTTTTTAAACGTCCGCATAAATTATCTTATCAATACAGACGCTCCTTCTATGCAGAAGATAGTTGCGTCCACAGACCATGACAGATGATCTGTTGGCAAGTGATGCAGCATTCACAGGCCACGGCTTTGTGGGTTCCACGCATTACCCAGCCGCCTAACTACATGTAGTGTTAGGTACCCATTCGGAGCGGGGTGACTCAGGGACGCCCTAGGCCCCGGGAACAAACCCATGCCTTCACACGGATTCGAACCCGTGACCATCGGTACGACAGTCCAGTGCGCTGCCACTCGACCACCGCGTTAAATTGTTCAATATGGAAAGGAGAATATATACAAAATTTGTTATCATTAAGGAATTGTTGAATTAAAATAAATGAAAGTTCTGTATTACATTATTTGGTAATCCTGCAGATTTTACACGTATATTATAATTTATTATTTCACAGCGAAATTTAATTTTCTCTTGAGAACTTTCGTTTTTCATTTATTAAATGCATAATTATATGTTGTATTTCAGCTATTACAGCGCTAATTTGTAAGTCTTTCTAATTTCTAAGCCATTTTTTCGGCTCTCAACAGTAAATAGTCTGATGATGATGCAACCATTTTTTTAATTATCAAACTACATGCCGGATTGTCCGATAAGATGCCAAATGGAAATGCATCACTTACAAACAAAGAAAATAAGAATCAAACATCTAGTAACGAAAAAAAAATTTGTCTTTAAAATATTTATTTATCTTCTAAGAACATTAAAATAGATGAATAACACTTTTTAAAAAATATCTTCAGTCAGTAAATTTATTTTAGCATGGGTCGAGCCAGGTAAAAAACATCTGGCAGCAGTTCGCTAGGTAAACAAAATGGACGTATCGTGACCACATTATGTATTATATGCATTTAATAAATTAAAAATGTAAGTTCTCATGAGAAAATTAAATTTCGCTGTGAAATAATAAATTATAATATACGTGTAGAATCTGCAGGATTACCACATTATTTTTTATTCTGATGTGTAATTTTTCAATGTTAATTGATTTCAGCTGAAATATATTTATTTTGAAAACTTCCGTCTTTTGTGAGGGGTAATAAATTAGTAATATAATATAATATAATCCAGGGGTTCCTAACCAGTGGTGCATGCACCCCCACTTGGGGGTGCAAGAGCAGATTACTCTTGATAACTCTTGATTATTTATTTTTTTAAAATAGAAAATATATTATAGACGTAAAATCATAATAATTTTGGTTTCGAGATTAACAGAGCGTGTGGTGTTTCGCGCCGTAAAATATTAAATGACGTGACGTCATTGTTTGAGCTTATATTGTAATTTATGAAAAGTGCTTTATTTGATGTGATTGATTTTCTATAATTTTTATGTTGATAACCCGAGTTATGTGTGTGAAAAAGTATGGGCGTGAATGTGTTGGTGTGTGTGGGTATATGCGTGTGCGAGTGAGTGTGTGTTTGTATAAGTTGTGAACTAAATTTTATGAAACGGGTGTCATGCCTATGACACGACAATGCTAGATTAGTTCTTAAATGCTATTATTTTAGGACGATTGCTTTCATAGATTGCTACAAGTGAAAGTAAAGATTGAAACGAATTTACCGGGTATTTCTAATAAGAAATTCGACTGTTTCCTTACAATCTTATAATATGCACTGGGTTAAGATTTTGGGCTAATTGGCGGCACATTTATTTTTATTTAGAGAGGAACCTTTGTGAACTTTTGAAGGGTATTTCTCTTTGTTAATGGCAGTCGTAAAGAACATCATCCAAACGTGGGTGGAACTGACGCTATCTTAGCATATGTCAACATCCATTTAAGCATGACTTAGGCTGAGTTTTTTGTTTAAATTTAAAGTCAAATCCTTGCGATATAACTACAGGAATATAATATTGTGTATACCTACTTATATTATCGGAACTAGCATCGCAAGAGTGTGTGCTCTGTAGAAAAAATGCTAACAAACATTATGGCAAGCTGGAATAAGTTTTAACAAAGAAGACAATTTTATACAGGCTAATATCAAAATTACATTGCATAAAACAAATTTATAAACAGAAAAATGAACATGGAACTGCGTTTGGTGCTTGATGCAATAAATGTTTATAAATATGAAAAAATGCCGTTTATTTTAATGACACAAGTATCTGCCAATGCGTGCTTTGTCAGTGCTTGAAGGAAAGATCAAAGGAAGTCATTGAATATGACTAAAATAATTTTCAATGAGAGGATCAATTCTCTTATCATTATTTTTTCCAGATATCGTTTTCATGTTATGGTTATGTGTCATGTGAAAAGAAAATAAGCCCTGGCGCATTAGTTGGACGATTGTTTTCATGGATCGCAACAATGTAAAATAAACATTGAAAAGAACTTACACAGTGGCGTAGCTAGGGGGGGCGGTTGGGGTGGTCCGCCCCGGGCGGCACACATTTTGGGGGCGGCATTTGGGGGCATTTTAAAAGTATAGCCCTTCTTGACAACCACTTTTTTCTTTTGAAAGAGGAACACCCGGGTGAAAATAAAATATTCGTACTTTCAAGTCGTAATTAACGAATTCTCACAACATTTTTTTTTATTACATACTGTTTGCAATAACTAACGCATAACCGTTAAGAAATTTAAAATCACATTAAAATTGTATAGATTTTTTTTAAAATTAAGCGGTATACATCACAGATGACGCTTTTTATAAGAAAACAACGCAAAGAACACATCACCGATGGACCGAATATGCTATTAATATCGCCGCCACAGTTATTGCGTCGATTTTTGACATGCACAGAATGATACGGGACCAAGTACCTACATGGCATGGTGGTTCAAATATTGTGTTTAACTTGCAAGTAGTAATTTATATTACTGTTTAAGTTTTCAGAAAATTATCCTAAGGTAATTTATTTTAAAAATGTTTTTTTTAATTTAAAAAAAAATTAAAGTAGCACAAACAAAATGTGTGTGTTTCATTAAAATACGTTTATTCACTAAAAAGTTTACGCCTATCCTATTAAAGTAATGTTTAGATAGTTTGAATTAGTCTATTTTACTGACTCTTATTACGATTTTTGACAAGAAAGATTAATCGTGATTTTTTTTTGGTCCAAATTTTGCATAATGGTTAAAATTTGTTAGGAGCGTGGATGGTGTATTCCCCATTGAAGAAATTATTTACTGTTTTTGTTGTTAACTGTTTTATGATCTTTTCCAATCAAATTTTAAAACGGAAAAATGGTTTTAACAAATAGTGGATGATGAATCTAAAAATAAGTCAGCACGAGTTGAGTCTACTGCAGATTCGACCATTTTCCCAATGGAAGGAATTAGAAATAAGAATTGGACAAGGCGCACCTTTTGATAAACTACAACAACAGAATATTGAAAAAGAAATAAGAAAAAAATGAAAGGAAATTCTCACAATACTTGATATAATTAGATTCTTAGCTAAACAAAATTTGGCGTTGAGGGGTAATCGTGAAAGTATTCATGAGGAAGACATCAATTCAACTGAAAATAGACGAAATTTTCTAGAGCTTGTTGACTTGTTGGCTACGTATGACCCAGTATTATGTGAAAATTTAGTAAACATTAAGATGGGTAATAAATATAGTGTCTACTATTTGTGGAAAATGATTTAAAATGAATTCATAGACCTATTGAGAGGCGCAGTGAGAAAAACAATAATGGACCAAATAAAGCAAATTAAAAGATTTTTGTATGATATTTGGCAGCTCTCCAGATATTTCTCACAAATATTAAACTAGTCAAATTAAAAGATACGTAGTTATTGATGTTGGCGAAGTTAAATTTGTAGAATTGTTTATTTACTTTATAGAAAATAAAGAAAAACTGCTGAGGAAATCACAAATATGATTTTAAACAAATTAGAAAATGTTTAGATACAAAAAATTGCAGAGGAAAGGCTTAAGATAATGCTTCCGTCAATCTAAATGCAGAGTTTGTAGCATGCACAAATCATTCTTTAAACCTGGCATGTTTACATGCAGCTTGTATTGCTATTGATTCCTTAACATTTTTTGGAACTATCGAAAAGTAGTTTTCCTTTTTTTTCTTCTTCCACTCGTCGATGGCAGGTTTTACTTTCTGTCACAGGTCAAGGTGTCAAACGCAGCGTTGAAACTCGCTGGAGCAGAAGCAGTAACTATAGTTAAAAAAAAATATTTTTTTTACATTTTGAGCGCCTTGGGAAAATTTACATCTGAAAAAGAAAATATTAAAATGAGATCACTTGCTGAACATTGTATCAATTCAATGCAAACTGCTTCTTTTCTATGTTGTCTCAATTTATGGGAACCCGTCCTTTTGTAAATTAATGATGCTCACAAATACCTTCAAATAAAAGGCTTAAATGTTCACCAATGCCATATAAAACTAAATTCTTTGCAAACCCATTTCATGGAACAAAGAGATGTGCTAATACATAAGGCTGTTATGGCAGGTAAGAGAGGAATGTGTGAAGAGTTGGAGACATCGACTGAACTTCAAGATAGAAGGGAAAAACATATGAGTGGGGAAAATTCACAAGACGTGGTCCTATCTTTAGAACATGAAGTACAACGAGAAATGTTTTAATCCATGGATCGAATTATAAAGGAATTAAAAGAACGCGTTGATCAGTCGCATGTCCTTGTAAGAAAATATTCGTGTATAATCCCATGTAACCTACTAAATGAAAAAATTGAATGTCAAATAAATGATTTTATTGACATTGATAAAGAACAGTTCCATATTGAAAGAAAAATTATCTAGGTTTTATGGCTGTACCTATACTACAAAAAGAGGCATTGCGTTGGGAAAATTGAGGAAAAGGATCCCTTGTTCTATTAAATTTTATTTAACAGTATAGATTGGAAACTTCTATACCCAACATTGTAATATTGGTAAGAATTTGTATAACAATTATTGTTATCAGTGTCGCTAGTTGTGAAAGGAGCTTCTCCAAACTGAAGTTGATAAAAAAAATATCTTCGTTCCACAATAAGTGCATGATTTAAGACTTTTAGACTACAAAATCTTGTAATATTGTCCATAGAACAAAATATAACAAATTATTAAAATTTTGATAGCATAATACACGATTTTTCTACTATGAAAGTTAAGAAAATAAATGTATAAATAATATGTTTACATACAAATGTACACAATTTGTTTATAAAAAAAATAATTAAATCATTTATTTATAAATACAAAATAAAAGCATACTAATTGGTAATTTTGTTTAGTGAATTTGGAATACGTTTGTCTCATGGAGGGGGGGGGGACCTGCAACCTCAGTAACTTTCTTGTAACCTTAAAAAAGTATCTTGTATTTTTATAATATATGTATTTAAAGGTATAACATCTTTTTTGGCCTCCTATATTGCCGCTCCAATGGTAAAAATGTTCGCCACCGTGCCACCTTTACTTTATTTCAATTACAATGATTTATTTATGTTTATTAATTTATAAAAAAACATGATACTATCCACTTAGAAAGGGCGGCAAATTGGAGACCGCCCCGGGCGACAAAAGGTCTAGCTACGCCACTGAACTTACATACGCTTTTTAAGAAGTAATTACAATATATATAGTTATAAAATGTACCTTGGTAAGATTGAAGCTGATTGGTGGCACATTTATTTTTATATAGATGGAAAACTTTGTGAAATTTTGAAGGGAATTTTTCAATAATAATATCACAAAAATCTGGGTCGAACTAATTTTATCTTAGCCAATGTTAACATTCTTTTAAGCATAATTTGGTATGAACTTTTCGATTAAATTATAAACTCAATCCTTGCAAAATAACTCTAGAAAAAAAATGATTTAAGGGCAGACGAATTATCAAACATACACTTTAATATGTTTATATACACCTACGAATATTATTGGACGGAAGAAAATGTTATATAGGCTATTAACAACATTAAATTGCATAAAATTAAATTTAATTAACAAAAAAACCCGTAAAAAAACAAGTTTTTCACTATAAATCCTTTATGTACGAGACGTAACTAAAAGAATGTTCATAATAATACGCAGCGCAAGACCATCCAAAAATACAAAATTGTAGTTATGTCTCGTAAAACGTGTTTAATATAATGCGCACCCATCAGGAGTATGTTTATAAAAAGTGTTGTCAATAAAATACGCACCTTATTGCACGACAGAAAGGTTGTTCAATATAATACGCACCGCGACACTCTATCTCAAAAAATAACATGATACGTAGGAATAAATAAAATAATCTAAAAATTCAATAATTTAATTACAGTACATGCGACCGATCTGAAATTTTGATACATAGTTTTTATCAACGCCACGAAAATGCCTGCTAAATTTCAGCTCGCTAGCTTACGAGAAAGTGGGTTAAAAATCGATCCAAAGTTTTGGCGACAGACAATCAACCTTGGCGACAGACAATCAAGCAAGCAAGCAAGCAACCAGACACCACGAGTTAATATAAAGGATTTAAAAATAGAAAAATGCACACGGAACCGTAATTGATGCATGTAACAAGTGATTTGTGATAAAAGCAATGGCAAATTTTTGTTAAGTGTAAGATTTATTTACCTTTGGAGCTTACTTAATTAATTATTTTCTGAAATTGATTGCTATATAAACTGCCCTAAAGAAAGGGTGTATTGAAATTGGTAAAGTATTAAAGAAAGTGAAAAAGCATCGTCTACAGTTCTGTTCCGGGTTCAGTTTTGCCTGTGAAAAGATAAACAAAAGTAATATAAAAATATTTTGTGATTTATTTGAGGTTTTTTAAAAATCAAACGTTTCAAAAATCATTTTGTTTGATCTTAATGAAATTTCTTGAAACTTTGCAGTCGTTCAATAGTTGCTAAAATATTATTTTCATAATGGCAGAAGGCCTTCAGAAGGTCATTAGAAGGTCTTCAGAAGGTCTTCAGCGTGTCTCCGAAGTTCTTCAGTTTTCTGAATCTAAAGATTCATTGTCTATTGAAATTCTTCTAATCATTGCGATTTCAATAGTAGTTCAGCTTACAGTCTATGGCGGATTAAGGGGGGCGGGGGGGCTGAACGGGCTAAAGCCAGGGGCCCCCGATGATTTAGGGGCCCCAAAATTTAGTATACTTTATAATAAAAATGGACAAATGTTTACACGAATCGCTGAAATTATGATAAATTAATAAAATCTGATCTAAATTATTATTAATCTGATCTCTTTTCCGATACGATAGTCTTAAAATAGTTAAGGGAAAAACCAGATTTGATAGTCTTATAAATGAAAGTATTAAAGAATATTATTTATATATCTTAAAATGACTAATGTTTCTTCGAGCCCTGGTGGTCTAATCGGAAGCCTATTTGCTTTTGGTGCAAGCGGTCGTGGCACCGACCCCCGGTGGGGTGAGGCATTTTTTAAAATGTGTATTTTTATTGTTTCAGTTGTCTTTTACACTCAATTTTACTATACCGGCAAACAGTTATTTCTTCGTGTTAGATTTTTTTATGAATAATCTTTTTGGCTGAATAGTTACAAGTTACAGTGTTATATTAGCTGCTAGCAATCATTTTATCTAAAGGTACACTGGCTGGATAGGGCCCCAGTTTAAATTGCAGCCAGGGGCCCAGTGCAGTCTTAATCCGCCCCTGCTTATAGTGAACGGTTAAGGATGTCAAACATAAGTTGTCCGATTAGTTTCGCCAAATATGAGGTGTCCAATTACTGATGTCAAATTTAATAAGGTCCCCAGTTAAAGAACAAGGTTTCAGGCTAGTTAAAAGTTTTCTTTGAAGGTTCCAGGCTAGAGCTGTCCAGCTATTGGTATCCGGTCCAACGAAGACACAAGCAACAAATATGCAGTGACATTGTCCAGTTCTTCTCTTCTTGCCATTGTTTCGTTTAATAGAATTCTAGGTCACGATATGCCAGGCTGTGTGGGTCGATACTGCTATACCCGAGGGCAACACAATTATCTGGCACATTGACAACGCCACTGACCTACAATGGCCAGGCAGGCGCTCTCGACGGTTTCTTTCATTTCTGTGAATGGCGAATTATGGGCAGTGATCTTACGTTAAATGACTCTATTTCAATTTCTCCTGTACTCTCTGGCGAGTATTTCTGAAGATATAAATCGTTCTGGCTTCTGTCGGGAATGAAAGAAAGGTGTCGAGTATTAACATGCCGTACTTGATTAGGGCGATACTCATGATTTCATACATTGTTGTAACTAGCAGAGTAAAAGCGACGACGCCATTGTTTGACCGTTAGATGTAGAAACATATTAGTTCAGATTTATGAAAATATTGATTTTAAAAGATGATACTGTAGCCAGAGGCGTCATTAGGGTTTTGTGTCACCCAGTGCTCACCCAGTGCGGTAGCTCATGGTCTCCCCCGCCTAACGACTTACCCAAAAGACCTCCTGCGAGTCTGCCAGTGCCAATTAACGGGAACATGCATAATGTTACATTTTGGTGTCACCCCTTCTGATGGTGTCACCTGGTGCAATCCGCGACCCCCCCCCCGTCCCCGCCCCCTCCCAGTCCCCACCCCAGTGATACTAGGGTTAAGAAGAAGTTGAGAATTTCTGTGAGGGTGCTATATTCAGTATGTGAGGGCAACATTAGTGTGCTCATATTTAGCAACTCGTTTCTCTAAACTGAAGATATGTGTCATCTTCACTGGTAGCTAACCTACGGCACGCGTGCCACCTTGGCCATGCCAGGCGATTTTGCATGTACAGAGTGCACAACTTCATATTGGAACTGTGACGTTTTATTGTGAACAAACTCATTACAAATGTTTAATTATTTATTTATTTCAGTTAGGGCTGCGGAAATTAACGAGTAGTTAATTGATTAATCGTTAAAAATTGTATCGATTAAAATTAATTTGATCGATTAAAAATTCGATTAAAATTTGAGAACAAATTTCTAAATTTTTGAAAACCAATTTATTAATAATTCATATTTTTGTTACTTGCATACTTTTCCGTGGTATTTATTTAGACGAACATACGTAAACAAAAAGTGTTTTCTGCCTTATTACTTGCATAGCAGAACGACTTTGTTGTTACGTCACAAAATTTGGGAGAGATGGAATTACCGCGATTTAACCGATTTCGCAAATCTATATAGCATATGCGTTTAAAAAAATACAATTAATCGAAATTAATCGATTACATTTTCCCCAGATTAATCGAACAAAATAGTTTTAATCAGTACCAACTCTAATTTTAGTGCTATCTGACTTAACTCGTACCAACATTAACAAGCTAGGCAAAAACAAAAGTAAAAAATGACACACTTCCCGTGATGCTATCGCGCTGAAATTTTGCACATGTACTTGTGTCACCTCTAACAATGCATCGTATCAAAATTTCAGATCGATCGAATGTACCGTAATTAATTAAATTAATTAATGGATTTTTAGTTTATCTCTATACAACATATGTAATTCAATTTAACAGTTTGTTATTGTTTTTCTTCCACGTGCCAGTTGAGTTAACGCGTTGACGCCACCCGTCGATGTCCACACCCTCTCCCCTTTCCCCCAGTTTTAAAGCCAGGGGAGATAATTCGGTTTCAGTCTGTAAATGTTTGTCGAGTTTGAACGTAATCAATACTTTTAGTTATGTCTCATAAGGGATTTATAGTCAAAAACTTTGTTTTTACAGGGTTGTTTAATTTAGTAGCTAATTTAAGTTGACAGTCCTGAGTCTGACAAGTTAGTTTGGAGTTGAACATGGCTGACAAGCCAGGGCAAAACATGATTAAGGAAATCCCAATTAAAACATACTAATTACTTATTAAAAGGAATGTAAACCTTTTGAGAAGAATATATAATTATTAAATAAAATACTTTCTCAAGTGTTTTACAAGTCATCCCTTGTTTCGGGGAGGGGCGTGAGACTGGATTCAGAAACACGTGGACTCACCTTCCAGGCAAGAATAGGTCTAATAAGCCCCCAAAGGACACACACGTCTTCCAAAGTACACACACGTATGCCAAAGTACACACACGTCTGCCAAAGTACACACACGTCTGCCAAAGTACACACACGTATGCCAAAGTACACACACGTCTTCCAAAGTACACACATTTCTGCCAAAGTACACACACGTCTGCCAAAGTACACACACGTCTTCCAAAGTACACACACGTCTGCCAAAGTACACACACGTCTGCCAAAGTACACACACGTCTGCCAAAGTACACACACGTCTGCCAAAGAACACACACGTCTGCCAAAGAACACACACGTCTGCCAAAGAACACACACGTCTGCCAAAGAACACACACGTCTGCCAAAGAACACACACGTCTGCCAAAGAACACACACGTCTGCCAAAGAACACACACGTCTGCCAAAGAACACACACGTCTGCCAAAGAACACACACGTCTGCCAAAGAACACACACGTCTGCCAAAGAACACACACGTCTGCCAAAGAACACACACGTCTGCCAAAGAACACACACGTCTTCCAAAGAACACACACGTCTGCCAAAGAACACACACGTCTGCCAAAGAACACACACGTCTGCCAAAGTACACGGCTAATGTAATGAGAATGGTCCACGTCGATCACGACAGAGAAACAAACAAGCAATTGGGAAAATGACAAGTTTTAGATTTAGATCACCTACGGACACTAAAATATTCAACAAAAAACATGTCATCGGCATAGAACCAAGTAGTAGTAGTACTAACGTATCATTTAGCCCTTCTACTTCCAAACTAGCCCCGCCCACCACCTTCTAATTCCACCTCAAAATTAGACCCGCCCACCCTTTCTACTTCCACCTCTAAGAGAGCCACGCCCACCCATTCTACTTCCACCTCAAAACTAGAAACACCCACCTCTTCTACCTCAACTTCCAAACTAGACAAACCTCCTTCCGCTTCTCCCTCTACACTAATTCCCCCAAACCTTTTATATCCCACTCCCCCCACCTCAAAAACCATAACTTCTTTTACCCCTATATCCCTTTGAAACCCTCCCCACCTCTTACAACCTCATCCCCCACCCTGCTGGACCTTACCCTAAGACCAGCTATTTTATCCTGCCCTGACCTTAATCCCACCTTCCTCATGCAGCATTTTTGAAACGAGTCTCATCAGCTGGCAAACTTTTCTAGCCTCAACACCAAATGATTAGGGATTTCTTAAAGATTGTGTCATTATCTGAAGCAAACATCTGGGCTAGAGAGTTTTCAAAAAAGATAATTTTTGGAAAGAATTCACAAACAAATAAATTGGAAGAAAAGTCTTAAGTAAAGTAGAGTATTGAAAACAAAATGTTTGGGATTTTAAAATAAATAAAAAAAATAGCAATGCTTTAATTTTTTGATTACTGCATTAGGTAGCTATTGATGTTAACTCAAAAATTATGAATGATAAAATATAAATAATTTTTTTTTAAAATTTTTTTTAAACCATAGGATTTGAACTCTCAAGCAACAAAGCTAAAGTCAAAACACTGACACACAAAGCGGTAGTTGTAAGTTTAATTTCAAGAGTAAGTTGGCCAAAAGCTCTATACAATTTACAAATAATTTACATACAATTAACTTTTTTTGGGTAACTTTTTCGCTAGGACTTGATGCATTTACCTGCAGATTAGATGGAAAGCACATCACTTTTTTCTTCCCTACGTGATGCAGGTATAAGGTGAGTTAGAACTCACAAAGATCGTATTTTGTCCACCTCAGTAGGGAAGTGGTGGCAGGGTAACTAAGAAGTTTAAACAATTTTTTCATTACATCTTTTGTCCAAGAAGACTGATGCGGGGACCGCCGACGCATTGTTGATTTCGATACATGCTCACTGCGGTTAGCTACCCACACCCTGCACAACCCCAGCTTGCCAACCAAGAACTGTGATTGGCTGACCATAGAGAGGGTCATTCGTCATACTTATTTGCACTTGTCTTGTGCTTGATCTGGTAAATTATGTGTAAACATAGATAGATCTAGAGTTTTTTTTAATATAAGCGGTTCTAGTGCAAGCTCAATGACTTTATTTTCTTCTAATGAAGTAATTATTGAAGTGTTTTCGTCAACATCTGCTATCATAAGAGATGGGGATCTGTCAATCGGAACTATGGGGAACTACAATCGGCCAACGTCAACGATCTGCACCAATTCTCACGAACCAATAAGGCATAGGATGGTTGCTTCAAATGGAGTGTCAAGAATGTCTAATTTTGAAGCATCGGCAAAAACAAATGACTTTGGACAGTTTTCTAGTTAAAAAGGAATACTTATGTCATAAATTCATATTTTGTTTACGTTTTTTTTTGTTTCAAATCTAAATTGTATTATTGTTGTTTCAGTCTTTAAAAATTCAAAAACAATTTTTTAAAATAAATGTTAATATTTTTTTTAAAAGAAAAATTATTATTTCTTTCAGCATGGAACGGATTATCGTATTTTACAGTGACTTGGATTGGAAAGATTATTTCGTATAACGAGTGTTTCGCTTAACGAGTAAGACTCAGGAACGAAATAAACTCGTTATGGGAGGTTTAGTTATAGTGATAAAGTGATCAAATTTAAAAATATCAGTATCCGAAACACAACATCTAACTAGATTACAGTTTACAAAAGCTGCGTTTATCATTTTAAATTTTAAAGAAATGTTTGATCATTGTTTAATTACTGTTGAAAATGAAAAAATACAGATCACTAAATAAGCCAGCAGCTTCTCTCCCCTCACAATGGAATGTAAAGTTATTGTCAGCACCTGGGATACCTTACCACTACGTCATCCCCTTGTTAACATTGGAAGACCGTTTGGTGAAGACAACAGCGTCCCGTGGCCTGAGATAGCGCCGGACAAGACCCAGGTACCGCCTGCAGAAAGGAGATTCGGTTACTTCCCTTGTTTTCTGGGTCAACACCTGGACCGCGGTGTGGAGTCTGCCATGAGCTGGGGTGCCTCTAACCTGGTGGGTGCTGATGGTAATTGGCGCGGGAGAGTGTGGCTGGCGGCTAATGTGAGGAGGGACACAGGTAAGTGTGGCTGATGGCTAACGTGAGGAGGGACACAGGGGAGTGTGTGGCTGGTGGCTAATGTGAGGAGGGACACAGGGGAATGAGTGGCTGGTGGCTAATGTGAGGAGGGACACATGGGAGTGTGTGGCTGGTGGCTAATGTGAGGAGGGACACAGGGGAGTGTGGCTGGCGGCTAATGTGAGGAGGGACACAGGGGAGTGTGTGGCTGGTGGCTAATGTGAGGAGGGACACAGGGGAGTGTGTGGCTGGTGGCTAATGTGAGGAGGGACACAGGGGAATGTGGCTGGTGGCTAATATGAGGAGGGACACAGGGGAGTGTGTGGCTGGTGGCTAATGTGAGGAGGGACACAGGGGAGAGTGTGGCTGGTGGCTAATGTGAGGAGGGACACAGGGCTGAGTATCAAAAGTACATGTAAAAACATTGTATGATGAATATTTATTCATCGGATGGGCGGGGTTGGATTTGCGTGGGGTGGGGGGAATGGGGAGGGGCTGACTTGCTACATGAATTGTATACCTCAGTTTTTAATAACACCCATATCTTACTACATACCCCACCCTTATCCTACAACCTACCCCACCCTTATCCCACATCATATACCCCCCTTATCCCACCCCTTTTCCCCACACTTTATACAACCCGGTATTCTACACCTTTTTTTATCCGTTATTCTTAGCACTTATAGAATCCTTTATTCCACTCTTTATCCAGGCCCTTATCCCACCATTTATCCCACGTCTCACCCCATCCCTAACCCAACCAATATCCTATCAATATACATCATTCCCGTCGTCTGTATGTATGTATGTATGGAACGTAATGTATTATATGACGTCATTGTTTGATCTTATATTTAACAACGGGAATTATGTATTGATACAAGGTGTGCATCAAAAGGTGTGCAAATTAAAGATGCGCTGTAAAAAATATTATATTACGTCATTGTTTTAGCTCATATTTTAATTTTTGAAAAAGGAACAATTTAAAAAGAGGATTTGATGATGGTTAATTATAAAATTAAAAATCAAAGGGGGCGCCTTAGGCGCCCTACCTCCCCTATTATAAAATACTTTGAGTAAATTTCAGAAAGTTTAATATTTCGTATTTATCAAACAAGGACAAGTTAGTTGAGCTTTTGAAAAAGGTGGGCGCCGTAGGCGCCCTAAAAAGTGCATTTTTTTCAAAATATACAGATTTCAACTGAAAACTTCCGTCATTTTTGACGGGTAATACACTAGTCCTAAAATAACACGGCTTGAATCTTAACTTTTCTAAAGCGCTAAACTTTTTAAGAATTCTATTTTAAAAAATTATTTGGTTGACGTCATTGAACCCTTCAGTTAACGCTGGCTGGGGTCTAGGTATCAAATCCCCTCGACAGCACTCCTGAGAAGGAACCACTCATTCACACTCCAATAACACAAGCATTTAACTTACAGCTTTCTCTCAACAGGTGCCTGAGAGATCTGATTGTGCGCACTGTTGATACAAAAAATATGTCTATTGATGATCGCCAGGAAATCATGAATTCCACTATGGCGATTTGCTCTTTTACATAAACAAGCATTCCTTTCAATCATAAATATTTCAGCCTTAAATAAACACCAGACCGCCACGATATACCTGCATGTGTGTGGGAGGGGGTGTGTGGGTGGGAAATACAGACCACCTTCATCTCAGCCGCTTTAAGCATGTCTGTTTGTGTTATGTGTGGGTAATAGAAAAAAAAATATCTGGCGGAGTTTTCCTTCTTGGACAAGAAAATTTCAAGATGTCAATAGGGATCAAATTTTGTTTTCTGAGGCTGTGACTAAAGACTTAGAAGAAACTGACATACTTGATCATCAGTTCGATATCAAATAGAAATAATATATGTTATTAAGTCAAGTGTAACGGAAGTCTTGGATCGTTCTTTACGTTAAAATTGTTATAAACATAAATAAAGACTTTCTCTCACGTATTTGCAATTTGTTTTCAATATAAAACTTCCATATCGTTATTAAACAAAATAATAATGACATGGGTGGTACATATAATCTACGTTTAATCAATCAATATACATAATTTGCTATGTGTGTTCGTAATCCTTCGTAACGCTAGTAATTTTAGAGGCAGCGTACCACTAAAAAAAATAAGCCTTGAAAAGAAAATTAATGCACCAATAATAACTCTTTTCGAACGTCCGCATAAAATTGTTCATTATGGAAATGAGATTTAATTTTTCCCGCTTTGTCTCTACATTGTCTGATTATTTAATTAATTGATTTCTGCTGAAGTATATTTATTTTGAAAACGTTCGTCATTTTTGACCGGAAATACACTAGTAATAATTATAGTCACTAGAACTACTATTACTTATAGACAACGCTTTTCACCAGCCTATGGCGAGACTCAAAGCTCTTCACATTTTGAATTAATTTTTTTAATGCATTCAGTAAGAAAGAATGTCAGTCCATATAAAAAAAAAGTTTGAAAAGATTTGTTTTGAGTGGAGTTCTGAAAGTCTGAATATTAGGAAAGATCAGAAATGTGTAATGGGAGAGAACTCCATTGCTTCTCAGAAAAAACAACAACAAACATTTGCTCTAATTGTCACTATCGTTCTCTGATGTTAATTGACATGAACTAACATGTGTTGTATGGACCTCCAATTTCACTCTAAATTCACTCCGCCAGATGTCGCTGTTAAAAAAAACAACAACTCTTGCCAATTCTCATTTCCATTCAACGAGAAAAGCTGATCAATAATATTTAATTAAAGCGCGAAACTAACAAACGAGAAGAGTTTAATTTTCTGACATTTTCTTAGAACTTACTGACAATTATGCTTAGTGATGGAATTGTTGAAGAAATTTGAAGAAGAAAAAAAGGTAAATGACCTCAAATAAGTGTAATAACCGTGATATCTCGGTGGCAAAACTAATTGTGTTAAAAAGAAGGAATAAAAAGAGTGAAATAAAGATGTATTTAATAGCTATTTAAAAAGAACGTTTTTTAGCATCAAAACGAAAAATAAATAAAGTCAAATTCCCTGCTACCTGGGAAAATGGAAATTTTAAAGACTTAAAATGAAGGTTTTTTAAAAAATTATAATTTTTTAAAATGCATTTATTTATTTATTTATTTATTTATTTATTTATTTATTTATTTATTTATTTATTTATTTATTTATTTATTTATTTATTAATTATTATTTGGGGGGGGGCTGTGGGAAGCCCATGATAAATAAAATGTGGTGCATTCTTTATCCATTTTCCACTTACTATGATTATTAAGACAATTCTTTTTTTAAAAAATATGAATTTAAACTTTAATATCGTAATCGTAAGCAGTTCTAGATGATCACGTTAATGTGGTCATTATTTCATATTCAAGATTTTAAATGTGTTTTATTAAATGTTAATATATATGATATCAGAACCACTCTTAAGGGAGAAACGTTTCTGATAAAACTCACTAGATTTTTTAAAAAAGTTTTACAATTCAGACTCACGTCAACACACATGCAATCACTTTAACTAACATACGCACACACTCAAACACACACATACACGCACGATCGCTCTAACACACATACACTCAAATACACACATACACACAATCACTCTAACACACACATACACAAACACACACACATGCAATAACTCTAACACACTCACACTCAAACACACACAATCACTCTAATACACACATACACAAACACACACACATGCAATAACTCTAACACACTCACACTCAAACACACACAATCACTCTGACAACACACACACACACACGATCACTAACAGACTTGAAAGAAACGAAATCTCACTAGCGCACAATTAATATAATTATTTAACAATTCGTCATCAAAATTGAAACGTGCTGACTACTGACATTACTATAAATGTAATAGGACAGCTGATATGTCATTAAAAAAATAATAATAACATCAGACACACGAATAAATAATAAACAATACGGGCTCTAAAATTAACAATTTATTCTTATGGGATATTGCATTGGATACAGGATACTGCAAATATGCTAATTACAAGATGGCGCTTTAACATGAAAAACGTTCGGTTTCTTAACGTGCGATATCACCACACGAGAAGGTGGTGAGGGCAGAAATGTTTAACAGTCCGAGATTGTGGCCCAGAGAGTCTCATGAATGACATCAAGTAGTTAGATATATTTATTGCTATCTTGTTTAGAAATGGATTACTTTTTTATGGTCATCGATTTTGTTAACTGAGACACTGAACCACAGAGGAAACTGAAAATATTATTTCGAATATTTTTTTGGATTGTGCTCTACTTCATCAATGCGCCTGGTGGTTCAAGTCTGAGAGAAGTTGGTGACGTCAGACGCTCCACTACATTCACCATTACGGCGCTTGTCCCAGATGTCGACCGGACGACCGAAAGTGTTGGAAACATTAGTCAACCGTGACTCAGGTAAGCCAACCTGCACCAGTGAACACGAGGATCACAGGATCAAAGACCCACTTGGCTGACCCCATCACCCCCCCTCCCCTGCACCAGGGTCGATGCAACATGTCATTTAAACTTTGCTTAACACACATTCGTCGAAATACGTGTCATCATTTTCAGACATGACGTCACAACTTCAAAGGAAAAAAAATTAATGCATAAAACTGCAAAGGCAAAGGACATAAAGTTTATTAACGTAACAAGGGGGACAAAGGTAGAATTACCTTTCGTGGCAAATATGTTATCAGGTTAGCTGGTTTCTGGTGAGTGGAGAAGGAAGGGATTGGCGAGGATGGTGGGGTGGGTGAGTTGTGGTGGGAAGGGGGGCGGCACAGATGATGATGCACAAGATCAATAATTGACACAGTATCAATTTCGTTAACTTTTTAACAGATGAGAAAACGTCGAGGCTGAGTTGTGGGCCGTGCTCTCGGAAACGCGAGACAGCGGAAAAATATACGGCCAATCAAACGCAAATGAGTCAAGGTTGTTAAAAAAAATATTTTAAAAAACTCGCACACAGATTATTAACATGGGGTTTTATAAATTATGTCTACCTTTGTCTATAATTTAATAAATTGCAATGACGCCTGACTACATGGTCGTGTAAAATGTGGCCAGGAATGTATCTCAGTTTCAATGTTGCTGCATCATTCATATCCTGACCGTTACATGTCGGGTTTTTGTTTGTGTTGTATTTTTTTTAGTCATTACAGGCGTTCCTTGTCAACAGAAGAGACGTGCGTCCTACGTTCTTAACGTGAAGGTCTGTTAGCGGATGACGCAGAGTTCCCAGGGTACTGTGTGGCACAACGCCCACTCGTCTTCGTGTCCCTAACTAGAGTCAGATGCCCATTCGAAGCTGGGTGGACTCAGGGACAACCCCTTAGCGCCGGGTACTAATTGACAGAGATTTGAGCCCGTGATCCTCGATCGGCCAGCGTACAATTCGGTGGTGATTTTAAAATAAATAGAAATTAAAAAAAAAGATTGTTAAAAACCGCGTTTTTATAAGCGGACTAAAAAGAAGAAAATAATTTAAAACTTATTAGTTCAAGTACTTCGATTTAATATGACTAAAAACATGGGGCGGGCGCTTATGAGGTTTAACATATGCGGTTCACTCATTCTCTCACTTATAGATCTCTCTTTTGCCTTCTACATTAGAAATCTTTAATTTTTATACCAAACACCCGCCCCACGTTTTTAGTCATATTAAATTAAAGTACTTGAACTTATACGTTTTAACTTATTTTCTTCTTTTTAGTCCGCTTATAAAAAGGTGGTTTTTTAAAAATCTTTTTTTTACTTCTATTCATTTTATTCTTTTTAGTCCACTTATAACAACCTGGTTTTTAAAAATATATTTTACCTCTATTTATTTTACCAAACACCTCACAAGTGGGTCGCCTCAACGCGTCTACTCAAACTTTGACGTGGAAAAAAAACAATAACAAACAGTGAATTTGAATTACATACCTCATATAAGGATAAACTAAAAATGCATTAATTTAATTACGGTACGTTCGATCGATCTGAAATTTTGATACGATGCATTGTTAGGTCAGACGGGTCCGTGTGCCAAATTTCAGTTCGTTCGATCGGATCATGGGAAGTGGGTCATTTTTGACTTCTGTTTTTCCGCCCGCCCAAGACAGAGATGATGAGACGGCCGCGAAGTTAATATAAGGGATTTAAAAACTAAACCCGTAAAAACAAAGTTTTTGACTATAAATCCCTTATATATGAGACATAACTAACAGTATTGATTACTTTCAAACATTTACTGACTGAATCTGTCTTAACTCAAGTTTGCTTCATAACCCTGAATCTGGTCACCGATTCGCTTGACCGAGCTCACGTGACACGTAAAATGTAAAACAAAAAGTGCCCCGGCGCTTCGACGGGTCGCCTCAACGCGTCAACTCAAAATTTCACGTGGCAAAAAAAACAATAACAGACCGTGAATTTGAATTACATACCTCATATAAGGATAAACTAAAAATGCATTAATTTAATTACGGTACCTTCGATCGATCTGAAATTTTGATACGATGCATTTTTAGGTTAGACGGGTCCGTGTGCCTAATTTCAGCTCGATCACATCACGGAAAGTGGGTAATTTTCGACTTTGTTTTTCCCCGCCCACCCATGAGATGACGACAGACAGAGAGAGAGAGAGAGACAGAGACGGCGGTGAAGTTAATATAAATGATTTAAAAACAAAGTTTTTGACTATAAATCCCTTATATATGAGACATAACTAAAAGTATTTACAAATATTTACAGACTGAATCTGTCGTAACTCAACTTTGCTTCATAACCCTGAGTGGTGGTAGAGGGGGAAAAGTCTGGTCACCGATTCGCTTGACCGAGCTCAGCGTGACACGTAAAATGTAAACAAAAGCACGCGGGTACGTCGATGGGTCGCTTCAAGCGCTCAACTCAAACTCTCACGTGGGGAAAAAAACAATAACAAAACCGTGAATTTGAATTACATACCTCATATAAGGATAAACTAAAAATGCATTAATTTAATTACGGTACGTTCGATCGATCTGAAATTTTGATGCGATGCATTGCTAGGTGAGATGGGTCCGTGTGCCTAATTTCAGCCCGTTCGCATCACGGGAGATGGGTCATTTTCGACTTTTGTTTTTCCGCACGCCCGCCCGCCCATGAGATGACGACAGACAGAGACGGCGGTGAAGTTAATATAAGGGATTTAAAAAAACAAACCCGTAAAAACAAAGTTTTTGACTATAAATCCCATTATATATGAGACATAACTAACAGTATTGATTATTTTCAAACATTTACTGACTGAATCAGTCTTAACTCAAGTTTGCTTCATAACCCTGGGGGGGGGGAGGGTGAGAGGGGAAAAGTCTGGTCACCGATTCGCTTGACCGAGCTCAGCGTAACACGTAAAATGTAAAGAAAGCACCCCGTTGCTTCGATGGTCGCCTCTACGCGTCTACTCAAACTTTCACGTGGAAAAAAAACAATAACAAACAGTGAATTTGAATTACATACGTTATATTAGGATAAACTAAAAATGCATTAATTTAATTACAGTACGTTCGATCGATCTGAAATTTTGATACGATGCATTGTTAGTTTAGACGGGTCCGTGTTCCAAATTTCAGCTCGATCACATCACGGGAAAAGGGTCATTTTCGACTTTTGTTTTTCCGCCCGCCCATGAGATGACAAAAGACAGAGAGAGAGAGAGACAGAGAGGGCGGTGAAGTTAATATAAGTGATTTAAAAACAAAGTTTTTGACTATAAATCCCTTATATATGAGACATAACTAAAAGTATTTACAAATATTTACAGACTGAATCTGTCGTAACTCAACTTTGCTTCATAACCCTGAGGAAAGGGGGGGGGGTGGTGGTAGAGGGGGAAAAGTCTGGTCACCGATTCGCTTGACCGAGCTCAGCGTGACACTTAAAATGTAAACAAAAGCACGCGGGTACTTCGATGGGTCGCTTCAGCGCATCAACTCAAACTCTCACGTGGGGAAGAAACAATAACAAACCGTGAATTTGAATTACATACCTCATTTAAGGATAAACTAAAATGCATTAATTTAATTACGGTACGTTTGATCGATCTGAAATTTTGATACGATGCATTGTTAGGTGAGATGGGTCCGTGTGCCAAATTTCAGCCCGATCGCATCACGGGAAGTGGGTCATTTTCGACTTTTGTTTTTCCGCACGCCCGCCCGCCCATGAGATGACGACAGACAGAGACGGCGGTGAAGTTAATATAAGGGATTTAAAAAAACAAACCCGTAAAAACAAAAGTTTTTGACTATAAATCCCTTATATATGAGACATAACTAACAGTATTGATTATTTTCAAACGCTACAAACATTGACAGACTGACACCGAGTGATGTCCCTTGTCTTTAATAAATGGGGGTGGGACGTGAGGGGGTGTCGGCACGACGGTCGGCGTCAACTCAAACTCACGTGGAAGTGGAAGAAAAAAACAATAACAAACCTTGAATTTGAATTACATACCTCATATAAGTATAAACTAAAAATGCATTAATTTAATTACGGTACGATCGATCGATCTGAAATTTTGATACGATGCATTGTTAGGTGAGACAGGCCCGTGTGCCAAATTTCAGCTCGATCGGATCACGGCAAGTGGGTCATTTTTGACTTTTGTTTTTCCGCCCGCCCGCCCAGCCCATGAGATGACGACAGAGACGGCCGCGAAGTTAATATAAGGGATTTAAAAACATAAAATTATGTAGCCTTTATTGTATCCCCAAACTGCAAGTTCTTTAATTTAACTTTTATTGCGTAAACGTTTTCTTTAATCCCAATCTCATTTGTGTCACCTCTAGAAAATCAATATTAACAAAGGGACAGAACCCGGGGGGGACACAAATTATTTGTAATCCTGTCAGTTAGATCGACACTCGATGTAATTTTCACAGAAGTCATGACGCCCCTGAACACCACCTTCATTGTCCACCCTGGCTGTAGCACAAGTCACGTCTGATCAGCTTGACATTGTTTTACCGCATGTTCTCGGAGTGGGGAATTTTCATCTCAGAACACTTAACTCTTTTCAATTTCACACAATTTCTATTAATTCTGTTGTATCGTCCGCCGAGAAGGCGTTTGGCCGCAAGCGTCTTTAATTTTTCTGCACTAAACATTTCTCGTTCCACGCGAGTTATTGACATTCTTTATTATTGAAAACACCGAGGTTAGGAGAGGGCTGCGTCATCACGAAGACAAAAAGACAGAACTTGAGTTTCGTTGGACATGGAGGGAAATTGCTTTCTGCTGCCATGGCCAGGCGTATTTGGATTTTTTTTTATATGTTCTCAATAATCCTCGTGACATCAACCCTCCCCCACCCCCTCACACTCGCTTTTTAAAAACCCACAGTTTAAGTTTGGAACAAGGATTTAGAAATGCAGAAATTCCACGAGCATATGAGCAGATTACAGGCGCAGAGATCACATCACTGCCATCTCAAAAACATGTCTTTAATGTCACATGTTAATGGCACACCAGATAGAAAGCGGGTGAAAACCTGTGGACAAAGGTAGTCTTAAAATGTATGTGGTGTCAATAACATTTTATTGTGTCTATAACACAAACGTCTTTTGTGTCTGTAGCGTTTCTGTTGCGTCTATAACACAAACGTCTTTTGTGTCTGTAGCGTTTCTGTTGTGTCTATAACACAAACGTCTTTTGTGTCTGTAGCGTTTATGTTGTGTCTATAACACAAACGTCTTTTGTGTCTGTAGCGTTTCTGTTGTGTCTATAACACAAACGTCTTTTGTGTCTGTAGCGTTTCTGTTGCGTCTATAACACAAACGTCTTTTGTGTCTGTAGCGTTTCTGTTGTGTCTATAACACAGACGTCTTTTGTGTCTGTAGCGTTTCTGTTGTGTCTATAACACAAACGTCTTTTGTGTCTGTAGCGTTTCTGTTGGTCTATAACACAAACGTCTTTTGTGTCTGTAGCGTTTCTGTTGGTCTATAACACAAACGTCTTTTGTGTCTGTAGCGTTTCTGTTGTGTCTATAACACAAACGTCTTTTGTGTCTGTAGCGTTTCTGTTGCGTCTATAACACAAACGTCTTTTGTGTCTGTAGCGTTTCTGTTGTGTCTATAACACAGACGTCTTTTGTGTCTGTAGCGTTTCTGTTGTGTCTATAACACAAACGTCTTTTGTGTCTGTAGCGTTTCTGTTGTGTCTATAACACAAACGTCTTTTGTGTCTGTAGCGTTTCTGTTGTGTCTATAACACAAACGTCTTTTGTGTCTGTAGCGTTTCTGTTGCGTCTATAACACAAACGTCTTTTGTGTCTGTAGCGTTTCTGTTGTGTCTATAACACAGACGTCTTTTGTGTCTGTAGCGTTTCTGTTGTGTCTATAACACAAACGTCTTTTGTGTCTGTAGCGTTTCTGTTGTGTCTATAACAAACATTTCTTTTGTGTCAATTGCAAACATTTCTGAAGGGTCATTAACAAACATTTTTGTTGTGTCAGTAACAAACATTTCTCATTGTGTCAATAACATTTCTGTTGTGTCCATAACATTGCCGTTATTTTAGAGGGGGGGGGGCAATAATATTGTACAACTCCGGGTTGAAAAAAATAGCGTCAACATTTCTATAAAAAACAAAAAACAACTCTTCCACTAAAGAAGTAGTATTTGTAAAACTAAAAGGGCTGGATGTATGGGGGATTATTATTATGGGGGGGGGGATTTAACAGAGTTCCACAGAAAATCCACCGTAGGAAGCGCCTTTGAATTCCCCATTGCTTTAGCTTGTATCAGCAGCCCATATATTATATGCCATGAGATACAAAGTTAAAATGTAATGGTCACTTGGCTGGCTAGGGAAAATGCATGACGCAAAGAAATGTTGGGTAGTTATCTTATCTAATAATATTAAGAAGAAGAATAATAATAGTAATAGTAGTAATAATAATAATAATAATAATAGTAATAATAATAATATAAGAAGAAGAAGAAGAAGAAAAAGAAGAAGAAGAGGTTATAATAATAATAATAATTATTATTATTTTATTATAATAATTATAATAATGATTATTATTTTATAATAATAATTATTATTATTTTATTATCATAATTATAATTATTATTATTATTGGTATTGTTGCTGTTGTCATTGCTTTTGTTATTATTGTTATTATTATGATCATTATTATTATTGTTATTATTATTATTATTATTATTGTTATCGTTAGTACTTAGACTTAATAACTTAAGTAAAATTAGGCGCCCATCGGCTGAACCTTCAGCTGTAACTTTAACCCTCAAAGTGAGATAATAAATTCGTGAACAACGTCTGTAAAAAACAACCAAAAAAAAACAATCACTTCCACTTTTTAATGCAGCCAACGGATATTTTATAAAGAAACCTGGCTTAAAATATCGCCCTCCTAAATTCCTCTGCTGTCTGCAATCTCAATCTAACGCTAGATAACTTGCTCGCGCTCATAGCACAAAAATAATCTCTGAGGCAATGAGCTGTCCTGCTGACGTCACGAGCTAATGAGAGAAACACACACGAGTCCTCCATGTTGTGTGGCGCAGTAAGTGAAGGGGGAGGGGTGGGGATGTGAGGGAATAATGATTAGGTCAAGGGCAGAGTGTGGATGAGTATATCAGTGTATGATTAAAGATTAGGTAAAAAAAATTCTACAGGAGGAAGATTACAAAGAGATTAATTTAAGGTAGACGCTGTCAAAAGAGAAGCCTTAGGTGTTGAGGTACAAGGAGTTGAGGTACAAGGAGTTTGGGTCCAAGGTATAGAGGTACAGGGAGGTGAGGTAGAATGAGATACGCTGTGATGAGATGAAGTCCAGGAAGGTAAGGTTTGGGTCCAAGGTATAGAGGTACAGGGAGTTAGGTACACTGAGATACGCTGTGATGAGATTAAGTCCAGGAAGGTAAGGTTTGGGTACACGATGAGGCTCAAGTACAGTACAATAAGATCAGAGATACCAACTCATTCTTATTATTTTTAAATCCATTATAAAGCCATTTTAATGCATGTGCTGTTAAGGGTATAATTTAAGATACTACTCGAAATCTTTTTGAACGGCATGCATTAAAAAGACTACATCAGTTGACTTGCAACAATCAGTTACCTTGGCAACACAAACCGAAAGAAATGGAGATAAATTATTTCACGATTAAAAAAGAAAGATTTTTTTTTCAAATGATGGTCTCAAGAATTCTGTTTCCGAGACAAGAGGCATAAACCGTGAACACTTCCGGTTTCCAGACTTCTTGACAGTAATTAATGAAAAGCCAACATTTTATTTACTTCCGGTTCACTGGTATTACGGTAAGGCTGGGAAGGACCTTGACCTCATTCCCCCGGTCTAAGAAATTTAGAGCACAATGGCGTCTGATTGTTGTCTGACGTATTGATCATCGGAAATTAGTTGGGGAGGGTGGAGAGGGGGTGGGGATTAACAGGGTCGTCCGTTTCATATAAAGTAAATATGGGGTTTAAATCTCCCCCACAAGCAAGGTCGGGTTTGACCCTTAAACACCCAAAATTTATCAGTTACAGATGGTGAAATAACCCCTTCCCTTTCCAACACATACAACTTATGTGAAATTTTGAGGTGGTTATAATCAACACACACATTTTGATTACGTCATTCTTTTATAGCCACTTATGTTCAGGCGTGAATCTACGACTTTCGGCAAATCCTTTTTTAAATACCTTTTGTATTACCAAAGCCTTTTGAAGAATGTTTTGCCGTCTTAAAATTCACAGAAAAGAAAGTGAAGTCTAAAAAATGACTTCATGATGTTTCAGGCCTTAAAACCGTTGAATCGGAATCACGGATATTCAGCAAAGTACTTTACAACATGGAGTTCGTTATAACAATCCTCTTATTGACGAATGCGGGTATAAGAGAAATGGGGACGGTAATGGTCGTAGGAGGGAGGGGCGAGCTGCGTACACTCGATTTATGTACACCGGAAATGTGTACACGTAATTTAATATTCTCTTGAAAGGGAGTTTTAGGATTAAGTCTTTCTAATTCTTCCGCATTCAGGAAGTACTCTGGTTATTACCGCTTTAAAAAACAATATGAAAAATTTAAAAAGTAATGGTTCTAAAGTTGTGTTTATCCTCGATACTTTTCTCATGGAGGAAATCGTAAATACAAAATCAATTACAGAAATTGCAATTTCTTTATTTGTTCTAATATATCAAGAGATAATGAAAACATTAATTTAAATTTTCCATGTGGAACTTCGTATTTATATATATATATATATATATTTATTAAAAAGTCCAAAAGCCTTATTTCTGTTGGAGGATCCCTGGTCATATGTTGACGTTTGATGCTGCCTTGAGTACACGGCCCTGGCTTATTGACTGGCGTGTAACCTGACTTTTTGCCCCGCCCACTTATGAAGTTATAGGGTGCTATCTGGACATCCGAGGGTTAATCAAAAGATGTTCAGCCAGTACGGGTTTTCAGCCGGCACGGTTGTTCAGCGAGTACAGTTTGTTCAGCCCACACGGTTGTTCAGTCAGTACAGTTATTCAGCCAGTACAGTTATTCAGCCAGTACAGCTGTTCAAACGGGACAGCTTTGAAGAGCTTCATTTTTCAGCCAGTCCAGTTTTATGATCTGGTTGATGGAGGCGCCCCCCCCCCACCACACACCTTACGCAATTCTCTGGTATCCGAACTGTTGCAGTTTGATACTGTGGGACTCTGTTTTTATGATCGACTTCCACGGCCTGACGCCTGACACTAAACTGACACAGTGCTGGACTGTATAGTATGACGTCAGAGTAAAAATCATTTATTGAATGAAGTCTTCTGTTTCTTAGGCTGTTAACTCTACGTGATCTTGGGAATGAGAATTTCATGATGATTAGTCCGCAAGTTTTGGGAACTCAATAAATCTGGTTATAAAAGGTAATAGGTTTATAGTTTAACTAGCGGGATGGGGTGACAGAGGTGGATGTGTAAAGTGGATAGTGGAATGAAAACAAAGGCAATATGTTGTGGAATTCCTTGTCTCAATTACGGTTGGACAAGGTTTCCTGAAAGGATTTACTCACATCTTGGGAGTTTCTAGCATCTAAATCTAAGATTTTCCTCACAAAATCGGGATATCTTGGGCATATTTAGCCCAAATACAGTGGCATTCGAATACGTGAACACAAAATCCGATTGACACAAGAAGATATTGACTTAACGCACAAAGAGAGTTGACCGACTATAAAAAAAAATAACGTAATTGTGAGAACTGTTCCTTCAAGATCATTGGGTAGCCCTGCTCTAGTCTAATGAAATATTTTCAGTCACAACAATGATCTCACAGAAGTTGTCTTTTGACAAGGTGTCTTTTGACAAGGTGTCTTTTGACAAGGTGTTTTTTGACAAGGTGTCTTTTGACAAGGTGTCTTTTGACAAGGTGTCTTTTGACAAGGTGTCTTTTGACAAGGTGTCTTTTGACAAGGTGTCTTTTCGAGCGTCAGAAGCTAAGCTATTTCACTAAGTCCATAGACAAGCCATTGAGGCTTCATGTTTTAATTTGAGGATTTGTTTGCCTACATGGGAACATTGTCCCTGATGGTCCAACATTAATGGCCCGTTTTCGGCTGACCATCTTGAGTTGACCCTCCGGTCATGTTTGTTCTACTTTCCCCAATTTAAGGGTATTTTCTTATCCCCGCTTTCGCGTGGTTGAATGGGTTTTTATCGGTCACGGTAGAATGGCCTCGAGCAAACATCATGATAAGGGTGGGCAGTTCTCTAATACAGTGGTCCCCAACCTGGGGTCCGCGGACCACTAGTGGTCCGCGGAGATGTACCTGGTGGTCCGTGAGCAAAGGAACATTAAATTATATATTTTTTTCTACTGTGGTGTATTTCTCTAGGGATTGTGCATCTTTCCATACACAAGATGGCATAACTTATTACCCTTTTTGGCGGCACCACGTCCACAGAACATCAATGACACATAGCGCAGAGCGGAAAACCGCCTACAATCAATCTTTGCGCTCTGTGTCGGCGCTCATATGTCGGCGTTCTTATCACGGCGCTTTTGTGTCGGCGCTCTTTTGTTGTGCGCGATTTTGATGGGTTGCTCATGTTGGCAATCTGATCTACTTTACTACTTCTATTTCCACTTTTTTCCTATTTCTTTTATTGTTCCAAAATTTCATTGATAACTCATCAACCACGGGATTCGAAAGTTTATTCTGGTGACATTATCACTATTATTCCAAGAGTGTTACTTGTGTCAACAAGTATAAAGTAAGTTTAAATTATTTAATTCATTTTTATGCTTTAAATTTTAAATAAATGCTTAGACTCATAGCTTCACAGAAATTCACATGTTAATAAAAAAAACAATGTTTAAAAACACCATGAATGACTTCCAATAAACAACTATTTGTGATTATACTGATACGGTAAATAGATAATTTTTATGAAGATTTAATATGTTATAAAGTGAAATAATATTTCTTCACATTTACTATTTGACCTTAATGATGTTTTATGTTCCGGGCTACAGATCGGTCACTTGAACGGTCATATTAAACCCACTAATAAGAAAAATTAGTTCGAAACAGACATCGTTAAAAAAAAATTTGTTAAAAGAAAAAGGCCCAGTGAAGAGAGTGAAAACGAAAATTTAACATCCAAAAAGCATAAAACTCGTAACAAAGGTCCTACTTAAAATATGGATTTATTGAGGCAGTTGACTCCAACATACCAACACCGCTCTGCATAGTTTGCGGTGACAGACTTTCTACTGAAGCGATGAAACCTTCAAAACACCAGGCATCCTGGATTAAAAGATAAGCCCATGGAGTATTTTGAAAGGAAAAAACTGGAACATGAAGGACAGAAGAAATTTTTCAGGGCCACCACATCAGTAAATGAGAACGCTCTGAGAGCTTTATATTTTTGGCTAACCGCATCGCTAAGTCTAAAAAGCCATTCGCTATCGGTGAAGGATTAATCATGTCCTCTGCTAAAGACATTTGCCATGAACTCCTAGGAGAGGCTGCTCGAGATTGCAAATTACGGTGGCCTTAAAACTACTTTCGAGAAAACAACTGTTCCAGACTTCTGGATTAAAATTTAAAGTCGTGTCGGAATATCCTGAGATTGCCACCAAAGCAATTAAATCCCTATTGCCATTTCCGACATCCTATCCGTGTGAAGCGGGGTTTTCTCCAGTGACAGCAACGAAGACAAAACAACGGAATAAAATGGACATAAGCAGCACACTTCGGGTGTCATTGTCTCCCATTACCCCCAGATGGAACCGTCTCGTTGCAGAGAAACATGCTCAGGGTTCTCATTGATTTAACATTCTAGTAAATTAAAATATTAAATCATGTTTAATTCACTTGTTGTGTAACTGTATTTTATTTTGAATGCATGTTAAAGTACAATTAAATTAAAACTATAAAATCAAAACAATCTTAAATACCTGTATAAACAATCAACACAGCTGCAAACCCTAACCCCCACATCCCCCACCCATACCCCTCCCCTCAAGTTAGTGGGCCGCGGTAAAATTATTAAACTTTTAGTGGTCCGCGGCGTTCAAAAGGTTGGGGACCACTACTCTAATAGATTGGCTCAATATAGGTCACGTGTGAGATCACCAGTTCCTCCCCAGACCCTGAGCCGGAAAGAAATTTGTTTTAACCTGGTCACCTGGTGACCTGTTGAACAAGTGATCTACAACACTTGAATGTATTCCGCTTGACTTCCTCTCATACTGGACTAATTACTCTAAACAAATTTTACTTCATCTTGTTTAATTGTGATGTTTGAGAAATTATTTGATATTTCACCGAAGAAGGCGTCTTGCCAGTACATTCGTGCTTTCATTGCGTCGTTTGTCTGACTGAACCGCCTCATGTTTCAAATATTTCATTCTAACCCAAATACAGCCCCTGGTGACACCCAGCAATGGCTACAAATGTGACTGTATGAGATCAGGTACCAATGGCTACAAATGTGACTGTATGAGATCACGTACCAATGGCTACAAATGTGACTGTATGAGATCACGTACCAATGGCTACAAATGTGACTGTATGAGATCACGTACCAATGGCTACAAATGTGACTGTATGAGATCAGGTACCAATGGCTACAAATGTGACTGTATGAGATCACGTACCAATGGCTACAAATGTGACTGTATGAGATCACGTACCAATGGCTACAAATGTGACTGTATGAGATCACGTACCAATGGCTACAAATGTGACTGTATGAGATCACGTACCAATGGCTACAAATGTGACTGTATGAGATCACGTACCAATGGCTAAAAATGTGACTGTATGAGATCACGTACCAATGGCTACAAATGTGACTGTATGAGATCACGTACCAATGGCTACAAATGTGACTGTATGAGATCACGTACCAATGGCTACAAATGTGACTGTATGAGATCACGTACCAATGGCTACAAATGTGACTGTATGATATCAGGTACCAATGGCTACAAATGTGACTGTATGAGATCACGTACCAATGGCTACAAATGTGACTGTATGAGATCACGTACCAATGGCTACAAATGTGACTGTATGAGATCACGTACCAATGGCTACAAATGTGACTATATGAGATCACGTACCAATGGCTACAAATGTGACTGTATGAGATCACGTACCAATGGCTACAAATGTGACTGTATGAGATCACGTACCAATGGCTACAAATGTGACTGTATGAGATCACGTATGACCGTAGCACTACTCTGTTCAACTGTGGCATCGTGCTATATTGACAGACGTGTACCTGGATTCTAAGGATCGTTGACGTAATTTAATGAGAATATTTGAACGACCACAGATTCAAATGTTCAAGAGGATTAAAGCCAAGAGTTCTCCTGGCGTGGACAAAAGGGAAGACAATCAATATAGGATGCCACCTTCGTGATGCTGAGGCGGCAAATTATAAGGAGTTATCGATCTTGCGAGGGGCTTGAACTAGTGGCATTAGGAGGTCATTAGGGAACAATAACACCTGACAAAGGTCACTTGATGGTTGGGGCAACGTCCATGGTGAGGTTGGCATTATTATAGTTATATGGGGCATGTGATAGCAATATGATGGGGCGTGTGATAGCAATATGATGGGGCGTGTGATAGCAATATGATGGGGCGTGTGATAGCAATATGATGGGGCGTGTGATAGCAATATGATGGGGCGTGTGATAGCAATATGATGGGGCGTGTGATAGCAATATGATGGGGCGTGTGATAGCAATATGATGGGGCATGTGATAGCAATATGATGGGGCATGTGATAGCAATATGATGGGGCGTGCGATAGCAATATGATGGGGCATGTGATAGCAATATGATGGGGCATGTGATAGCAATATGATGGGGCGTGTGATAGCAATATGATGGGGCGTGTGATAGCAATATGATGGGGCATGTGATAGCAATATGATGGGGCATGTGATAGCAATATGATGGGGCGTGTGATAGCAATATGATGGGGCATGTGATAGCAATATGATGGGGCATGTGATAGCAATTTGATGGGGCATGTGATAGCAATATGATGGGCATGTGATAGCAATATGATGGGGCATGTGATAGCAATATGATGGGCATGTGATAGCAATACGATGGGGCATGTGATAGTAATTTAAAAGGCGTTTTACTGACACAAATAAAAAATTGGTAGCATGCAGATAATAAGGTTAATAAATTTAATTTCTTAAAAATGATGGTACAAATCCCCAAATCTACACATTTCCTAAGACTACACTTGCCTTCAATCTACACAATCTCCAAATTTGCACATTCCCCTAATCTGCAAATTCCCTTAATCTACTATTCTCCAAATTTACACATTTCCTAAATATGTATTTTCTGTATGAAGATACATAGCACGAAGTTTTTTAGGAAGTGTTTTGTAAAATATGCATTGATAAATGTGTTGTTGTTTTTTTTAATCTTTGTTTTCATGCGTGGGTTTTCTTTGCTTTTCGTGCGTATATTTTTATAAAGAGAGTGGTGCATATGTTTATTTTATTAGATTAATAACAGTTAATTTTAGTGTGTGTAAATTTGGTTGATGTGCATGTCTACTCTGTGCATGGCTGTAAGACTTTGATAGACCAAACTGCCCCACTATTTGTCAGTAGTTATTGGCCATGACGTGCTGGTATAGTGTGCAGTAAAGCTGTCCCTTCACTGGTCAATAGTTGACCGCCTAGCTGTCCCGCCACTGGTCAATAGTTGACAGCCTAGCTGTCCCGCCACTGGTCAAGAGTTGACAGCCTAGCTGTCCAGCCACTGGTCAAGAGTTGACAGCCTAGCTGTCCCGCCACTGGTCAATAGTTGACAGATTAGCAGCTGTCCCGCCACTGGTCAATAGTTGACAGATTAGCAGCTGTCCCGCCACTGGTCAATAGTTGACAGATTAGCAGCTGTCCCGCCACTGGTCAATAGTTGACAGATTAGCAGCTGTCCCGCCACTGGTCAATAGTTGACAGATTAGCAGCTGTCCCGCAACTGGTCAATAGTTGAAAGACTTTCAGTAGCAATATTCCCTCCAACATTATTTACGATTTTTAAGGAGCTCATCAATGAAATTGAAGAGAACAGAAAGATCACGTGATCAGCTGAGTGATTCATGGGGGCACGATGACCTTTATATGACGTCATTTTGACATTTTCGAAAGTAAATTTCTTTGCTTGGAAATAAAATACCAGAGTGAATGATACTAAAAATATCGGAGTTTGGGAATTGTAATAAAAGTGTCTTTTTGTTAATTTTCTTAGTTAATTTAGTCAACCGCTTGCAAATTTTTTACAGGCCAATGAAAATGCTTAAAAGCAGGTTTGAAACTGCAAGGAAACGCTTGTGACAGTGACAGTTAGACAGTTTAAGAAATTGACATTTTGGAAACATCAACTAAAAATGAAGTCGTGAGATTGGAAATGTTCTTATGTTGCTTTTGAAACAGGGTTTTCGTCAATAGAAACTGCCTATTGTCTGTTAAACTGGCTATTGTCTGTTAAACTGGTTAATGTCTAACTGGTTATTGTCTGTTAAATTGGTTATTGACTGGTAGAACTGGTTATTTGCTGCATGGGTTTGAGATTATTCATTTTGAAGTGAATTTTGAAAAAAATGATACAGCATCTGGCTATCTTACTCTTTACTTTTAAAGCACACTTCACACTTCATCATGCTTTTCTAATTAAGTTGGATCAGCTGACCTTTCTATATTTATATATATACTAGCGTACACCCGTCAAAAACGTCGGAAGTTTTCAGCTGAAATCTATTTATTTTATAAAAAATGCACTTTTTTAGGGCGCCTAAGGCGCCGACCTTTTTATAATTAACCAACATCAAATCCTCTTTTTACATTGATCCCTTTTCCAAAATTAAAATATGAGCGAAAACAATGACGTCATATAATATTTTTTTACAGCGCATCTTTAATTTGCACACCTTTTGATGCATTGGTGCAGTAAAATGGTTTTCCCTGCTTTCTAAAATTAGTAGCGTCAGGACTGACACACACTACTTGCCTTGACAATTGCAAATGATATTGTTTAATATATATATAATATATATGTATAATATTATATCTTAGATCTGCATATCTAGAATTTATATATCCTATAAGTATCCTAAATAATAAAAGGTAATGGTTCGGTCATTAATAGCAATTGGTCCCTAAACACACATGACTCCTACAGCCAATCATATTGAACACATTTACGCGGACGTTCAAAACGAGTTATTTTTGGTGCAGTATTTCTTCCGAGACTTTATTTTGAGTTTTACGCGTTGGGATTTATAGTCAAAGGCTCTGTTTTTAAGAGTTATTTATTTTAACTATATTGAAAAGTATTTTTGACGTGGTCGAGACGGCTGTTTGAGGGGAGTTACAACATGCTACCGAACGGTGGCGGTACGTCCTTGGACGGGTTTTGTTGCTCGTATATATATATATATATACAGTGGCGGATTTAGGTTTGTCTTCGTGGGGGGGCGAGGAGAATTTCAAGGGGCGCCGCAAAAATTTTTTTTATTCATGCACTTAGTGCAAATATATATAGGTGCTGAAAAAAAATTCATTTGTTTAAATTGCTGGTTCTGCAATGAAGATTAGAAATTTGATATGAGATTCACTCTTATTGCTATATTTTATGTTTAAAAAAATTTCCGCTCACTTTAAATGTGAGATTTACTTTAATAAGTTATCACCTTAACAGACTGCTGCAGTCTCAAATATGAAATCTAAAGTGTGTTGTTTATGTTACATAAATTTTCAGCAACTTGCTAGACAAAAAGAAACATTTAGTCTTAAGTAGATATGGTTAATCAATTGAATTTATGAAAATGGTAGTTAATTTGGGAGCTGTTATTTGTGACGAAATCTAAATTTCTCATAATCCTTTGTTTCACTTTCAATTGCTGAATATCCTAGCAGACTTTAACATAGAAAACTCAGCATAATAAGTTTATAGTCTTTGTGCTAAATAAAACTTCTAAAATTTTTTGATAATGAGGTAGAATTTTATTAAATTTTTTATAGGCCTCCAATAGTTTCTTGTACTATCTGCAAGATGACTCATCAGTTTGTTCAGCTTGCCATAAATAGCACTGACAGTAACTCAAACAAATAACTAAGTGTTAAATAATAAATGCTGTGTTGATCATTCAAAGTACATTATTTAATATTATTTTTGTTTACATCAAACCATTGCAATGAATCTCTTTAATATACAAACACTTGCATTATATTCAGGAGAGTAATAGGCCACAAATGCAAACAAAATGTAATGTATTTTAAAAAATTTTAATCATGAATAAAAGGCCTAAGTAATTATCTTATCTGTTTACAGACGCTCCTTCTATACAGAAGATTATTGCGTCCTACGCTTATCTATGGTTTGTGTTTAGTCCTGCATTTTTATTAGAGATTTAAATGTTGATAAAGTGTTGGTTTTCCTGGATTCTTCAGGCAACCCATTCCACGCCCGAATTCCGGACGGGAAGAAGGAAAACTTGTATGTGTTTGTTCTTGCATACGGAATAAGAAAGGTGTTTTTATCCTTATGTCTATCTGAGGGTTGTATTAAGTTATCTTTGTGTTGTATTTCTAAATTAGAATTAATTGCTTTATGTATGATTACTACTTTGCTCTTGGTTCTTCTATCCTCTAGTGTTTCAAGGTTTAATGATTTAACTAATGGTGTTATTCTTGTCAGTTTCGAATATTCTCCAGTAATGAATCTGGCAGCTCTTTTTTGAATTTGTTCTAGTTTATCAATGTTTTCTTTGGTGGATGGGTCCCATACAGAAGATGCATATTCTAGTACAGGTCTCACCAAAGTGAGGTAGCATTTTAGTTTTATATCTCTATTACATTTGTTAAAGTTCCTTTTTATAAAGCCTAAGGTTTTGTTTGATTTTTTAATAACTTCATTGACATGGGGATTCCATGATAGTTTCTCATTTATTAAGACTCCTAAGTATTTTGCATCTTTAGTTTGGGTCAGTTCTTTTCCATGAATGTAATATTTTGAATTTATTTGTTTCTTTTTCTTTGTTACTCTTAACAGTTGACACTTTTCTGGGTGGAAAGACATACTCCAGTTAGTTTCCCATTTTATCAATTCATCTAAGTCTTTTTGTAAAATTTTGCTATCTTGTTCTGATTTAATTGTTCTATAGATTATACAATCATCAGCAAATAACCTAACTTTTGTACCTGTTGAGATGTTGTTGGGTAAATCATTTATATAAATTAAAAAGAGTAAGGGACCTAGCACAGTTCCTTGTGGAACTCCTGAGTTAACCTTTATTGGTGCAGATTTAGATCCATTAATTATTACAGTTTGCTCCCTGCCCAAAAGGAAGTCTTGGATCCAGTGATGTAAGGAACCTGAGATTCCAAAGTAGTTAAGTTTTTTAAGTAAACTAAGGTGGTGAACTTTGTCAAATGCTTTTGAGAAGTCTAGTAATATTGTATCTATTTGATCATAATTAAAGAAATCATTTATCATATACATATTATATGCATATATCATATGTAGGATAAAAAGATGACAGTAAATTATGAACTTAGTTCCAAAGAGAACAACTTATTTTTACTAACAAAATTTTAAGAGCTACTGTTTTTAGTTCTTGTAATAGTTTTCTATCTGAAAGAATGAAATGAGAATTTTATCTGGCAAAATAGTTCAGTTTAAGTCCAGGTAATCTGATGCTACAAATAATGAAAAACATAGAGACTTTTGTGGAGTGGATTGGTTAGGATTAGTAACACAAACACAAAGAGTGCCAATAATATTATACTTATAAATAAACTAAACAATTTACTTCAGAATTTAAAAAAAAATAATTTATCACTGGAAGTTTGAGCATCAAACTTTGGGAAAATCTATGAACTTTACACAAACAATGATTGTAAGTTCCTTAAATAAACATTCAATACTCTAATAAGAATGCAGGACTAAATACAAACCATGAATAAGCATATGACGCAATATTCTTCTGTGTAGAAGGAGCGTCTGTAACAGATAAGATACGATAAGATAGAGCCGTGAGCCCTATATACATTGCTTTCTACGTGATTTCATTTAAAGCAAAACGATTTATCGTTGATTCAAAGTCAACGTTCTCAGCTAGATCACGTTCAATTGAAATTAATGCCAATTCAGACAGACGTTCGTTTGTCATTGTTAAGCGCAAATAATTTTTGTTGATTTTCAATCTATTGAAACATCTTTAAGCAGTAGCACTAGTGCTAACAGGAAGAGTCATGTAAATTTTATAGAGTATTGACAAATTAGTGCGACCCGATGCCATTAGTTTTTCAGTCAAGAATGGCTGAACCTTTTTAAGTTGTAGGTAACTAATGAAGGGTGGCTGTGTTAATGCATACAAATCTTATATTCTACGATTGCTTCTTCAAGGTTAATGTCGTGTTTGTAAATTTTGCATAAACTTGAAAATAATATTTATTTTCCTCCGACATTTGTGATGGATCAATACACAGAAATAAGTAACTGTGCTCCGAAAGTCATTAAATCGATCATCTATTTGTGTTTCAAGTGTATCCATGATAGTGAAGTACGTTTCAGATTTAAAGCGTGTAGTTGGATCATCAGCCATTTTATCTCTGCTAAGTTCGCGTGTCATACTTTTCTTTTTTGCAATTCACTTTTCTTTAAATTCTGTTTTAACATCTACATAGTTAGGGAACCATTTTCGTTAATAAATTATTTGACATCTTCATCTAAATTCAGCATTTCAAAAGCGTCATCGCTTCTCATATCAACAAACTTATTTTTTCCAACTTCGATCAACTGTTTTGCAAAGGCGATGCAAGTATTTTGATGACATGAAGACAACTTTTGTATAAATAGCATCAGAAAAACAAAAGAATATTTTGTTATTAAAATAGCTTTTCACATAGCTTCTGCTCTGACACTTCCTTTATATTCTGTTAATTCTCTTGAATCAAGTGTGGCTAGAATAGCAGAGAATGATCCAACAACTGAATGAACTGCATGCTTACGACTTGCACATCTTGTATCAGAAAGTCGTTTCAGAGTATCTACTGTTGATTTATATTGAGATTTCTGGTATTCTTTAAGAGTATGTAGACGTGGTAAACTAGACGTAAGGAATTCATACAACCTTAAATCTGCGCCAAAAAAACAACTGTATACCGTATACCACTGTTTACAGACATTGCTTCGATAGTAACCAAATTCAAAACATGGGCACAATAATTGGGGTGAAAGTTTCTTTATCTGAGTTTAAAGGCCACTCTTAATTCCAGAGTATGTCTGTCCTCAACAGAGTGTGAAATCAATGTTTCACTTTTTTATTTCCGTTAAAATCTTCTCAGCAAATGCGGGAGCATTTTTATTTACGAGGGCGCTTATGGGGTTTTACATATGCATTTCACTCATTCTCTCACTTATAGATCTCTCTTTAACTTTTATACCAAAAACCCGCCCCAATATTTTAGTCATATTAAATCAAAGTACATGAATTTATAAGTTTTACATTCTTTTATTCTTTTTAGTACACTTATAAAAACGTGGTTTTTAAAAATCTTTATTTACCTCTATTTATTTTTATTGTGGCTTTAACGTGGGCTAGATCAGTGCTTCTCAAACTTTTTAGTATGGCGGACCGGCAGGAATTATTTCCATTGCACCAGGGACCGGTGCACTATTTTCCCTGCACTGATAATTTGTTCGGTCATTTTTTTTAGAACATCTGCGGACCGGCAGCAGATGGCCCACTGACCGGCACCGGTCCGCGGACCACCACTTTGAGAAACACTGGGCTAGATGACACGCCCCTCAGCTTGTTAGACGAGTGCACTATTCGTTATCCAGCCGCTGTTTACCAAAGTATAAAAGCCTATAGGCCTAAACCTTTCCTAAACATGTCCTGATTTTAAAACTGAATGTAAAGAAACTGACATCTGATCAATTTTAGATATATCAATGGTTGATTCAATAATTAAAGAAAATAATTGTGCAGGCTTAACTTCATTATCAATTGTCTCCGATAATTCAGATGTGAGTGATTGATTTAAACCAGATATTACCGTTTCATCATTTGATATACAATATTTAGCAAGAAGTTTGGTGTTGATTACAAGTTTTGTGTTTAGAAATAATTTTTTCTGCTCTTGTGACACCTTTTTAGTGTTCATCGAGGGCGTCTTTAGGGGGGCGCCATTTTAGACCCAACAGGGGCGCGGGGGGGCAAGCCGCCCCCCCTGCCCTATAGCTAAATCCGCCACTGTATATATATATTATATAGTCATCGCTCTAGATATGGTGACGTCGCTGACAGATGGAGCAAATAATTGGCCTTGATTTGTGTTTGTAACTTAGTCTAAACAATCAGCTTGACATTAACAGCAAACAATAATAAACGTTCTTTCGAAACTTAACTGTAGCTTAGGTCGTCGGAGATTTTCTGTGTCCACGTTCCAATGCAATGTCCAGAAAATGTTTGACTGTGGTCCCTTCTGTCCAGATGGCGAGCAGGTCAGCCAAGCCGGGTTGGTGGTCACATCAAAGGGAGGTTCAGCTGGCAAGGTGGGTTGACACGCACAACCTTGCGAGCCGTGAACCGGCTTGGCCGCACCATGAAGCGTTTTCATTGGCTCCCACATACCGGAAACTTCACCGGTTGTGTAAGAACGATTCTATTGGTTGAGGCTCACGACAAAGCGTTATAAATATATATCATGACATACATGAAATGGTCCCCCAAAAGTTACTAGAGATATATGTTTCACGTGTAGACGTCTTGGTTCAATTCTGTTTCCGTCATGTTGGAGATTAAGAAATTCACGGAGTCGGATGTTTTTGGAGTTTTTAACCTGAAGATGATGACAAAACTCTGGAAAGGGAACAACCTTGTAATCCTCGCACGTCACACACTCAAGCCAGATGAGAAAAAAGTGGTCAAGCTGACCGGCAAGGACTTCGACTCGCATCTGCGTTTCACCCAGGAGGTGGAGACCGTGCGACGCCTCGACCACCCCAACATTGCCAAACTGGAGGCGGCCGTGTCCTTCCCCCTGTACAACGCCACCATCATGGAGTACTACCCCAACGGAACTCTGCGGGACAAGATCCTCGGCGGTAAGATGAGCCAGGATGACATCAAAAGTCACGTGGTTGAGATCGCGGCAGCAGTGAGGCACCTCCACAGATCCAGGATACTGCACAGGGACATCAAGCCATCCAACATCCTCATCCACTCATCCAATCAGGCCGTCCTCTCGGACTTTGACTTATCCACCATCCAACCCCGAAAAAAGAAGTCTGTGACTGGAGTTAGAGGTTCTCGTGGCTACATTGCTCCGGAAGCTGTGGATATGAAAGGCGTCTATGATGGATTCAAAGTAAGTAATTTAAAATGTCCAACTGTATTCTTAAAGATTAATTTCGGAACACCAAAGAGGATACTTATGTCGGAAACATGTTCTCGCCGTTAATAAAGCGATGAGGAGTAGAGAACTTTGTTAGAATGAAGAATTAGGTCATCGGGTTCTCTGCTGTATGATTCATCAATATGCTTGGACATAATCCCATCAGCCAGGTCGTCTGTCATAAAGCTTACATTCTCCACCATGTCCAAGGACAGAGTTTCTCTTTTAATTGATTCATGAACATAGACGTAACAACGACTTGGTATCAGGGAGGGTAGTAGCCAAGGGATAATCCTTCAATAACCAATTTATTCTGTATAATTTACTATTTTCCATATTTCTCAAGGGTGCCAAGAATGAATTAGCCAAGGGCGCGGAAAACGCTTCTGTTAATGAACTAAAACCGAAATACTTCTCATAAACTCATGCCGCGCTTAAGTCGTTCATTACATGCATTTAAATCAATAGAATAGAATACTTCCTTTGAACGTTGTTATAGCGAACTCTGTTGTTACTTAAATTAAGGATTTTTAAATCAAGCAAAACCTCCTTTATAGTTCCGTACTTGTTTCATAAAAAATAATAAAAACTTGTCATAAAAATTTATAACTAAAGAATTAACTTTGAAATATAATTAGTGAAGAAATGTTACTTTTCGAATTTGATTAAGAAACTTGTCTTTTAACAATAACAATATCTACAATTTATCGTGATATATTAAACCTAAATAAAAAAGATTGTTTTTAAAACTAATTACTAATTACAAATACATTTATTTTAGAATCCCACAATATGCAAGAATAAAACAAGGTTCTGTAATAAAGTAAAACACACACCACAGTGTTTTTAAAAAATAATTGAAATCAACATTGACTTTTATACATCACACATTTAAAAATAAAATAATAAACCTCTTCATGCGCGTGTTATTTATGACATCCAGAATTTAGTCAGTGATTTAGTTGAATATGAATTTATATATCGACAAGCAAAGGTTTCTAAAGATGTTAAAGACTTAAGTTCTTAAGATCACACAATCAGTTAGTCAGCATTTGCCTTTAACATTGGTCCTTTGTTAAAGGAATCAATATACATTATGTACATGTATATATGTATAAAATATACAACATTTTAAAAATCTTGATGCTAATCTTTGTTTAAAGAACTCAATAAGATTAATTTGAGAAAATTTCCAAAGAGAAATTAAATCCAGTTCAATAGTTTTTTTTTAAAAATTATAGGATAATAAACATGATCTGACTTAGTATCATTTAATTTTTAAAAAAAATTAACAAACTGATTTTTTTATATTATTATTTTTAAATCCTTTATATTAACTTGTAGCGTCTGTCTGTCGCCACAACTTTTTCGATCGAGTTTTAACCCAATTCTAGGTATCATATCGAGTTGAAATTTTGCATGACCTTTCAAAAATTACACATCGATCGAATGTACTGTAATTAAATTAATGAATTTTTAGATTACCTCTATGTATCTCTATGTAGTTTGTAAATGTTTATGCTAGTCCATCGCGTGGTGCGTATTATATTGAACATACTTCTAGTTATGTCTCACATGTAAAGGATTTATAGTCAAAAACTTTTGTTTTTACTTGTTTTTTAATTTAAATTTTATTATTTCATTCTTTAAAGAGCTATGCATAATTGAAACAATCTGTCGAAGTTGGAGTAAATCTATTTACCCACAACTTAATAGCAGACATTATTTTAAGGTACAACAAAAGCGAGACTAAAATGAAACGTCTATTCGCCGTATATATTTAGGTAGGCGTCTTTTAAAGTTGAGCCGTGGAATACACTTTAGGATGAAGCGGCAGTATCACCTCGTGTGTTAACAACAGTTTGATCACCAGTCGGCTAACATTAAGATGTGTCTCAAAAATAAAAAAAAATTTTTAGCCGCAATCTCTCACACATAATTTTCAATATCTTTCAATATCTCTATTTAATTTCTTGAACCAGATGGATTGCTACGCCCTTGGGGTGACCATATGGTGCATGCTATACGGCAAGGTGGTTGACGCCCCTGAAAACTACTTGCGTGCAGTGGTAACAACGGACTGGACAGGAGAGTTCAAGTTTTACAAGTAAGGAAACCATCTACGCAACCCATCCATACATAATAATAATAATAATAAATTGATAATCTATATAGCGCTGTATCCCAGCAAGGAGCCGGGCTCAAAGCGCTTTACATGAGAGATCATAACATACATATAATAATTAAATAACCATTCATATCATAATAACAACATAAAAGACGGTACACAAATATACATAATTCACATTGTCTGTATGTATGGTTGTAATGTAATGCTTTTAGGTGGCGCTGCGATAGATTTTGTTTTTATAGCGAGCAGCAAATTCCTGCACCAAAAATAACACTTTTCGAACGTTCCGCATAAAATTGTTCAATATCATAATAAATGAATCAAATAAAAATAAATAAAATAAATGAAACTTCTTTATTGCGTTATTTTTTAATCTGATGTGTATTTATTTTGAAAAATTCAGTAATTTTTGACGGGTGATACACTAGTTACACAGAAGGTACGTTAATCATTAAAAGAAATGTTGTTTCATTAATTTTGTAAATACATTTTGAAAAGATGCGTCTTAAGTGCAGTCTTGAAGGACTATTTAGTTGGAATAATACGGATGTGTAATGGTAGAGAATTCCATTGTTTTAATGAATCCACCACGACAATCATCAACACAAACCATCCACACACTGACCAGTCCATCTAACACTGACCAGCCCATCTAACACTGACCAGTACATCTAACACTGACCAGTACATCTAACACTGACCAGTACATCTAACACTGACCAGCCCATCTAACACTGACCAGCCCATCTAACACTGACCAGCCCATCTAACACTGACCAGCCCATCTAACACTGACCAGTCCATCTAACACTGACCAGTCCATCTAACACTGACCAGTCCACCTAACACTGACCAGTCCACCTAACACTGACCAGTACATCTAACACTGACCAGTACATCTAACACTGACCAGTACATGTAACACTGACCAGTACATCTAACACTGACCATCTCACTTTCACCAGTCCATCCAACGCTGATTAGTCCATGCATTTAAACGCTGACCAGCCCCCGCTAATCCTTACCCCTCCCTCTATGAGGAACTTGATGACGGTGGCATGGGTTCTTACTGTAGTGGCTGGAAGAAATAACTTAAGTGATGGCGACATCACAAATGGGCGGACTTTGTGCCAAGACTTAAAGACGTCTGTTTCAGCGGGGCAATCTGTGTGTTTATCATTGAATAAGTAAATACTAATTCCAATGTTCGATTTGAACATCTCAGAATGCAGGATTATAGTTAGACAAGTTGACATAGTTCAAGTTTATACTGTAACATAACGTCATTTCATAAAAATACAGATGATACACATACAGAAATACATACACATACCTGCATGCAAGAATAGGTTTAAGGTGCCGTCCATAAAGTACGTCACGCTCCAGAGGGGGGAGGGGTGTAAGAAATTGTGACAGTTTGTGAAGGGGGGGGGGTCCGGCCATGTGTGACGTCACGCTGTTTTATATCAAATTTTGATTATTTTGTTAATGAAAAACCAAATTTTTGTTCGAAAGTGTGATGTACTTAAGGGGGGGGGGTGTCTGAGATGTGTGACAGTTTGTGACAGGGGGGGGGGAGTTAAAAATGGTAAAAAATAGCGTGACGTACTTCATGGACGGCCCCTAATAAGACACCAAAGGACACACAAGGCTTCCAAAGCAAGGGGATAATGTGATGAGAATGGTCATCGTCGATAACGACTGACAAACAACATTCATACATGTAGAGGCGTCACTACGGGGTGCGCGGAGTGCGGACCCCACCGGGTGGCACCATCGAAATGGGTGACAACAATATGTAAAATTCGGTATTTTCCCGTTATTTGGCACTGACGGACTTGGAGGGAGGAGGGCTATGGGATAAGTCGTGTGAGGGGGTGACACCATGAGCTACCGACACCAACCTTTGTGTCATGGACATTGATTTTTACTTACCATACGAAATAAACTTTAAGTGCAATTCTAACTTTATTAATGCCATCGTCTATCGACAGGAAACTTCTGTTTAACCTCCTGCACCGCAATCCCAGCAGACGATGGAACATGTCGATGACAGCCTGTGAGATGCGAGTCTCACAGTTATTGAGAGATCGAGCCATGGCCGCCATGTTCGAGGATCGTTTGAGATCGGAATCGATTACATAGTTTGTGTTAAATCTAAAAGTTAGTGTGTGTATGTTATGTATGTCTGTAAAGGGAGGGGGGAAAAAGGATTTAATGCTAATTTGAGTTTAAAGTCTACTTTATTGCAAGATCTTAAGGTTATAACAGGCAAGGATTTACCAACGTCAATAAATAAACACAACTACCTCTAAAAGTCAAGTGATGAATTATTAGAGAGGTAATGTTATAGGATTGAAATTTACACCAAATGTCGAGATTTAAATATAACATCTTTTTATGAATCGAAATTATGGTGATCGTTTTAAAGGCAATTACTTGAATTCATGCAAGTCAGATTTATCTCCCTTCAGAACAAGTATAATGTTATTTCATTGGCTCATCTGTTCTGAATGTAATTATCTAAATTGTTTGGTCATTAAGTTAAGGCGGTGATGAAGGCACAACCAGAGGCCGAGCTATGAGATTTTGCTCCCGGGAACAAACTGTAAAATTGGCGCCCCCCCCCCTATTTAATTAATATCTTACCGTTGGAAGTCTCATTTCGGCGCCCGGTGACATAATAACCCCCCGCCTCTTAGTCCCCCCTCAATAATATAATTTTATACAGGTGAGCAGTGTGTAGGATGTGACAATAAGAATATGGTTGACTCAATCAATGATACCATTTATCTATATTTTAAATTGTTCACGAGATTATTATTATTTTTGTTTGTTTGGAAATATAAAATTTATTTTATGGACTATACTCACTTATAAGAATAAAATGTTACAACTTTCAGTTCGAACATGGATATTTTACTTTATTTTTTTTTAATGTTCAGTTTTATTTTTTGTAATTTTATTCCTTAACATCTTTGTTTGGACGTGCGTTGTAGACTTATATTTGATCATTTTTGCCTCCTAAATCCACATAATATACTAGCTGTATACCCATGTTTTTATCAGTACGAAATTTTAAGTTATACTTACACATATTTAATTGAAGGGAAATTTCTTCATCTTGTCTTTTTATTCATCTTGTTTATATTTTGAAGTGTTTATTGCCGCACAATAATTGAGAAAACTCACTTTAACCTGAGTAAGTTTTCTGTTCCTGTGAATCTTGGCAATAAACTCCTTTCTTTATAGCGGTCTCTAAGATTTGTAAATACATCAAATTACTCTTTAATCCCGTCGCGCCGTGTATTGAACACTGATGTGTACTTTTATTTACTGTAACGTGTAAACAGGAGTACATTTCACATTGCTTATGGAGCTTTTGTTGTAAATAACTGTAACATTTCGTTTCCTTTCAAAAGTTTGTTGCGAACAAACTTTCTTTATAGAAGAAATTTTTTTAGTGATATTTGTCACTATCTTATAGCTCAGGGGTCTCCAAACTTTTCTTCCGGAGGGCCGCATTAACTGTCAAACAGCAGTTTGGGGGCCGACTACTAACCTACAACTACTAATTTTTGTGGTAAACTACAGGTAAAAATAGTATCTTTTTTGAGAGTAAAAGGTCTCCAGGGGCCGGATGAGAGGGCCTCATCTGGCCCGCGGGCGTAGTTTGGAGACACCTGTCATAGCTGAATGGGTGGATCACCGCCGCAGTAATTGAAGGAATTAACATCGGAACATGTATCTCTAAAGGGGCTGCGTTCTTCTAAGCAGTCTCTTCTGAAAGTTCCCGTTGTGGAAGAAGGAACACAGGAGGAAGACCCCAGGCGGGCGCTTATTTGAGTATGCGGCACCAAAATTGTGGATCGGCTTTCCGAAAGTTGAAAGCAAAGAAAAGTTTTTTTTAATTTATCAGAAGGCTTTCATTAAAAAAAATGAAGGCTTTTTGAACACCATAGCCCAACTAGCATGAAAGTGTTAGCGCTATAAAAGAAGGCATTAATTGATTCATTACCATGCCCCGAACTAAGTGAAACTTGCGGTAGAATAAAGTCAGGCTTAATAAGTATTTTATTTTAAATTAAATTTCTGACTTATTATAATGACTCAAAAAATAATATTTTAAATAAAATTCCAGAGGTAGAATAAAAAAATTAGTCAGACTCATTGATTCAAATGTCATTGAACTGAGTAAGAACTTTTGGTCGCCCGTTGAATGCAGTCATGGGAAATGTTGCCTTTAAGCTGCGCCACCACGCAGGTATGTGACCAACGCCGCGCAGCAGTTTAGAATCAAAGCGCAGCAAATTTTGTAAAAATAAAATGCTGAGCTAATTTGGCACACGAGTTTATTTCCTTTGCACACGGACCAGCGAACCTTAGATGGAACATTGGTCACGGGATGCCCAATGTTCATCAGACACACTTAACATGATCACCACAGACACACTTAACATGATCATCACAGTCACACTTAATATGATCACCACAGACACACTTAACATGATCATCACAGACACACTTAACATGATCATCACAGTCACGCTTAACATGATCATCACAGACACACTTCACATGATCACCACAGACACACTTAACATGATCATCGCAGTCACGCTTAACATGATCACCACAGACACACTTAACATGATCATCACAGACACACTTAAAATGATCATCACAGACACACTTAACATGACCATCAAAGACAAACTTTCAAACCTCACCAAACGCCATAAACTTTGAAGGCCAATGTGGTTTTGTAAAGAATAAACAAGTGTATTTCCTTAGACCGGACACAAGTGTTCCAAATGTCAATGAGAAGTAACAACAAGCATGACGATGGTGATAACATATGACACTGGGGGAAACCGTAGCAACTTTCATTGATTTAGTGATCAGTGAACATGACTTATGGCCTCTAGCTTCGAAAGGTCAGTCAATATGACTTATTGCCTCTAACTTTGAAAGGTCAGTCAATATGACTTATGGCCTCTAGCTTTAAATGGTCACAGTCAATATGAATTATAGCTATGAATGATAGTTCATAATTTAATAAATTTAAATTAATTTAATATATATATATATATATATATATATATATATGTATTAGGGCTGCGGAAATTATCGATTAATCTCTCGATTAATCATAAATTTTTTATCGATTAAAAATTTTTTAATCGATAAAAATTCGATTAAAATTAAAGAAAATATTTATAATATTAAAAAAAAATTTTTTATATTAATAATTGATTAATTATTAATAATAATTTATATATTGTTTTACGTACATTCTCCCGCGTAATATTAAGATTTATTTTATCAATTTATGTGGACCGGCAGACTTAAACTAAAAATGGCTGACGGCATTAGCGCTGGGAAACCGGGGAAATAACTCAATAAAATAAATAAAAAAGTCAATTACCTGTTTTTGTTACTTCCCTTGAAATGTTCAGTTTAATGACGTCATAAATTTCTATTTTTGGCTTTAATCGAAATTATCGATTAATTAATCGATAATTTTTCAAAAGTTAAGGATTAAATTTAAATTAATCGATAACAGCCCTAATACATATACATCTGGAGCGAGTGTTAAATTCCATTCAAAATACTCTCCCCTTTAGCGGATCAATAATAATAAGTCACCTAAACGAAGAACTTATTTTATCAATTGAAGCGTACTAACTGCACAGATTTAGACCATAGGAATAATTATCCAAAAATGTCTGTCCTGACTCGGTATTTTTAAAATCCCTTATATTAATTTCACCGTCTTCTCTGTCTGTCGTGGTCCCGCCCGCAGAAAAACAAAAATAAAAAAATTACCCGCTTCCGGGGATCCTATCGAGCTGAAATTTTGCACATAGACTTTGTCACCTAACAATGCATTCTATCAAAATTTCAGATCTATCGAATGCACTGTAGTTAAATGAATGACGTTTTAGTTTATCTCTACTTATCTCTATGTAGCATGTAAATGTTCATGCTAGTCTGTCGCGCTGTGTAATTATATTGAACATACTTCGCGCGGTGCGTATTATATTGAACATAATAAATACTTTTAGCTATGTCTCATATGTAAGGGATTTATAGTCAAAAACTTTATTTTTAAGGGTAATTTAATTTTAAGTTTTGTCTCTAACAAAACTTGGCGTGCGCATGATGCCCACAAATCTCATAATAAAAGGGGGTTAACTAATGATATTACCTATTCATAGAAACTTGTCAAACTTCCATCCATCCATCCCTGTGGCCATGTAGGGATTGGGCCTGCCTCAGTATCCTTCCACTCAGTCCTTATCAACGCCTTTCTTCTCCAATATTGTATGCCAAGTCGTTGTAGTTCTTTCTCTACGTCATCCATCCATCTAAGCCTGGGTCTTCCCTTCAGCCGTTTTCCTCTGGGGTTATGGTGGTGTACCCTCTTTACGCCTCTATCATTTGACATTCTTTCTAGGTGTCCTGCCCAGCGCAGTCTGCCCTTTTTATTTCTGCAACTATTGGGGTATCCTGATTTAGACTGTATAGTTCATGGTTGGTTCTTATTCTCCATCCGAACTCATCCTTTGTTGGTCCATATATTTTCCTGAGAACTTTCCTCTCCAATGTATTTAACAGGTTTTCTGCAGTTTTTGTTAAGGTCCACGTTTCACTTGCATATCTTACAGCTGGTCTGATAACCATTTTATAGAGGGTTTTCTATGTTTCCCTTGTAATGTTTTTGTTTTTGAGGATTTTCTGGCTACTAAAGTATGCTCTATTTCCTGCTGATATTCTCTCTTTGATTTCTATTATTAATGCATTCCTTTCATTTAGTAGTGATCCTAGGTCAAACTTACTGGGATAATTAAACAAACCCGTAAAAATAAGATTCTGACTATAAATCCTTTATATATGAGACATAACTAAAAGTATTGATTAAGTTCAATATGATACGCATCGCGTGACAAACATTTATAGAATGAAACTGACTGAACTCCCCTGGCTTTAAACCCGGGGGGGGGGAATCGATTGCTGGACTGAACTCAAGGGGCATGTGGAAGGCGAACAATAGCAGACGGCGACATTGAATTATATAGAGATAAACTAAAAAAATGCATTAATTTAATTACGGTATATTCGATCGATCTGAAATTTTGATACAATGCCTTGTTAATTAAGTGACACGAATAGATGTGCAAAATTTCAGCTCGATAGCATCACGGGAAGTGGGTCATTTTTTACTTTTGTTTTTCCGCCCACCCAAGAGATCACGGCAGACAAGACGGTGAAGTTAATATAAGGGTAAAAAAAATTACCTTCTTGTCACTTAACTATATTTTATAAAATGTTTGAATTGATTATTTGTTTTACATTTTAAATAATAACATATATTTAATTTTTAAATCTAAGACAGTTTTAGGCGTCAAATCAATTCAACGTAAAGTAAAATATGAATTTATTCGTTTGTTCCTGTACAAATGTGCCAAAAGGTTACATATATGTTAACTGAATGAAAGGTGCTTGACACAACCACTAGGAGAAAAAAGGATGATAATAATAACGAAGTGTCTGGTGCTACGGCTAGTCGTAACAATACTATTTTATTTGTAGCAGTAGCCGAAAAAGACACCAGGTGAAACATCTAATGACAAGCTTTAACTAAAAACACCTGATCTCATTTTGAAGACTCATTGCTAATTATCATTGATTCTAGGGCACACACTATTTACTGGACTCTATTACTATTATATTTCATTAACTTCAAGTAGGGACACGAACAACGGGGAAACAAAGAGTAAGGTAAGAAAACTCATGCAAAACGAGATTATTTTTGAGTAATCTTTCTTGTTTGTTTTATTATGCTGAAACAAAAAAAGCTCTTAAAAAACAAATTTTAAAAATCCTCTAAATCTTATTACAGTATAATCTAGTTTTCTGAAAATTTAATATGTTGGCCTAGTTTGTTTCATTTCATATTTAAAAAAAATAAATTAAAAAATGATGCTCTACAACTTGATTTACATTCATAACCTACTTCACAAAACTGTATGGTGGCATTTAGATTTTTGTTCAAAAAGCTTTAAATAGTAAAAAAGCCCAACTAAAATTTTTGATTGAGTGCTTGGGTTCATGAACAACAAAAGTTCAATTAAACAAAAGAAAAATTTAAAAAAAATCAGCTAACATTTTCTTATTAAACATTAGAGTGAAATTTCAAAGATTTAGTCAGAAAGCAGGCTATGGGGTAAATAATTTATTATGAAATAAACAGGTTTTCAAAAAATTCCATGATTAAAATTATAAAAATTTAATTCTAAAAAGCAAATAAAAAACAAAGTTAAATTATAAATTATTTAACAATTTCAAAATACTAATTTGAATAGAAAATATAATTGCAATGCTGCAATCTTACAATCCATTAAAATGTGATGTTTTATGCTCTTTTATTTTTATTATGGATATGCTTTTAAATCATTTAAATAATCTTTGTGTTTTTTGTTTGCATTAATTTTTATGATGCAGTATTATGATGAATATACTTTTATATGTCTAGCCATGAGTTAATAAAATATGTTTATGGCAAAAAATTGAAGAATTTTGTATAGTTTGTGTTACAGTTGGAAATTATTATGTAAGAATTAAGAAATTATCAAATTTAAATATAAACCTTTAGATTGTTTATGCATGGTGGGAGTAATATTTTGTTTACATTGTAAGAATATTTGATACATGAATTGGATCATCTGCTGGTGGGAACCAAAGTAAAAATAAATTGCTCACATAATGATGTGAATTGATCAGAAAATCATGATCAAAAGAGAAGTTTAAAAGAAAATATTAATGAGGATTTTGTCAACTTCTTTCACAGGATTTAAGGAAACATTCTCACAAAACATCACTGTTTGGTTACAACTGAAATTAATAAACTGATAAATCAAATAATTTCAATGACAAAATGTGTTACAGAATTTGTTTCCACTGACTCTTTGTTAAGTTAAACAAATAATTTGAGGGTTAAATCATGTCAACCATTTAATGTCAACAATTAATGTCAGCAATTAATTTTTAAAATCTTCGAATTAAAAAGAATTATTTTCATTGTTACATTGAATATCATTGTTCCAGACTTTGTCTGTCTCACAACCAGCATGTCTGTGTAGCTGCACACAACATATGAGTACCTTCATACAGCATATGATGAGCTGCATACAACATAAGAGCATCAGCTTACAGCATATGTGTAGCTGCATACAAGCATATGCTGAGCTGCGTCAAAAAGGATAAAACAACAAGAAAGCGATATATAAAAGCAAAGACATTGTCTTGCTTTGCTAATTAAGAAATGGCTAGGCAGACTAGTGTTCTTCAGTTGGTAACTGTGGACTGACTGAAGACTGACTGACTAAATCAACTACATTCTGACTGAATGTTCATTTTAGAACACAACGTTCATAAGTAAACTGGGACAATCTGAACTAATTATTTACTGTCAGCATAAAGTTCGAAAACAAGCATATCATTCTCAAAACATTGAACTTTCTGTAAAGAAAATTTATATAACCCAATAACTTGTTATGTAAACAAGAAACTCTTTGTGCCAAGTCATTTCTAACCACAAAGCGTTACATACTTAATAATATAACAATACAGTCTACCAAAACTTTATTGAAATAAAAATTAAAATAGTTAAAAAGACTGACATTTATTAGATATAAAAGCCCAGTTGAAATTCTTCCTTAAATCTGTTGATTAGGATAAATGAGATCAATCATGAATTAAAATAGTTCAAACGTTTTACAAAAATAAATAAAAAAATAACAAGGTGCAATGAACATCCAAAGTGAAATTTTGTTTTCTTCTCCATTTGATTAAACAGAAAATAAATTTTTAAAAGTTACTGACGCATCGTAAAAGAGAGAGACAGCATCAACGTTCCAAGGACTCATTTTGTAATGTATTCATTATGTTTTTTGCTTAAATTTAACGATATATATTTACTTTGTTATCATCCTAAGTTTAAGCTTATAAGATTTATAAGACAAGAGCAATTTGTGCATAACAAGATGATAATTGTTTTAGTACAGACTTGTAACCAATGTGCTCTTCATTAGAAAACACTAAAAAAAAATGTAAACAATGAAATTAACGGCATGGAAAAAATGGAAAGAAAAGAGGTCTGTGTAGACAACAGTAAGGCGGAGTGACAGAAGGGTGAAGTGGATCACATTAGGAGAGGCATATTTTATGGGAGAAAAACAAATTTGCATAGCAAATGGTGATGTATTGTTCATACAGTTAGACACATGTTAAATTTCTTTCATTCGCCTTCCAAAAGGTATATCAATCATTAGTATCTCAGATACATTCAAATCTATGTTCTCTTTATGTACACACATATTTAGCACATATTAGAAACTTTATAAGCATTTACATCTGCCACTTTATGGAAGCTGAAGTCATTTGGTCTGATAAAGTGTACATAAACACACCCCACTTGACCTAGATTAGATCAGAGGAAACAATTATTCTGGTTTAATTTTTATTCTTTTCTCTTCTTTTGCTTAATTCAGTAAAGTTACAATATTTTCTAATAATGTTAAATTTTAAGTGAAACATGGCCATAACAAATTTTTGTCACTTTGGCTATTACTTTCAATTATTGGAGATTTTTGTTCCCTTGAATGACCATAGTAAAAATATTTAATTAAATATCTAGAATTTGATTAATAAAAACTGATTTGTACCTGGGTGTAGATCTATTTACTTGTTTTGTAAAATTAAGTTGACTTTTTTTGTCAAAACTATTGTTAAAAAACAAAGAATTACTTATAAATATTTATAACAATAAATCATCTTGTTAATGAATTAAATCCATTATCAGCTCTTAAAAATTGAACGCTAACAACAAATACTTTAGATGATACTAAGGAATTCACTTTCAAATGAAAATCGATCAAGTGAATTTTCTCCCTATTTTTCATTAGTGCTGTTCGAGTGGATATTTTATTTTGAATAATAAATTTATTTTGTCCCATATCTTTATTTATTAAGGTTACTAGAGATGTACATGAAAAACTATGATCAAAGTTCATCAATCATTAAACAACTGCACCCAAACGTCATTCTCACGTGACATCAGAATTATCCAAATACTACATGTATTATAGTCTTAATCAGACATCCGCTTCACCCAAAAATCCAGTCTTAAACTTACACAATATTAGTCTCACCCGGGCGTCAGTCTGAACCAAACATCAGTCTCTCACTAATCAACACAGCCATACTAATCTAACTACATGTGTAGTTACCTGTGTAGTTTACCTGTGGAGAACTCGTGCCAAGGGGGCCGTAGCCTCTTGGTGTGCTGACATTTAACAATATATTACAATAATCAAACATGTAAAAATAACAACACGATAATAGAAGAAGGAAAATAACAATAAAAGTTTTTTAAAAAATTGTTAACAGCTAGAGAGCAGCGTTGAAGCCCTCTGCTCCATTACTTAATTTATGTGGGGTAAATTGTTTAATTAGATATTCATGAAAGTGGGTTTGGACTACCAATTAATGGTTTTAAAATATTTTATTTTACACAATCCTCTACTTGAAAAGTTACTTTGCAAGATTGCATCAAATCTACTGGCTTGTCAGCTTTTGTAAAATTGTAGAACTAAAGAAGTAGATTTTCTAACAACTTCGTTGCTGGTAAGTGCAAGAAACACTAAATTTTAGTTTCGAGGTCACTGTAAAAGAAATATTGTTTTAGTAAACTGAAAGAAAGACGGAGCTCTTGCTTATTTTTTATTTCATAAGAATTCCTTAAATTAAATTTACAACCAAGATAATTAATTATGTTGTCTTCTCTCAATATAGTGTAACCCTAATATACTAAGTGCTCAATTTGAGCAAATATAGGTTTTCTAACGACAACATTAGTAGTTAGTTAAGTTGACAGGCGGCAAAGTAGTGGAATAAGCTATGACATTTGTATCACTCTTAAGATCATATGATAAAATTTTAGCCAACAAACAGATTTGAAAATAAACTAACGGTAAGGTAAAAAGATTTTTTTCTTCTAACGTATAAGTTCAAATAACAATGGAATGTTTTTAGGGATCAACTGGTTGCGGAGAAACTTGAAAGGACATGACCAGCTTCCTGGAAGGTGCCCCGAGATATGGATAAAACAGAGGGGAAAAAAAAATTTAAATGAAAAAATGCAATAGAATTAGAATGGATAATTTAATAAATAAATTGATAAATATAAAAATTGAAACAAGCATTTAGGAACAAATTTTGTTTAACGATTTTGAAATGATGAATATTCAAAAAGTCGTGCAACACAATTAATAAAAAAAAATTTAATTTTCTTTGTGGAAACAGAAAATATAAAAGAATAAATACATAGATATATTAGATTTACAATCAGGATAAGTACATTATAAAAAAAATTAACAGTCAGTATTGATCATGGTGTCAAGTTACAATTGAATTATTAAAAAAAACTCATATGGCGTGCCTCATAGGGTATGTGTTGAGACCAACTAAAGATATGATTGTCTTGGAACATTTAACAAATGCTGTGGTAACATTCTCATGTTAAATAATGGAAAGTTTGAGGAAGTAATGGGTTGTCTCCCTTATCCAAAGTGGATTTAACGAATTAAAAAGGAAAAACAAAAACACTTGGAGTTCATGTAATAGTTCCAGAACTAAATGAAAATAGGCAACAATGAAACAGAGAAGAAAATGTAAAAGTAAATTTTAAAATATCAACTACAAGTCGTTTCAAATTAAAAATAATTGAGAGATACTTAAATTAACTCAAACACAACAAAACACCAAATATAAAGGTAACATTTTAGTATATTTTTAAAAACAAAGAAAACTAGCCATTTGCACAACAAAAAAAAAGTATTATTATCATCGTGTTTAATAAAAAAAACAACAACACAGAAAGTTCATTATAAAAAATGTGTTTATATTCAAATTAGGTGCATTACTGTTGTATTGTCGTAATACTTGTTGTGCATGGCCAGATTTTTTATAGAGGTAATGTAAGTACATGAAAGCTGAACCAGTAAATTTTGTATTGATCTAAATCATTTGTTGTTGCCAAATACAAAATAGATCCAAATCTACTCTTGATCAAAAGCCCCCCCCCCTCTCCCCCCACCATTTACCCAAGCATCTATATATAAGATACATTTAACTGCTGCTAAAAAAAAAGTTCAATTTGAAAAAATGGTCCAAATTTTGGATTGATATTTAAATAATTATATTTGGTTGATACTTTGACATAACTTTTATTTTAAAAATTAGACATGAATTTCGTCTTTCTTAGATTGATAGTTTTTGATGTAGCTTAATTTTAAATTTTTTAAAAAACATTACATGAAGTTCATCTAATAATTTAGTTGCATATAGCAATAAACATTTAGTTTATAGAAATTACATTATATATTTTGTATATGTTTGCTATTTGTCTTAAATATACATGGGAGCTAGTGGTTATTTGTAGATGATGTGGAAAAACCGGGATTAATTTTACTGACCTTTAAAATCTGGCCATGTGAGAAAATGACTTTTATTTATGTTATTTGAATATGATCAAGAATCATTAGCTCAGTAAGAAATATTCAACAACACAAATTGTCTGCTTGGGCTCATTAGGATTTATAGAGTGAGAAATTATTTTTTCCAAACTTGGTAAATTTTTCTTTAAAATTACTCTTTTAAATCAAGTATAAGCAACTGAAATGCTCATACTATGTGCTACGACCAAAGACAAGAATAAATAAATTTGAATTATCAAGAATCCTACTGTTGTTACTTTCAATGTTATTTCTTAAAATATAGTTTTTAAATTTTAATATTGAATTATCAAATGAAGATCAATTCAATTTTTGAACAAACGACAGTCTTAAATTTTAAATAATGTTAGCTATAACAAAAAATATATATTACTTTTTATCATGCAAGTTAAAATAGTGTAATCAGAATATTAACCCATCAGAAGTAGGGAAAGACAATGTGAACACCAACAGGTTAAAAAGAAAAGTTCTGGATTTTTTTTATAATTACAGGTCAAAATAATGGCATACATGTTGATAATGTTATACTGTCTGGTAGCTGATATATTGAGCTTACTATGGTGTCTACCCTCTGACCTGCAGGGGTTAGGGTTCACAGTATGCTGGTAATGGAAAGAATCCAAACGATTGGTGTTCCTAGAATGAGTTCTGGGGCAGGCAGGGATGAAAATATGGTGGGACATAACTTGTCATGGACATCAATAACAACCGGTTTATATCACAAGATGCAACTGAATAAACTGTGTAACTTGGTCCAACACGGCAAACATCTATCACGGTGCTCCTGGAATCATGGCTTCTCTGTTGGGCTCAAATGAGTGACTCTGAAAAGGTTCCAAGGCCAAGGTCATACAGCTGTTTCTTGATCTTCTGACTGGACCAACTGGAAGTGCTCCTGGTCTGTAAATAATGATCAAAGAAAGAAAGAGAACAATTTTACAGCGATCATACATTTAACATATGTTCAAAGACACCACGCAGATCTCTGCATTTGTTAACGTTGGAAAAGATTAACAGATGCTGTCGGATGATTTTATAGTAACATTTAAAAAATGATTTATCATATTGCTGTTATCTTATTTATTACATAAGATTATTGCTGTTGTATTTTTTATGTTTAACTTTTAGAGTCATCAATTTATCTGATATAATAGTTGGCCAATGTAAAGGGTGACCCGTCAAAACGGCCCCAGACAAATTGTTAACATTTTTCAACAAAAACTTTAATTTTGTTTTATTTTAAGCTTTTGTCAACTTTTTCACACTTAATGAAAGTGGTAAAATTGTAAAATTATATCTTGTGATGTAATTATATTGTTTCCTTTCAACAAACAGCCGCAATGGGTACCATTTCGCGTAAAGGCTATTAAATTGACTATTGTGATGTATTATTATTGTTTATTATTAGCAAAACCTGACACTGAATAGGTGAGTAAAAATACGAATTTAATATTTAATTTGACATTTTACTTTTAGTCCATCTATTAGTCCGGGGCCGTTTTTTCAGGGCCGTTTTGTCGGTGAACCCATGTAAAGTATAACTTAGATATTGCACATTTAACAGAAAAGCTTACTCTCAAGATAGGCTGCCAATTCCTTATCCTCAGCTTTCAAGGCCTGCTGTCGGGGTGAATTCCCCTGGAAGTCTGTCCTCGTCAATGACGCCCCTGCAGCCACCAACATGTGACAAATTGTTCGACGCTGGTACCAAGCTGCTTTATGGAGGGCTGTTTGACCTCTGGCAGGATAGAAATTTTCCAAATGTAATTTCAAGAATAAGTTTAATTATTCAAATGGTATTCAAGAAAGATTTGAGTTGCAATATATGCTGAAACTGTGGATTAGTATTGTTAAATCTTGTTGCCCATAGAAAATAAACTTTTTAAAATTATTACCACATGAGGACAGATTTATTGAAATAATTTTGCTGCATGGATTTATTTAATTAAAAATTTTAATTCAGCCAAATAAACAATAAGCTAAGACAGATAATGGCACTATATAATATC